>OY747105.1:22016240-22421240 GCA_963556455.1 Epiblema foenella
CTAAGGTTTGGAATTCTCTGCCGGCGTTTGTTTCCGAGCTCATATAACCTAGACCTTTTTAAGGCACGAGTGAATGCCTATTCTGGGTGAGCTCGCTTCATCGTCGGCCTCATCTTTGCCCCCTGGCTAGATGCTGGCTAAGAGCGATCCATTTTTAATTAAAAAAAAAGCGAATAAAGTGAAATTTTTGGCTGGGGCGGAAGCTATCGGAGCAAGTGGTCTAGACGCTAATCGCCCGGTCGTCATTCGCGAGGCCTAGGCTTGCATGTTGCCCGAAGACCAGCTTTAAATTCTGGGAGACTCCCGCACGTCGAGGTCGGAATCAAGGCAGGTTTTCGTCGGCTTAGTAGCCGACGAAAACCTGCCTTGATTCCGACCGAGGGAATGAGCTCATTTGATAGTTCAAATAAGCTCATTCCCTCTCAACCATGAGAGGAAGACTGTGCCCAAAAATGAGAAATATAAAATTAAATGGACTGTTGAAATATATTCAGAAACTTGCATATGAATTAATACATTTTCTTATTTATTAAGGGCGATTGGCAAAAACCTTTTAACAAAAACTACACTAAAGAGGCAGATTTCTACTTGAGCGACGGCAAGACAAAGAAGACCAAGCTGATGTTCCAAGAAGGATACTTCAACTACGGAGAAATTCCCGAATTTAACTGCTCGGTAATTAATATGACTTTATTATCAAAAAAGAAACTTTATTTCTATATCGTTACTAAACAAGTACATACGCATTATAATCATAGAAACAATTCATGTTCAACAGCAGTGAAAAAAGAAGAATCTTTTTTATAGGTTCCTGAGGCAATGGCTCCTAGTGTCAGCATGTGCTGGACTAGCTGTGAAGCTGACGGTCCTGGGTTCGAATCCCGGTCAGGGCAAATATTTGTGTGATGAGCATGAATATTTGTTTCTGAGTCTTAGATGTTTTCTATGTATTTAAGTATTTATATCTATTAAATATATCGTCGTCTAGTACCCATAACACAAGCCTTCTTGAGCTTACTGTGGGGCTAGTTCGATTTGTGTAAGATTGTCCTCTAATATTTATTTATTATTTTATTTTATTTATTTATAATATTGGTATCCCTGGGATCCCGGGCTCATACAAAAGAATGCTATTGTTTTTTTTCGCCGGGAGACGACGGCTAAGCAGTTTAAGTAGACAATCAACCGCGTTAAATATGTTTTAGAAATATTATTGTTTCCTGTCTTATTTTTTTTTTATTTTATAGGAAAACTTACAGCTAAAGTAACAAAGTAGGTCACGACGTAGAAACAGTAAGCCAATTACAAGTTTCCACAGGTAGAAAGCTGCGTAAAATACATGACGTGCGAAATCACAAAAATAATAATACCTATTAGGTATGCTTATAATTATGCATCTCGACAGCGAGAATGAGTTTAAACAGTGAAGAAGAACAACAAAAGAGAAAGAGACATGTTAAAATTACATAAGTGTTAACAGTGGGAGAAATCTTGGCTCATTACCTACTTATGTTTATGAAAGCATAGCAATATCTGAATATTTCCGATATAACAATATTTCGCAGACTATAATAAGTAAGCCTAAAGCTAGACTCCTTGCATTTCAGGTCCTGGAGATACCTTACAAAGGCAGAAACTTCAGCATGATAATTGTCTTGCCGAATGAGAAAGATGGCGTTTTAAGAACCGCCGAAAATCTGCAAGATGCAGCAAATTTCGACAAAGTCTTAGGAAGCACTAGAAGCAATAAAGTGAAACTTTACGTGCCACCCTTTGAAATTAATACCTCAACCGATCTTGCTACAATTTTGAAACAGGTAACTGATATTCATCTCTTAATAAAATAACAAAACAAGTATATAATAAACTCGTATAAAAGTAGCGCTATATACGATAAAAACAGTAGATTATTAAGCTAGCTGGCAATTAATATGAGAACAACGGTTGGAACTCACTTGGAAAGTCACTATTACCTTGATAACACTCAACCTGATGAAGGACTCCAATTGTAGTCCGAAACATGTCGCAAATAGTGACTTTCCAAGTGAGTTCCAACCGTTGTTCTCATATTAAGTGTATGTCTCACGTTAGTGTAAATTTATGTCTAGCTGGCAATTATTTTCAAATGTTCAGTTTTTTGTTATTTAATGTTTTTATTCAAAAAGTTCTTATTAATTGGTAAATTATACACACTGTTCTCCGAATACTAAATTTATTTATATTAGTATGTTCTAAGATACTGGAATAAGTTGTGGTTACCTTTAATTGGATAAGCATCAAATTATAATATTACCTAAGTTATCCACGCATGTATGGTGTATTATCTGTTGGTGATACTTAATAAATAAATAATAAAAAAAAAATGGTTACAAATGAGAAAAAAGTATAAATTTGTTATGCAAAGAGCTTTCCTTCACTCGTTTGGAAATATTAAAACCTTTTATTTTTAGAACACAAAAAAAGCGTTTGAAATAAAATGCTAAAACTGTTAATACTCATTTTTTGTTAAAATACATAACAAAAATATAGAAAATGTACAAACAGACGACGGCAATGAGGGACAAAAGCAAAAACTGTGGGGCGGAGGGGGAGGTTGGTTATAAAATCTTGCTTATGCTGTTGATGTCTTCTGGTGTCTCTCACCCTCATGAAGACAGCTCGTATGACTGATATTTGTACTTTAACTTTTAGCCAGAAAATTATTTGTGAGTATGGTTTTTCCCATTTGGATGATAATTTGGATGGAGATTTTTCCAAAAATTCATATATTCAGTTCCTAAAGCTCCATCACATGAGATTAGTAATGGTGTAAATGAGGCTCTTAAGTCTTCTGTAGCTCGATCATATTTTAGATGTTTTTCTCGGCTGTGTATTTGTGCTGTTTTTTGCCATGTGAGGTTGCTGTAGGAGGAAGCGTCAGCATTAACTACTCATTACTTAATGCCATCTCAAAATTTGTATTAACTGAGGTACTGTGATCTCGTGACGTCAAGTTTAGACTAAGTCTGGACTCTAGATTCTTATACAGTCGTGTCGAAAGTATAACTATAATGTTGTCTCTCATTTACTAATTGTTTTTTTAGGCAGGTGTTACTAAGATATTCGACCCGAAAGATTCCGGTCTGTCAGGAATTTTGAAGAAACCAGAAGTCATTTACGTCTCGAAAGCTATTCAGAAGGCTTTCATCAGAGTGAATGAGACTGGTTCCGAAGCTACTGCTGCTAATGGTAACAAAATAACTTATTTTTCTCATCTTTTCACGAAATTATGTACCTACCATTTTTTTGTAATTCTCACGATTTCTTTCGGAGATTACCCTCAATATACGAAGTCACCAACTTTACTTTTTACCCGACTACGCCACGCAAAGGAGGAAAGTTATGTACATATGTTTTCTCCTCACTAGCTCGGAAAGCCCTTTTTTATTCTTTAAAGACAGATAGCTAAACTGCATTTTATCCACAAAAGTGCAAAAAATATTTGAATTTCGAACGTGCTATTTGTAACTTTTTTAAATCTCGGGATTAGGTAGTGGACCCCGTATATCCAACTATATTTAGGATGCAACTGTACTGGAATAACGCTAGAACGAGGAGCAAAATAAAATCCTCGCACTAGTGAGGTGAAAAAAAATGTGTTATACACGGCTGCAAACTTATTTTACGTCTCGTGTGTTGAAACACTCGCTGCGCTCAGAATTCTATATTTGAACCACTGGCTTCGCTCAGGATTCTATTTTTTTCAACCATAAATTCCAGTCGCTACCTCGTTGTTCAACCCTTAAACCATTCGCTAGCTCGTGTTTCAATTCCACACACACGGTTAAAATACAACTTTGCACCCCTGTATAACAATAGTTATTTGTTATGCAAGGCCGCAAAGTTGTTGTTTGGCGCGAGTGCTCGAATTGAAAGCCGAGCTAGCGAAGGATTCTATAATTGAACCACGAGCATAGCAAGTGGTTCAATAATAGAACCCTGAGCGTAGCGAGGGTTTCAAGACACGAGAAGCCAAATAACTTTGCTGCCGAGCGAAACACTACTTTTCACCTCACCCTAGCGAGGAAACGTAGGTACAAGACAACTATTCAAGTATTATTAAAGAAAGTTGCAACACGAATATTGTTTGAATATATTCCTTATTTTTGTATTTCCATAAATTAAAAAAGTAGGTAAAATAATGATATAAAACTAAAATTGAATGATTTTCAATTTAATGTAAGTACCTAAAATAAAATATTTCATCGGATGACACATTCCTTGTGCGAGCGGGCCGTCGCTATATACATGTATAGCGCTGTCTCACTCGCATACCGCACCGTCGTGCGGAAACACCATCAGTGTAGAAACCGCCTTAAGACCGCATGCTGGCCGAACCATCATTCCGAACGCATCCATAAAAAAATTGGGTAGCGCGGTACTACGTCGTGTTCGAATTTCAAAATCACTTTATCCGCTAGCGGATAAAATGGACTTTTGCACGCAGATTTGAAACGATAAAGTAAGCCTTTCAGAGCGGGTGAGGTGAAAATAACTATTGTTGTTTTATCCCACTCTAGAGGCTAAACGCATGGGCCGATTACGTTAATCGATTTGCCTTAATTTTCCGAATACATTTCAAAATGAGATGTACTTAACGTACTAGATCGAGTAGGCTATCATTGAATAGGGAATTGAAAATCATTAAAGGTTTCTTTTATAAGTATTGTTATAAAAGAGGTCGTCATTATTTTTATTTATATTTGTTTTTTTATTCATTTCAGCCATAGTAGTCGGGGTAACTTCAGCAATGATCCCACCCAGAAACATCGTATTTAGATGTGACCGTAGCTTCTTGTACTACATTGCGTTCCGAAGAACTGTTCTCTTCAGTGGTGCACTCGTAAATCCCAACTAAAGGTACCTACCTAAAATAATAATAGAATCGAGCGTTTATACTGTTTTTAATTCTATTATTTTAAATTTGACTAATGACATTACCTAGGATATTCTAGCCGTGTTTACAAATTTGACATTTCTATTTATTGTTTACCTTTGACATTATTTGATTTCAATTATTTCTCTTTCATTATTATTATATCTATTGACGATCCTTTTGTGAATTTATCTTGTTTTAAAAATGTAAACCATAATGTAATTTTATAAAGGAAATAAATATATCTATCTATCTAATAATTATTTATTTACCATAACACCACATTACAGTATAGTTTAAACTAAATTACCATTAGAATGCAATATTTCAAATCAGATGAGGATATCCGTCAGACCCAAACTAGGCACAGCCTGTATCTTGGGAACCGAAAATAGAGATTTAAAAGGTAGATTTTACAAATAAATACTTAATCAAAATAATCAAAATCAAGAATCAAAATCAAACATTTATTCTGCAAATGGGCCACAAGAGCACTTTTAAGTATCAAAATATTAATTTAAAATTTAAGAAAGTCTAACTATAATAAGTAATCAAAATCAAAAATCAAAATCAAAATCAAAATCAAAACATTTATTCTGCAAATAGGCCTCAAGGGCACTTTTACAAGTCAAAATCTATTTAGGTACATCAAATAAAAATAATACAATAATCAAAGTATCATTAATTAAATGGAGTGTTACATGTCAAAAATAAGAATAAGAAACTAATAACAATTGAGATTTGTTAGAGATGTATAAGGTCTCTAAGCGTCAAGATAAAATGTAATAAAGTAAGTACACTAATCATAATAAAATATGTTGAGCTATATCTATAACACGTCAACATGAAAATAATAAAATCTATTAAATAAATATCCTCAGAGATGTATAAGGTCTCTGAGCGTCAGTCTACATTTTTAAAGTCAAAATATTAATTTACAGTTCAAGAAGGAATAATGATTTCGAGTTAACAATTATAACAAAATTAATGTCATACAGTGAAGATAAACTTGCAAAGTTATCTATTACAAATAGTACACCATCAGTAACGTTAGAGATGTATAAGGTCTCAAGATTAAACAAGGAATATAATGAAATTAATATAATATCCCAGAGATGTACATGGTCTCTGAGCGTCAAAATTAAAATTAATTTAATATTGTTAGAGATGTGGTCTCTAAGTCACTGATAATAAAAACGAATCCACAACAGGATGATGTCTCTCGTCAATCCCCTATAAAAGACACTAGTATTAATGTAGTCACTATGACCTAGCAAGCATGAACAGACCGGACTCCAATTATATTACATAACAATCATTTGTTATTTAATTTTCACTCTCTCCCATACGGTGACCATGTTGCAATTACTTCGTGTCGCCAATTAGATATTGTAGTCTTTTTGCCTTTTGACTGGCAAGCGAATTTCCAATACTTACAGGTACAGTCAGCTGCAGAGTACCCTGGCCCCTGCATACAAACTTCTATGCAGGGGTGGTCGACTGTACTATATGTAACGCTGTACTTTTTATGTGCTTCTAACCATCAAAATATAAGGGTTATCATCATTTCCTCTAAAACGCAACTAGTACAAGCGGTAACAGGTCTAAAACGCTGCTAGTCTAAAACGCATCTCGTCTAAACTGCAACTGGTCTAAGTAGCTACCAGTCTAGGTCGCTACTGATCTAAGCCATCTAGCCTAAATGGCCTAATGGTGATATGTACTCGGCCGGCAACCCATTACTTCCCGGCCTCTGTACTAATGTACAATTATTTCATTACAGGTTTCCCGGGCAAACAATCGACGGAGGACACGAGAGTCGCTTTCAAATTCGCAAACTTAATTTTAAAAGATCACATTTTTAATGTTATTTCAGCTTGAATTGATTACTTTAATGATCAATTGTCACTTTAGTTTCCAGCATAAGCCCAATACTTCTCCATAGTTCTGAATGTACTTAATCGCAGGGACCAGATATGTGCAAATATGTTTCCATTTGACACCTGTAAAGTATATGGAAACATCGCAAATCTCTGGTAAATACTCACCCTAAGGCACCTACTTAAAACATCAAACTATGTTGATTGTTGAGCATAAACCTGTAATAAAAGAATTCCCTCCAAATACCAGATTGTTTTATTCCGCAATACCCTTGCTTCTTCAACTTGACCACAAGAAAAGAGCTCTGTAAAGCTATATCATGCACACGGATTCCTGAACCAAAACATGGTTTCACATAAACAACATAAATAATTTAGAATGAAGGAAAAATTGAAAAATTTAGACACCGAGCAGGATTCGAACCTGCGACCTCCCGGCACTCGCGGCCAGTCGCTCTAGCCAACTGAGCTAATAGGTCAATCGCTACCCAGTTCCAAATTCATCAACCGTTTCTTAAAAAACATAAATAATGAGTTATCCAATGATACCCCACACGATGGTTTTGCAAGAAAAAACTGACTACTTTGCGTGTAGCCTACCAATTTTTTTCTTATCATAAGTGGTTCTACCATTTTGTCATTGTGATTGCTATGTATAAACGTGCCAAAGTACAACACCTCGTAGTAACGGTAACTGAGCCAAGCTGCGGCCAGATAGGCGGGCATAGCGAAAATATAAAAGTTCCATGTTTACTAGGGAACCCTAAACAGGACATTTAGATAAAAAAATAAAATAAAAAAATAAATATAAATAAATAAAATAAATAAATAATTAAAATAAATAAATAAAATAAATAAATAAAATAAATAAATAAAATAAATAAATAAAATAAATAAATAAAATAAATAAATAAAATAAATAAATAAAATAAACAAATAAAATAAATAAATAAAATAAATAAATAAAATAAATGAATAAAATAAATAAATAAAATAAATAAATAAAATAAATAAATAAAATAAATAAATAAAATAAATAAATAAAATAAATAATAAAATAAATAAACAAAATGAATAAAATGAATAAAATAAATAAAATGAATAAAATAAATAAAATAAATAAAATAAATAAAATAAATAAAATAAATAAAATAAATAAAATAAATAAATAAATATTAGAGGACAATCTTACACAAATCGAACTAGCCCCACAGTAAGCTCAAGAAGGCTTGTGTTATGGGTACTAGACGACGATATATTTAATAGATATAAATACTTAAATACATAGAAAACATCCAAGACTCAGAAACAAATATTCATGCTCATCACACAAATATTTGCCCTGACCGGGATTCGAACCCAGGACCGTCAACTTCACAGGCAGGTGCACTACCCACTAGGCTAAACCGGTCGTCAAGTTCAATCTCACCTACGTTTAAAACCTTAACTACTTAAGAACCCTGCTATTATTTATTTATTGTATAGCAATTATTTCGAACCGTGAGATCTTCGAGAAGACAGTACGGTTGCCAGTTTTAGTTGCACTTTTATGTATGTATGTATGTAAATACTTTATTGTACACAAGACAAGTAAAATAAATTATACAGAAAAAAAAAACAGATCAATCATGTATGTACAAAGGCGAACTTATCCCTGTAAGGGATCTCTTCCAGTTAACCTTTGAGCAATTGAGTGAATAATAGGAACTAAACTGTAGACAAACCAACACGTGTACAAAGATGTACTTTTAGCACCACCCAGGGGTCACGTGTAGGGTAGCGGTGGATCACCGGTGGGTACTCCCTACGGACGTGGTGCAACTTCGACCCCCCTTTGTCAAGTGAGCGGGCAACTTGACTGTTAGAAGTTCTCAAGCCGCCCGGAGGCCTCTAACTCGGCTTAACGATTGCTCTCACAGACAGCAACCGGGATCAACGGCTTTCCAAAGTACAGGAGCATTCAGATAATAACCACCCAAAGCGGCCACCCATCCAAGAACTGACCTGGCCCGACGTTGCTTAACCTCGCATACCGCACGCGGTACGCGAGGTTAAGCAACGTCGGGCCAGGTCAGTTCTTACTATAAACTTATAAACCTGCTTAAGGATAGGAATCGGGCAAGGTCAATATAAGAAAGAATTACTAAAAAGGTAAAACTTATAAACCTAGCTAAGGATGTTACCGTCCGCATGGAACTCGTCCCTCACGTTAGATTGTTGTCGCTTTTATATCAGGCTGTAGGTATAGAAGTGATTGACGTGTGGTTTGTTTCACAAGAAACGGAGACAAACACGATTGACATCAGAAAACAGCTGTTCTGATAAGAACAGCTGATTGCTCTGAAAGGAGCAGTTTCGTTTGTCCTGAAAAGGACAGTTTTAATATGAAGACGTCGCGCAGCAGCTATCAGCATCTTCAATCTTCGAGCGCAGATCAAGCCAGGTGTTGCCTTCGTGCAGCAGCTATCAGCGTCTTCAATCTTCGAGCGCAGAGCGACAGCGATGCAGCGATGTGTTCGTCTCAACGGCCGGAGCGGAAAAGGACCGGTGTCGCGCGCCACTCCTATATATAGATACGCGAGCGACCGCGCCCGCGCGCGCCAACTTATCTCCCTCTCGCTCGCGCGCATCTGTCCCGCTCTATTTATTCGGCGCGAAATCGCAACTAGATGTAAGCTTTTTTATTGTATATAGTTAATCATTTTTGTAAATTCTAATATTCTACAGTCTACGGAGTTTCTCTTCTACTACAAGTCTCCAGCCTGCAAGGAACCTCTGTTCCAGACAGCCTAGTCTTGCCTAACCAGCTGCCCAAGACTAGCTAAAAGGCGCTTACCTTATATTACCGCTACTGTTTTGTATGACTTTGTTTTATTGTGCCTTTGTTAGTTACCCGTAAATTGCCATGTATACAATCATTGAATAAACGTCTTATTATTATTATTACCTAGTTGTTGCTATTCCATACAAATTTCCACCCCCTTAAGGGATGATTTTCCGTATAAAAAGTATCCTATGTCCTTCCCTGAGACTCAAACTACATCCATACCAAATTTCATCTCAATCCGATCAGCGGTTTAAGCGTGAAGTGGTAACAGACAGATAGACAGACAGACAAACACACTTTCGCATTTATAATATTAGTATGCATTATTAACATGAGTATCTTTTTTATTATTATTTATTGATAAACTAATTACACAGTATCACAGGCTTAACCTAAGGCTACGACGACAATCCATACAAAGAACAAAATAGGTATATGAGACGAATAATAATGACAACTAATTTAAACAGGGTTGAAACATAACGGAAGATTGTAGTTTCGGCAGTTAATGTTAGATGACGCTGTTACAAATCGGCGAGAGAGCGAAGTACATATATTTTGCTTATTTAAGGATTTATTACACTGAAACTCGCCATCGCCTCGCAGATGATGCACACGCGACATATAACAATCAAGCTGCTCGAAAAAATAACACACTCCGGTGTTGATGTGAGAAGCGCACTAATATATTGGAGTGAACGCTCAAGCGGACACATTTTATGAGCTATGGTGGCGGTCTCTGGTACTGCCAACTGTTGTCGCCGCGCTATTTTCATGCTGGGAAAACTGACGACAGCGCCATCTTCAGAGTTAAAATAGAAATTCAGAACATCATGAAGTTGGTGGCGATTCACCAACCTGAAGTCGACAGTGGCGCCCTACGTAGCCGAACAGAGTCTTGATCTTGAGGAGCGAACTGCAGGTCACCACTTTTGCCTTCACCAGCATCGAGTTCGGTCGCATTGGTATCGTTCCAGTTGAATTCAAGTACTTGTGTAACGGTAACACATACTTTAACTATTGCATTGTGTCCCAATTTTTGATTAGTTTAAAAATAAAGTTGAGATTAAATATACCTTCCTAAATAAATGTAAATTGCTATTTTAAAAAGCATATGAAGTCTGTGACATATAAATAAGTAATTTAGTTAACAATTACCCTTATTTTGTTAATACCTACATTAACCTACATATTTACTTATATAATAAAAGATTTGGATGTATATTGTGTGTGTTTTTATCACAACAGAGGACAAGTACGAGGTTAGAGATTAAACCTGGCGTTGGGGGCCGATATTTGAGTGTCGAACGCTCGACTTTTCACTCGACATCTGTCAAATCACTATAGTCTTTTATAATCGGCTCCTTGGTGTTCTGCTACTGCGTTTGATCCGTCTCGTCTTATCTTATTTTTTTAATTTATTTCGTTTACCTTTAAGGCACGGTTTTATAAAGATCCGTTAGACCAAATGTCAGATCAAATTTCAGTAACTCAGTACATTTTTTGACATAACAAACAGACATAAGGTCTAACGGATCTTTATAAAACCGAGCCTAAACTTAAGACATTTATCGAATATCTGCCAAACTGCATAGCAGTTTGTTGGCAGAAAACCAGTTACTCTCTACCAGCCTCCGCCTCGGTATTCATATTATGATTATATGACAAGCATAGGTACATAAAATATTATACGATCCTTTTGCTTTAAAAAATACAATTAATACAATTTAATGCAATAAAATTTTGACAAAATACGACCATGATGAAATAAAATAAAAGCTGTTTAATTCTATCTACACAGGTCAATTTGGCGAAGTAAACTGACAAATTAGATGTTGCCAGGAGTAGAAAAAAATGGTAACGGTATATAGCGATACAAAACATATCCATAAGCATGGCGTTGTTATTACTAAACGTATTTCAATGTTGTAATCTATGATATGCATACAGGCTCGTTAAGCGGGACAAAAGTGCTATTAAATATGAAGTTTAGTCCTCGAAATGGGAATTAATAAGATTTACAAATCATTTTAATTTGGCATATCAGATTAAGAGAAACACTACTAATTCCGATTTTAGATGTTCTCGGCAAGCACCTAAGAGTACCCGATTTATTGCACCGAAGGTCGATAAGGCCTTAAGATCGATACTAACAACACTGGCCATACTGTCGCAACATTTGTGCATTTTGACTTGCCTAATGGTGGACTTTACTGTAGAATATCGTCATCATAAATTTAAGAGTTAGACTGTCGGTGTAGCTCTCTCCATCTGACTCTATCCAGGGCCGCCACCTTGATCTCCTTATACGACACGATTGCTAGCTTTCCTTTTATTTGTTGCATGTAGCTTAACCTCGGTCTTCCCCTTCCTCGCTTTCCTTCAATTTTGCCTTCTATGATGTTCATTATAAAACCGTCGTGTCATCTTCTATTTTCTATAATTTCCAACAGTTTCCTTTTCTCCCCCACTCTTCTCAGCACTTCATCGTTTGTAATTTTTTCCGTCCAGCTAATTTTCTCCATTCTGCGCCAACACCACATTTCGAAGGCTTCTAAATATTCTCTATCTCTTTGAGTCATGGTCCACGCTTCACACCCATACACCGCCGCCCGACGACCGCTTTAGCCTAGTTGGTAGTGACCCTGCCTTCGAAGCTGGAGGTCCCGGGTTCGAATCCCGGTCAGGGCATGTATTTGTGTGATGAACACGAATATTTGTTCCTGAGTCTTGGATGTTTTCTATGTATTTAAGTATCTATTTATCTATATAAGTATGTATATCGTCACTTGGTACCCATAGTACAAGCTTTGCTTAGTTTGGGACACTAGGTTGATTTGTGTGAGATTGTCCAAAAATATTTATTTATTATTATTTATTTATTTATACAACGCTATGCTCCATACAAAAGTTTTAATGAGTTTCCTCTTAGTTTTCTGGGATATATTTGTGGTCAGTAGCTGTTTTTTATTGTGGAAAGCCTGTTTTGCTAAGCCGATTCTACTCCTTATATCTGGAGTGCATCTTGAGTCCGTGGTGATGATACTACCCAAATATTTAAAACTAGCAACATTTTGAAGTGGGGTATGATCTAATATTATGTTCTGTTGTGGTTGCAATCCGGCTTTGGATGTTGTTAATATTTTAGTCTTATTGGTGTTGATCTTTAGCGATAGTTCTTTAAAATATATTTAGAATATCGTATAACAGTTAATTCAAAATGGCACTACATCATATGTTTGCCGAGAGTCTTTAAGGAGATACGGAAAAACAACCAACAACGTTGAATAAATTCATTCTGACAATGCCAGCAGTCACACGTCAGCCCAAACAACTCAGTTTTTGGAACGTCAAAAGTTCAAATTAACGGGTCATCCGCCGTACAGCCCTAATTTGGAACCCAATGACTGACATATCTTTCTAAAGTATAAAGAACAAATTACATGGTCAACGATTTTTTTCCCGATAAGAAGCCGTCGATGCATTCAGAAACCACGGTTTTGAGATACATCAGTCAGAATAGGAAAGTGCTATAAAAAATTATTTCAACGTAGACAAAAGTGCATCGACCATCGTAGCAGTTGACATGGCACCTCGCCGAGTTTCTTACGCCGGTTCTTCTCGACGCAGAGGTTAATTTTATGAACCGGTGGTAGTTTTTTGACATTCATAAGTGCATGTAATATGCCTAAATTGAAGAATAAATTTTTAGTTTCATTTCATTTCACGACCTCTGATAATCACTCATTCCCGAACAGGTGGGATTTTGTCCCGGGAAGTCGTGTACTAGTCAGACACTAAAGCTGACGCAACATATTGAGGATGGGTTTGAGCTTGGTATGGTCACGGGTGTGGCATTTGTCGACCTCTCCGCCGCCTACGACACTGTGAACATAAGTATTCTACTGTCAAAAGTCGCAGATGCCACGCAGGATATGGGCTTTGTTAGAATCCTTGGTGAGCAGCTCCGCAACCGCCACTTCCAGGTCCATCTTAATACCGGCAAAAGTCGCTGGCGCTGCCAGAAAAACGGTCTGCCTCAGGGTTGTATGTTGGCCCCAACCCTCTTCAAGTTATACACCAATGACCAGCCCAGCACAATAGAGACTCAACGCTTTCTCTACGCTGACGACCTAGCCCTAAACAAGCCCCAGCACAGTGCCGATCATTTGAAGAGGTAGAGGATAGCCTGTCTGAGGCACTGGAGAACCTTGGAAAATACTACAGGGCCAACTGCCTTCGACCAAATCCGAGCAAGACACAATCCTGCGCGTTCCATTTGCACAACCATCAAGCGCACAGACCCCTTAGCATAACGTCGGAAGGAGCTATGATTGAACCCTACCTCAACCCGCGATACCCTGGGAATCACGCTGGTCAGGGCACTGACATATAAGGCCCATTGCACCAATACTCGCATGAAGGTCGGCGCGCGTAACTACTTGCTGCGGAGACTAACATCAACAAGCTGGGGTACCTCTGCACACCACAGGTCTCGCGCTGTGTTTCTCTGCTGGAGAATACGCTTACCTTGTATGGCATCGGTCCGCACACGCCAGCCTCGTAACCGCTGCATACCTGCTGCATTATCACCGGATGTCTCAAGTTTACTCCACTCAATAAGCTGTACCCACTCGCGGGCATTGCCCCTCCAGATATTCGCAGAGAGGGGGTTAGCGCTGTGGAAAAAGACAAGCAGATGATCATGACGAATATTTTGAAAAACATTTGAACCATATTCAATAACATGTTTGTTTATTTTTGTTATTCTGCATATACATACGTAAGTAGTTATGATAGATAGAGAATGCAATACAATACAATACAAATACTCTTTATTGTACACCTCAATTAAAGGTCACAGACATAATGCTTGTTTTCGAAATTTTATGAAGGTGTTTTCTCCTATAAACAAAGCATGTTTAATTAGTCACAGTACAGCAAACAGTTAATCCATATGTTGAAACAATTGCAATTTTATGGAAAGGATATAAAAGAGCGACATATCTTCGACAACATTGCACAGTTGCTTTATACCGACAATGTTGAAGACTTTTCTGATTCTGGCTTGCGTGGCGGGATACATTACAATAATCTCTTGCGATGGTAAGTTTTTATTCATCTATATCTTAGGTACCTACAGACTTTTTACTTACATTTACATGTATGTTGTCACGTGTTATGTTTGTTCTTATGTATGTTTTATAATGTCGGCTCCTCTTGCGCTATTTCGATCATACTACCTAACAACTGTTAATCCAGGACCTGACTTCTGCCCTGTAAGGGAGTTCCGTATAGAACAGTCAGAAAGAGCCCAAACTTGGTGTGTTTTGTAAATGCTTTTATTTTCTACATAAATTGCAGGTATATTAATGTACCTTTGACATCGACTAAATAAGACAATCTAATCGACTAAATTTTTTTCTGTAAATTTTTATTGCTCGTGTGGCTGTCGTGCCTAATTAATTATCTCAGTCTTTAAAAAAATCTTTTTTGCGCACTAGAGCATGAAAGTTGCATTTTATGCAGCCTAGAGGTATATCCAGCATCAAGGCGTACTGTACGAGTACCTAAAAGAAGTTGCAAAATATTTTTATAAAAGGTCAAAATGACACACTTCTTTATAAGGCCATATGAGGCTGCCTAAGGCTGTTTAAGACCACCAATCGCTGACTTACATGTACTATGTAGGTTATACTGGCAGCTTTACCTTTAACAGTTGCATATTTCATTAAATTGGAAAACAAACATTAAAAAAAATTGTGGACAATCTTACACAAATCAACCTGGTCCCAAACTAAGCAAAGCTTGTACTATGGGTACTAAGCGACGATATACATACTTATATAGACATGTCACTATAACGTTCCTTATAACATAACAATAGTCCCGGTGGTATTTGTATATTTACGTAAGCGTCCGCACGAGCTTACTACATACCTAACAAATGCCATTAAAAAAAACCGGTCAACTGCGAGTCGGGCTCGCGCACCGAGGGTTCCGTATACAGATGTGTACCGGTTCCAACCCTATTAAATAATGAAAATCTCAACTACATGGTGTGAGAAATAACACGTAAACCGATTTAATTTTTTTTCTCTTTATTTGAAAGAAGGTACTTTCACCATCATCTCGTAGGAATTTATAAAACAAAAATACATGCAAAGGTGATTAAATTACAAACTTAGTATAGAAATGTTTTTTGAAGATAAAAAAAAGAAAAACTAGGTAGAGCCACACTTATATTTTTCCTGTAAAATATATATTGATATCAATGTTATGTAATAATTTATATCTTTTCCTTGGTGTTGTGGATTATGTATATATATGTAATTGAAACTATATTTTCACTGGTTCATAACTTTATATTAAAATTATAATGTATTTTTACAGAACATTCATATAGAAGTCTAGTTTGACAAGAAGAGTAATTCAAAATCGAAACCAATACGGCTTTCAGCCAGTTAATGTACAAATAAGGTTCTAATACGGAACATTCTCGCCCCTTTTTAACAAAAAACTGAATTATAATAGCAATAAACTACATTTAATTTACTGGTAACAAAATAATTTTATGTATCGGTCTAACAAAAACACCTTTTTGAGTTCTTACTTTTACTGACCGTACCAAATTGTCAGAGGCATTTTTATTGACAGATATTATTTTGCCAAGAGGCCAACAAGCAGGTGGAGTGGCTTCATCCTTCAGTAAAACAATTTGACCAATTTGTAAATTGACGGAGAGTCTCATCCACTTACTTCGTGTTTGAAGTTCACTTAAATAGTTATTATAAAATTTAACCCAAAACTTTTGTTTTATTTGAGTTATTTTTTGATACATATTTAATCTATTTTCTGCTCTATCCATTAAACTTGGTTCTGGCAGATCTGATATTGGCGACCCAATCAAAAAATGAGAAGGCGTCAAGCAAACAATATTATCGCTATCTGGTATATCGAATACAGAACATAAAGGTCTCGAGTTCAGTATGTCCTCAATCTGCACTAAAACAGTATAGAAGAACTCATAAGTAAATCTAACATTACCTAAATACCTTTTAAGTAAACCTTTAACAGACTTTATTCCAGCCTCGTAAATTCCACCCATGTGACTGGCGAGAGGAATAGTAAATTTCCATTCAATAGAGTTAATATTACAATAGTCTATAATCTGACTATAGGTCGAATCATTTTTAAACAAGTGGTACAACTCGTGCAACTCATTATTTGCCCCTTTAAAATTTGTAGCATTGTCCGAATACAAGTGAGTACAGTAACCTCTTCGACTAATAAATCTCTTCAAGGCGCAAATAAAGGCTTGCGACGATAATTCTATAACTAGCTCTAGGTGAATAGCTTTAGTTGACAGGCAGATAAACAAGCAAATATAACCTTTGGTGTGCTTACAATTCCGAAGCATAGAATTACGAATATATACAGCTCCTAAAATTTTTATGTACTTTCCTGTTGGGTCTGGTAGGACCAGAAAATGTTGTGGATTATGTATATATATGTAATTGAAACTATATTTTCACTGGTTCATAACTTTATATTAAAATTATAATGTATTTTTACAGAACATTCATATAGAAGTCTAGTTTGACAAGAAGAGTAATTCAAAATCGAAACCAATACGGCTTTCAGCCAGTTAATGTACAAATAAGGTTCTAATACGGAACACTTGGTAAACTTCGGAGATAAGGGGGGAGGAACGGTATTTTTTTTTACATGTTTCCTCATAAAACAAAAATTATTCAACGTAAAAAAAAATTGTTTCAGAATGTGAAATTCAAGCACTTTCATATGACACCCCACTCGACATATTAACTAGACTTTCAAATTTTAAACCACCTGTTCTCTCTCATTTTTCACAGTAAATAAAAAAAATATTTAAAAAAGTCATGTTCTATGTATGTAGGTAAGCCTTCTTTATAACTATTCCAAATTTCAAATCGATAGCACAAGTAGTTCTTGAGATATTTAGCGATGTGACAGACAGACAGACAGACAGACAAAGTGAAATTATAAGGGTTCCTTTTTTACCATGTTGGTACGGAACCCTAAAAAGAATTAAAAATGACACGTGATGTGTTCTAACGCTCGTTTTTAAAGTTACATAATTACATGATACAATAATATACTGCGCCAGGTATGACAATCTGGTACATCGGTTAGTAGCGTGGGTAACACGAGCTACATCATCAGCCTTGCATCAGGCTATCGACGGTATACGAACGTTAGTTGTGTCACGATACAGATTGTCAGACCTTGTTTTCTAAGACGATGCATAATAACCCTCCAGGTCATCAAATATTATAGCAGCTCATTAAAGAAATTAATCCCACAGGTGAGGCTGAACCCGCTGGAGAGATTGTACCTGTTGGCGTCGCTCCTATAGAAGAGACTGTACCTGATGGTTCGAGTCCAAATAGAACAAGAGAATGTGGTTGTAAGTAGTTGCAACAACCGACCCTTTATAAAATGTGAGGATGCACTGTGTTGACAACAGAAGGGACAAATTTAGCTCCCTCGCTCTCAACACAGTGCATCCTCGGGAGCTCTGGCAACCTTGCTCACCTCCAGGAACACAACACTACATACTTGTATAGTAGATAATGTTATTATGGCTGTCTTCTGCAAGGCGGAGGTACTTCTCCAGTTGGGCTGCTCCAAATTCGAGCAAGATGACATTTTACTGTGCCCTACCTCTCTTCGCTTCGTTTATTATGAATGTTGACCATTGGGCTTATGAAATTGAGATAATCAAGTGTTAACGTGTTACGGAAATTGATTATGGTTAGGAGATAGTCACAGATGGTGTCAGGTGTCATCAATTCCAGGGCAAGCCCACCCCAGATAATTTATAGGTCGTGATATTCATCTTTCTCTAGCACTATCGAAAGAAAGAGATTAAAGAATATTTTTACTTCTATAACATGGGTCAATCAACTTTCTCTTGTTGTTATTTTGTCAGCGAGGAGACAATAGTACCCGAGTCTCTAAGAAAAAATGTTTATAATATGGACTTCAAGCATGCTCAAGAGATGACCCATGTCCAAATAGATTTATGCTTATCGCTAAAACTCATGTTTGGTAGATTTAAACCCTATAAAATCACAGTTTTAAAGAGTGACTCGGGAGACGTAACCATGGTAACGAGCAACAAAGAATAGTTGATCCACCCATATGATAAATACGCTAGATGCTGAAAAACAGTAGGTAAATTGTGACAATTGTACATTTCATAAGACACGTATCGCTTATTACAATGCGCCGTTGTAGGTTCCCCACCAATATGTCGAAAAAACGAAGTATACTACAACTGCTCCGGTGGATGCATACCTCGACGATGCTCAGAAATCGGCTTCCCGCTGGACTGCGACAAGAAATGCACGCCCGGGTGCGTTTGCAAGGGCAACTACGTGCGAGCAGATAATGGCACTTGCATTCCCATACCGGATTGCCCATGTGAGTAATATAAACTACAACAGAAATCGAAGGTGATAAACATCATGAGGGGTATTGAAAAAGGAAACTGAATTAATGTTTAATAATAATCATAATTTTAATGGAACTAGAGTCAAAAGTGACAAACATTCAATTCAAAAATTAAACTCTAAATTCAAAAGATCTCGAAACGACGACAAGTTAATTTTTTTCATTACAATTACCGCTGCACGTTTGATTTGTAATATTCATTCTAGATTATGGGTGCTGAACAGCTTCGCCTCCTTTTAAAATTCTGCTGATTAAAATCTTCTTTTCAATCGCTATTCGGAACAATAGCCTAACGATCTAAATCTGTGTTGTTTCCCTGATTCAGTATTCTTCAACGTTACGCTTTCGATGACGATGTTTTTCAGAAAGAGATAACTATCAACTCTTCAATGGTTACAATTATGTTCTACGCAGGCAACTTCTTGTAATGTCGCACAAGATAATTTTCATTTCCTGCTTACCAGTCTAAATAACTGCCCAATACGGAGCGCTCGTGACCCAGAGGCGCCCGCGTACCGCGTGCGGTATGCGAGGTTAAGCAACTTCGGCCCAGGTCAGTTCTCGAATGGGTGACCGCTTTGAGTGGTTATTATCTGGGGACTCCCGTGCTTTGGAAAGCACGTTAAGCCATTGATCCTGGCTGCTGTCTATGATAGCAGTCGTTAAACCGGGAGGCCTCCGGATGGCTTGAGAACTTCTAACAGTCAAGTTGCCCATTCACTTGACAAAGGGGGGTCGAAGTTGTACCACGTCCGTAGGGAAAACTGGCAACCGTACTGTCTTCTCGAAGATCTCACGGTTGGAAATAATTCCCATACGATAAATAAATAAACTGCCCCATATGATTGTAGTGTAACGGAGCGGAGGCGGTACGATATTACTAAGCTATCAGTTTCAACTGTCATTCGAGTCAGTACCGCTTCTTTACTGCGCACCTACCAACATATAAATGAGTGCTTCCCGACTGGCGCGGGATGCTATCGGTATTCTGTCAATTAAGGAAATTTGTACGTATACAATAAGCTTATGAGATAGAACAAAATACCGCATATAGATCCAGCACATAGAAGTTCTTTTCACTTCTCATGCTCGAAAAGTGTGTCATATTAGATTTGTCAAGCGGGGCTAAAGTAGTACATTTAACCCCTAGGGAAAATATGAATACTTACATATTTATGATTTACAAATCATTCAATTTTGGCCAATCAACATACTTCACCTATTAAATCCACCAATCACAAAACACAAATTTAATTCTTTATAAATATTAATTTGGTATTGGGTATTAACCAACCAGAATACAGCTTTACTGAAATCGACCAATCAGGAAACAGAATTCATTTTCTAAAGAGTCTAAAGAATAATTTTGTAGTAGTCCCTATTTCACTATAATTAAAAAAGTGATTAAATCATTTGAGCAACGTTTTGAAACGCTCAATGGAAGGTGAGTTAGCTTTTTTTGCGCGTGAATGTTGCGCGCGAACCACGGTGTCTGTTATGTGTGTCAAAGCAGTTTAGAAAAAAAACATACTGCCAAATTATATATAAGTTCGCCGTGGAATTTATTGTTAATTTTGGATGGTTAACCTTTGTTTATTTATTTTCTCGCAATCAAAGTGAAAAGTAGAGTGTATAACTCTGGTCTAAAAGCCACATTACCCCTGGAACTATTTTCCCGAACGAAGTGAGTACTATCTCGTGGTAATATGGCTCATTTTAGACCCTTGTCATACAATCTACTATTTTTACAGCATGTGGTGGCGATAAAAACGCTGAGCAGGGATGTGGTAATAACTGTGGTCGTACCTGTTCTACATACAATAATCCACCAATACGATGTCCTATTGGCTGCATATTCAATGGTTGCAAGTGCAGGAAAGGTTACGTCTACGATCCTAATGTAAAAGCCTGCGTCAAGCCAGAAGACTGCAGTAAGTCTGCCATTCTACTTTTTCACGTACATAATTTTCAGACGCTTTTTTTAAATGCTTTTTTTGGAGTACTTGGCCCTCGCTTCATATTTTTGTATTGTTATTTAGAAAGAGGTTTAATTTAAGTATCACTTCCGATAGTTTTGATAATAAACGAACCACAGCTAATATCCACAAATCGAGTAACTCAGTGGTTTTTGTATTTCTCACCATTTGTATGACAAAATGGTTTTTACCATTATGTTACCCACCTTTTACAGCAATATGTTAATATTTAAGTATTTTTACCTATAAATTCCTTTTATTAGGTTCAGATACTATTTTGAAATCTTATTTTTGTACACTAGTTCAATACATATCATAGATTTTTTTTGTAATAGAAAACTGGTCATGAAAAAGTAGAATGACCCAAGTATTCATAAATATAGGACACCAGTTTTGGTTCCTATGAGGAAGGGTCTATTTGGGAGTTTCAATGAGAAGATGGATTGTCCGATTAAAGTATGTAATGTCACTTGCACAGCCGGGAAACAACTAAAGGTGCGAGGTATGCGCTGTGGCTTCCTGAGGCGCGGGGATAGCTGACTACGCATATCTGTCCCTATAATAAATTTCAATGCATACAATTTGTTCCCGATGCAAAAGAAAAGTGCCACACATTGGTACTTAAAGCAATATCTCAAACCATTCTTCGAAATTGATTTAGGCAGTTATATTTCAAAGTTATAAAAGACTGCCTTTTGGGTTTGCTTCGGAATATACAAGTACTTATCGAGACAAATTCCTTATTCCTGTATTAGCCTATAATATGAACGTTTTATAAACTGTAAATAACGTTAATAAAAATAAGAATAATTTATTAAAAACCCTATTAAAGACTGTGTCGTTAAGTATTGTTATGAGCGTGGGGTTCGCTTAGATAGAAAAATGCACAAATGAACACGAGAACTTTATTACGGAATTCACTCTCACAATTGACACCAACACACAAAAACAGTATTTAAAACAATTTAACTAGTCACACCAATCACTTATAAATCCTTCGCTCCAATTTATCGCTTTGATCGCACTGTATCGCAGTTTAAAGTAAAACTGACTCCCCGGCGGTTGGCGGCCTCTTTTATACTCCACGGAAGGATTCTCTAATATTCTACCCTTATCTTGTTTGTCCATGCCTGTACTGTCGGGGATGGCCGAGAATGTTCTCGTCCATTGCCGTCTCTTTTAATCTCATTAAAAAAACATATAACTGCTTACAAAATTCACGAGAATCGGTTCAGAAATGCGACCTCTAGAAGAGAACAACCGGACATACGAAAGCATTTTTGTCTAACCTGATGATGATGCGTTTTACCTTCATTTCACTCGGTTAATTAAATTATGTATAGAATTCGCTGAAATGGTCTCGAATTGAGCTCAATAGGCTTGTCCGAAACATATTTTCTGGGCGATTTTATAAAACTTAACCACATTATATCAGATAAAGTGGTTAAAACTCACCATCAGATCATATTCTCAGAACATTATAATTCTAAATAATACGCATGTCAACGGTAAGTCTAGGTTTTTTCTTTATTTATACATAACGATGCAGTCTTTAGCTAATCTGCCTATTCTCTAGCTTCTCTATCATAATATAGATCATATTTTCAGCACCAATCTGCAAAGTTAACGAACAATATTCTTCTTGCATCAACGGCGGATGCGAAGCCAAAAATTGCAGCCAACTCGGCAAACCAGTGCCTTGCATAAAAATAGACCCTAAGTATTGCATTAAGGGATGCATCTGTGTAGAAGGATACTTAAGGGCTCCAAATGGGACTTGCGTACCAAAGGACCAATGTAAAGGTAAGTCTCACTAGTTTATTAGTTGAAAACTTAATCATAATTTTAGCCTTCTTTGCAGTTTTTTTTTTAACCTGACTGTGACTTTATAGGCCGGGCCCAATAAAGCGACAGGAGTGCGCGGTTGGAGAGTAGCCTGGGGGAAACCTGCGGCACGGCCACGCGTGTGGTTTGGAACACTGGAATACTCTAAGAGTTTGCGCTCCAGTGAGATTGGTTGAGCGGTTTCAATCGATTCTGAGGTGTGAGTGGAATCGAGCTACTGGGAGTTTTGTCGCTGGTTCACTAAACCTAGCCTAGCTGAGAAGAGTCCAGCAAGAAACTCAGCTAGGCCCGACCTGGGTCGGATTGACTCTACCCGGTGTGCGGCGGTACCGGGACGAATAGGGACTATATGTGTCAGTGTTGTCGCGATCGCGCGGTGGACGTCGCCGCCGGCGGGAATGCCTAAGTGTACGCGTCGTGTCAGAGTTGGACGCCGTAAGCGTAGCGTTCCATCTTTCGATGGACGCTGTGATTACGTCGTCCGGGTCCGTAAGTGTGTGCCTAGGACGCCGGACCGTGCGGCCCCTAATCAGTGATCGCCGAGTTACGACAGAGGGGGGAGGGATGGGAACGTAGTCGACAGCCTTCCTAACGGATTCCTATGATGGGAAGCCTTGTCAGAATAACGTCTGTTAGTGTGCTTAAAGAAACCATACATGGTGCTAATCCCCATGTCGTGGTGCAGACTAAGGTTCGACTGGTACCACGGAGCACCAGTCGCCCTACGGAGAAAATGACCTGAAGCGGCCTGAGCGATGTAATTTACCATATTTAAATTAGGATTGCCATTAGAAAGAGATCCATGGATGCTGCCGGCCCGCTACCATTTAAAATCTCCCCTTTCGCTAGTGTCTCATTACAGGCGCCATCTCAGTTAAACGGTGGTCCTATAAGGTTGTTTATTTACTACTCGATTGTGGCCATTCAGGTTGCGGTGACGATCCCAACGCGCACACTGGCTGCGGTGTCAACTGCGGTAGAACTTGTTCTACTTATAAAACCAAATACGTAGCCTGCATATTGGTCTGCAAACTCAATGGATGCGATTGCAATGACGGCTATGTTTTCGACCCTAATGTCAACAAATGCGTTTTACCTAAACATTGCAGTAAGTTGTATTTTTATCTGGGTCTGTGTCTAAAAAACCATCAAATTGAAATTGATTTCTTTAAAAACTCTGACGATCAATTTAAGCTTAGTGGTACAGAAGCTGCTGCATTGGATTTAATTCCTGGTACGTTACAGACAAATATTTTAGTGAGCACTAGTAAAATTAATACAAATTCCATTAGAGCACATTGAAAAGAATATTCAATGAATATTTATTATTTCCTAGCGCCCACATGTGGACTTAACGAAGTATACTCAAGTTGCACTAACGGAGGATGTGGCCACAGGAACTGCAGCCAACTTGGCCAGCCTGAGTTATGCATTAACAGAACCCCCGAGTCTTGCACCAAGGGGTGCATCTGCGCCTCCGGATATCTGCGCGCCGATAACGGGACTTGCGTCCCTCGGGATAAATGCCCTGCTGTCGGTAATTGAGTTTTCTCAAGTACTTAACTACCTGAGTGTAAGGTTAAGACTTTGTTGCAGCAATTTGCTTGTAAGAAATCGACCAGACTTACTTTCCAACAGCTCGAATCGATGGCTTGACCTTACTTTCATAGTTAGTAGCCATTTACGAACCTAATTACATGCATGAGACCTCCTTAAACAATTCTGGTACTTATTGTCCATGGATTGTGATTAACTATTTTTATCTTAAACTGATTAGTTTGAAGTTAGTTGCTTTAAACACACATTTCATCATCATCATATCAGCCGAGAGACGTCCACTGCTGGACATAGACCTCCCCCAAAGAGTGCGTGCCATAATGACCGGTCCTGCGCCACCCGCATCCAGCGGACTCCCGCGACCTTTACCGGGTCATCAGTCCACCTTGTGGGGGGCCTACCCACGCTGCGCCTTCCGGTCCGTGGTCGCGACTCGAGCACCTTCCGGCTCCAACGGCTATCGGTTCTACGTGCAATGTGCCCCGCCCACTGCCACTTAAGTTTAGCAATTCGAAAGGCTATATCGGTTACTTTGGTTCTGCTACGGATTGCCTCATTTCTGATGCGATCACGCAGAGAAACTCCCAGCATAGCCCTCTCCATTGCTCTCTGAGTGACTTTGAGCCTTCTTATGGTGAGCGACCACCTTTCCGTACCATATGTCATCACTGGCAACACACACTGATCAAAGACTTTCGTCTTGAGACACTGCAGAATATTGGACGAAAATATATGCCGTAGCTTCCCGAACGCTGCCCAGCCGAGTCGGATTCGACGATTGACCACACACATTTATTTAAGATATATTTAAGAAAGAAGGGAAGAAGTAAAAACTCGTAACATTAAGATGCAGAACCACAGCGCAGCACTTTAAATAGGACAGCAAGTTGTAAAATTTTTGGTGATATATTTACACTTTAATGGGAACTACTCATACTTTCAGTCCAATCCAGGTCGCGCCTAGCTGAGTTTATTTGTGGACTCTTCTCTGCTAAGCTAGGTTTAGTGAACAACCGACTAAACTCCCAGTACCTCGATTACATTCATCTCAGATTCGGTTGGAGCCACTCAACCAATCCCAATGGAACACAAACTCTTAGAGTATTCCAGTATTTAAACCGCCCGCGTGGTCGTATCGGAGGTTTCCTCTGGATTTTCTCCAGGCCCCTCTCCAACCGCGCACTCCTATCGCTTTCTTGGCCCTGGCCTATAAAGCCACAGTTAGGCTTTTTGTATTAAACTGATTTGTATGGAGTTAGTTGCTTTATAGGACATCAATTTGTATAATTTAAGGTTATCAGTTTTACAGTGAAATGCTATAAGAAAGCTGATCAGGAAAATAAATTATTTATAATACAACAGGGTGTGGTGGTGATCCAAACGCAGAGCCAGGATGTGGGTACAACTGTGGGAAGACCTGTAGTACCTACAAGGTTAAACATCCGATATGTCCCCGTATTGTTTGTAAACCGAACCGCTGCGACTGCAAGAAAGGCTATGTATACGATAGCAATGTTAAAAAGTGCGTCTTGCCAAAGGATTGCAGTAAGTACCATGTCAATTAAAATTTACAGTAAAATTTTTAATAAATGCATAGGATAAAATGGCAGTTGATATATATCCCGACTCGTGTTCGAAAAGTGTCGCAATTACCTGGCAGGGTTGTCATGTAATCATACCAAATGCCTTTGTTGAGTCTATTGTGGCTCCCGTGTCAATTATCATAATATAAATTATTGTTTTAGCACCTATATGTAAACTTAACGAAGAATATTCTTCTTGCGTCAACGGTGGATGTGAGGCCAGAAATTGCAGCCAGATCGGAAAACCAGTGCCTTGCATAAAAATAGACCCTAAATATTGCATTAAGGGATGCGTCTGTGTAAAAGGCTACTTAAGAAACTCAAAAGGGATTTGCGTTCCAAAGAAGGAATGTACACGTAAGTCTTTTAGTTGCAATTCTTATTAATATTTTTTACCTATGAACGACGGTAGTCGCTTACCATCTGGCGATCCGTCCGACATACGAAAGCATTTTTGTCGAACCTGAAGCAGAGAACTTTATTTCACTCGGTTAATTAAATTATATATAGAATTCGCTGAAATGGTCTCGAATTGAGCTCAATAGGCTTGTCCGAAACATATTTTCTGGGCGATTTTATAAAACTTAACCACATTATATCAGATAAAGTGGTTAAAACTGACCATCAGATCATATTCTCAGAACATTATACTAAATAATACGCATGTCAACGGTAAGTCTAGGTTTTTTCTTTATTTATACATAACGATGCAGTCTTTAGCTAATCTGCCTATTCTCTAGCTTCTCTATCATAATATAGATCATATTTTCAGCACCAATCTGCAAAGTTAACGAACAATATTCTTCTTGCATCAACGGCGGATGCGAAGCCAAAAATTGCAGCCAAATCGGCAAACCAGTGCCTTGCATAAAAATAGACCCTAAATATTGCATTAAGGGATGCGTCTGTGTAAAAGGCTACTTAAGAAACTCAAAAGGGATTTGCGTTCCAAAGAAGGAATGTACACGTAAGTCTTTTAGTTGCAATTCTTATTAATATTTTTTACTTATGAACGACGGTAGTCGCTTACCATCAGGCGATCCGTCTGCTCGTTTGCTCGTTTGCCCCCTATAATATAAAAAAACCTTCCTACTGCATATCTTTTTAGTGTTTTACCCACCACATTTTTATCAAGATAACAACCAGACTTAAATATTGTTTTAATCTCTCCTCTTCGGAATTTCGATTTTCTTGTGTGGATAGCTGGGTGGAAAATCACTTTTCAACCCTAGGGTGGGGTGACACAACCGCGGGGGCGACGGCGCCGACTGCTGCAGCGTGTTTTTATTCCTAAGCTGTTTCCTTAGAATATCATATGACTACTTTTACTTCTCTTTTACTTTCGTCATAGTCGAAATGATGAGTAGAGAGTTTAACTCGGGTGAAAGCAACCATTTCATCCTTAAAAGTGTCTCGGGTGAAATGGGCTACTTTCAACTACTGGTTAACAATAAAGTAAGTAGACGATGAAATAGTAGATTGTTTTTTGCCATAATTTATCGAACCGACACATGTAGGTACCAAGTAAGCAGGCAATGAGCCGTATCGAACTAAATAGGTTTAAACAGCTGAATCTACTTAGCATTGTTTATTTAGGTATTACGTCAATTTTTGTTGTCAACTTTATCAACAATAAAGTAGATGGGGATTGTAAAGAATAATTTGAAGGTCAAATTCATATAATGTCTGTTTCTGCAAAAAAAAAATAACGCACATAGCCCTGTGGAGTATCCATTAAAAATGATATAAAGTCAACCGTTAGTGAGATATTAGCTGTCAGAATCATAAAAAGTGTGTGCCCCCCCTACAATTTCCAAACTACGAAAATTTAAATTCTGAAAAAAAAATAGTGTATTAGTGTCATTTAGGCCGGATTTTATAAAGATCAGTTAGACCAAATGTCAGATCAAATTTCAGTACTTAACTCGGTACATTTTTTTACTTAACAAACCGACATAAGGTCTAACGGATTTTTATAAAACCGAGCCTTAGCGTACATTAATAAATACTTTCAACGATTTTTAGTTTGAACAAGATAGGTTCTACGGTGTTTTAAGTTTTCGCTGAAAAACTGTCTTGCCCTAACAAAAGGTCGTAAGTCCCTTGAGTTCCCTTTGAAGATACGGCTGTTTTAGATTCAATGTATTGGATAGTGATTTTAAATATGGTGTTGGTACGGAACCATTCATTGTGCGTGATCCGACACGCACTTGGCCGGTTTTTATATTATATTTTCACTATTGGACACGAACCATAAGTGTTTGGCTCAATTAATTTTGGTTAGGTACATTATTTATTTATTTAATCTTCATTGCACAAAGTAAATCTTATTGTGCCAAAAGCAATTACGTACTATGAAGAAAAATATATAGAAACGGAAGTGACAGGCTACTGCTATGATTCTCGCTCTAATGCTCTGATATGTCTTCTCGTGCCTCTCACCCTTGTAGAAACAGCTCTTATTACTGAATTTTGTAACTTTACGATGAGCCTATAGATTATTGGTGACTACGCAATTTCTTACATGTTTCTTTTTTTACAGCTAAATGTGATAAACCTAACGAGGTGTATGACGTGTGTCCCGCCCCCTGCCCGCCTAGACGGTGTAACGTCAACGAAGCAGTCATCAAGTGTGCACCGCCGCCAAAACCTGGCCACCCAGACTGCGTGCCAGGATGCCGCTGCGCCGATAACTATTACAGGAACGCCACAGGCACATGTGTGCCGAAAAGGAAGTGCGAAAAGCGTAAGACTTATTTAAAAATGTTAATATCATAAAACAGGGTGTACGTGTTTCCCGGTCTTGGGACAATGGTGTCCCAGACCTTTGGGTGGCGTGCGTGGGGCTAAAATACCGAGGTAACAAGTGAGTACCAGATGGCCATGTCGCAGACGCTCTTTCGACACTGATGAAATACAATGGGTACCGAGCAGTTCTTGATGATACTGAACTTATGGATTCTAAATTTAAATCTGTCGTGAAACACACTTACTTCAAAAGTCTATTACAAGATAAACGATTACATCATGGATAGGGATGTTTGGCAGTGATAGCGACCCGGGCAAGTAATCCAACACAGAAATATTTTGTCTTAAATATTAAAAAATATATATGTATGTTTATATTGTAGCATTTGAATTCTGTAGTATTATGATGCTGTTATTTAATATACATTGTATATTGTTTTGAAAAAATGACACATCGCCGAGTTTCTTACGCCGGTTCTTCTTGAGGCATAGGTTTATTTTATGAACCGGTGGTAGTTCTTTGACTTTCATAAGTGCATGTAATATGCCTAAATTTAAAATTAAATCATTTCATTTCATTTCATTTCTTGTCCTTATCCTTGTCATGAGACGCACACAGAGGCGGCACACACTATTAGGGTATACAGGGAGAATTGCTGGTAGATAGAATCCCAATGAACCGGATTATTGAGTGAGGCACTTATCCCACCGCCGGCGCGCAGCGAGTACTCTCATAGTAATTCTACTCGTTTTCTCGCTCAAGCGAGTGGAATTACTATGAGATTACTCGCTACTCGCCGGCGGTGGGACAAGTGCCTCAAGATGATCTGATGATTGACTAATGGTTAGGCCAGTTAATATTACCTATTTCAATTGTTTAGAAACTTCGATTGTCACTATGAAAACGATATATAAATACGAGAGTACAGTAGTACCCACCTGATATGGCTTACCGATGTACCTGCGCAGAAGACGAATTTTTAAAGCGCGGGAAATGCTATTGACCAATCGGCACGCTCCACGCACCGCGCTTCTTTTTCCTGTACCGCTATTGGTCCGCAGCTGCCGCCATGTTAGCGCGCGCCGCGTGGCATGTTAGTCAGCCGCCATACTTCTAATGCGCGTACACTCGACGCGCATTATGAGCAGTGTATTATGAACCTTATAGTAGTGATCTAAGATTAATTGTAAGTTTTAAGCATTCTTTCGTTAATCTTCGGAGCGATACTTTCTTTTCTGCGCGAACGAAGATTCACGACGCGCCTTATCAGTTGGGTACTACCGTACACCTAAACCATCGCTTTTGAAATTGCAGCTTTAATCTGTGACCGACCAAATGAGGTTTACAACCCCTGCGGCATAACTTGTCCTCCTCAAGAGTGTGGTGTTGACCCGGCTCTGGTCCGATGCCTTATTCCCAACCCGCAATACGGCGACCCTAACTGCAATCCGAGCTGCGTCTGTATTGACGGATGCGTGCGGAACGATGCCAATGAATGCATTCCCAGGGATAAATGTCGTAAGATATAATTATAAAGTATTTTTTGGTGGCAGTCAGTAGTTTCTTGGTAAACGATTAGAATTTCGTACTGTAACTTACATAACTTTATAACCTCATACCGTCAGTTACCGACATAGCTCAGCCAATTAGTAAGCTGAAGTGGCAGTGGGCAGATCACATATGTCGCAGAACCGATGGCCGTTGGGGCAGACTGGTTCTTGAGTGGAGACCGCGTGTCGGCAAACGTAGTGTAGGACGCCCTGTAACTAGGTGGGGCGATGATATTCGTAAGGCAGTGGGCAGGGATTATAGGAGAAGAGCTGAAGACCGAGCTCAGTGGCGTGCCATGGGAGAGGGCTATGTCCAGCAGTGGACTGACACAGGCAGCCATCACCATCCATACCATCATCCCTTTAACTAAAATTGTTTAAGACATAAATATTCATGTATATTGCTTTAGCGATAAAGACAGGACCGCCTGTTGTTTTCCTCGATTTTAATCTTTATTTTTGAAGTTATTTTTTTATTTTACTGTTCCTCTCTTTATTTCAGCACAAAATTGCCCGAAAAATGAAGAATACTCCATTTGCATCAACGGCGGCTGTGAAGCTAGGAACTGCAGTCAGGTCGACAAACCGGTGCCCTGCGTCAGACTAGATCCTAAGTCATGCATCAAAGGGTGCGTTTGCGTGAAAGGCTATTTGAGGGCACCCAACGGAATTTGTGTACCGAAGAATCGATGCACATGTAAGTGCTCTTTATCATGAGCGAAATAACCATCCTTGTTTCGCCTCCACTTATTCGTATAACTCCGTCGCTTATTATTTTGTATTCATTTCTTTATTATCTGTTTTCTAACTATGTAACTATCTGTTTAACTTTTGTTTAATAATTTCATTTAAATTACTTAAAACTACGAAGAACTTCTAGCAAAAAATAAAAAACCGTAAACTTTGTATCTGTTGTTTTATTATGTGAGAAGTGCATTTATTTTATTTACTTATTTGTTTATATGGAGAACCAACCGCTTTCGGGTCGGCAACGCGCGAGTAGCGCCTCTGGTGTTGCAAGCGACTATAGGCGACGGTAACCACTTACTATCAAGTGGGCTGTCAGCTTGTTTGCCACCAAAGTGGTATAAAAACAAAACAACAATACTAACATGTAAACAGGTAGTGAATTACAGGGTCTCACTGGTAGTATCAGTATATATGAAATGTAAGCAAACTCATACTAGTGTCACGCACATACGCAACTATCCATCCAAACAGCAATGAAAAGAAAACATAGCTATAAATAAAACAGTAGATTGTGGTTCCCTATTCGTCCCGGTACCGCCGCACACCGGGTAGAGTCAGTCCGACCCAGGTCGGGCCTAGCTGAGTTTCTTGCTGGACTCTTCTCAGCTAGGCTAGGTTTAGTGAACCAGCGACAAAACTCCCAGTAGCTCGATTCCACTCACACCTCAGATTCGGTGGAAACCGTTCAACCAATCTCACTGGAGCGCAAACTCTTAGAGTATTCCAGTGTTCCAAACCACACGCGTGATCGTGCCGGAGGTTTTCCCCTGGATTTTCCCCAGGCTACTCTCCAACCGCGTACTCCTATCGCTTTATTGGGGCCGGCCTATAAAGCCACAGTCAGGTTCAAAAAAAAAGTAGATTGTGGCTTTAAGCCACTAGGGATATACTTAGTGGATGAATTTGTTGCACACATCAAACAATCTTGGCATGACGTAGATTGTAAGTGGATAAAGAACTGTTTTATGTCATAAGCGCGATATTGAATCCTGAACGTTTCGAAGGACTCCAGATCTTACTCCCGAGCGTAGCGTGGGTGTAATGAGTTAACCGAGCGAAGTGAGGGAGGGTTAACACAGTTCTGAGTGTAGTGAGGGATTTAAGCGCTTCCAAGACAAAAGTTTTCCCTCTGGGTTGGAAGATAAACTAGCAGTCGCTTTTGTAAAATAAGTTCCTACACAAATCTTTTGATAAAGGTCGAACATGCAATTTCCATTGTTTATAAAAATTAACTTATGCATTCATTGCCACTACGGAAGACATAATTCGAACCCTTAAGAGTCTTTCACGATGAGTGATCGCGGCTGAATCGTTCTACGCATTGCGTCGCAAAGGATACGACACATGTCGACCGTAGCGCCAATAAATAAATGATTTAACTAACTGCAAACTCTCTAACAAAAGTTTTAATTTGATTTTACTTCTTGTTTTGCACAGCAACGTGTGGGAAGAATGAACATTATGAGGAATGCTATTATAGTTGTGGTGGTAATCAGACATGTGACGATATCGGGAAGAAATACAGCTGTCTGGCCCAGCAGAAGTGTTACAGTGGGTGCAGGTGTGACAAAGGATACTGGAGAAATGCAGACAACGTCTGTATTCCGGAAAATCAATGCCGTATGTATATTTTTTGACGATAAGCCTATTATTTGTACAACTATATAAAGTGAAAAGCCTATTCAACTGAAAAAAATATTAATAAGATACGAGTATTGCAATACTTTTAGCTAAATGAAGATAAATATTTAAAGTAAAATTCACGCATTATAACTTAGGTAGTTGCAGAAAGGAATTTGGTAAAGAAAAAAATACAAAAGAAATTAAATAGTCATAGTCATAGTCATAGTCATTTAGTAATAATATTATCAATATTACATGTCATTGTTACAGACACAGACTAAACATGCTTTGGTCTGCTTTATGTTCATCACAAAGGACCAGAGCAGGCAAAATATATATGAAAAAATATCTAAAACCATGTCTTCTATTATTTTATATAGGATATTAATATGTCTACTTTATTTAAAAAAAATCTTGTTTTTACTGACATATAATGTTTTATGTACTTTGAAAAGGACAACCATAATTAAGCACCCACGTACTGTGTAAAGTACTTAGTGAAATAGTCGGAGGACAAGACAGGGATTTTTTTCTCTATTTTTCATAAATATTTAGGCCTTAAGTGACATAATCTGAGAGTTTCAAAAAGATATTCCAAAAAAAGACAGCGTCTGTGTCCCGGAAAGTGAATGCCTTACGTAATCTCACTGGAGCGGAAACTCTTAGAGTGTTCCAGTGTTCCAAACCACACGCGTGGTCGTTTCGGAAGTTTTCCCCTGGATTTTCCCCAGGATACTCTCCAACCGCGAACTTCTATCGCGTTATTGGGCCGTGCTTATAAATTCAGTCAGGTTAAAAAAATGACAGTTTTTAGAACGTCTTAGGCTATTGCCGCGTTTGGCGTGGTGAGCTCGGTGAAATATCAGCTGTTATCAATTATGAGCTAAGCCGGGCCAGATTTTTTAAAAGCGCACTTTTATTTTAATGAGTGCGTCTTGATTGGCCCGGGATGCAATGATTTGGATACCGATCATTTCTTTCTTCTTCTCAATCATTGTTTTTTTACAGCTAGATGCTATGGCCAGAACGAAGTCTGGGTGAACTGCATTCAAGGCTGTTCCAACCAATCTTGTGACGACATCGGCAAGATATTCCACTGCCCTAACCAACCAGCGGGACAGTGTAGGTCTGGCTGCAGATGTGTGCCGGGAACTTGGAGAAATGCGTCTAATGTGTGTGTCTGGCAAGAGGAGTGCCGTAAGTAGAACTTTTTCAGTTTTAGCTGGGACATCTCTAAAAATGCGTGGTCTTTTATTGGTCGGTTGACCTGTCGACTTCATGGTCATTCGACACGTTCATTTGTTTTAAATTAGATTTCATCTCGAATCACTAAACATAGGGTCTACCGGAAAACAAATATCCCTCTCTGTCGCATTTGCGTATTCGAGCGATAGATAAGATACATCGTTTTCAGTTGGCGGTAGCCCTTCAGGACCAGAGACCAAGATGATTACGTTATGCTTATGAAGCATGTGTATGGTAGATTTGAAAGTAATTTTTCATACTACTTAAAGTGAGCGTAAGTTTGACACGTTTCGTAATCAAGTAACGGGCATTGGTCCAAATCAAAACTGATGATAGGTGATGATGATGATCTGGCCATATTTCAAATTTACCATTCTTTACGCTTAGATGATGGAATGGGGGATGTAGAATGCACTGTCGAGTAATTCTTGGGCACATTATGCAAAATACATCAGAAAAAAAAACCGAAAAAAAAAATGTATTTTAAAAATAAACCTCAAGTTTAGTTACAATTTAAGTATTAGCTCATAATAGGGATATTGAGACCAAATAAGAATCTCAATAAGTTAGAATTATCTCGAAAAAGGATCAAATTCTTAATCAAGTGGCGAAAAAATTAACTCAAGAGAATAAATAATTACATAATTACAAGTCTTCAAAGTTTTAAGAGGGGGCATACTCTGTCTCTTTTCCGCAAAACGCACCTTTGTATTGGAACGATCGTCGTTTACTATGGCGCTCGTAGTCAATGACGTCACTGATCTCTCGCGCTTTTTCTCTCTAACCAGCAACATTAAAACGGTTATAGCTTCATTAGTTTTTGAGATATTTGAATAGGATTTTCAATATTTGGCACATTTTTTTACCTTCTTTCATATGGAGTAATAAATTTTTGAGTCAACTACACTATTATGAACAAAAAACTTGTGGACCCCCAAATTCTGCACCTTAATAACCTAATTATAAGAACGACGAAATTCATTAATCTTACAGCCAAACCAGAGTGTCCTAACGATGAAGTTTGGAGCTGGTGTCCAGCCATACCATGCGACGGGGACTATTGTCCCAAAACTAGAGACTCTCCCCAAACATGTCCGTTTGGAATAGTATGTGACAAGCCGAGATGCGTGTGCGCAGGTAACAGAAAACGGGACTGGAAAACCGGGAAATGTATACGGATACAAGACTGCCGTGAGTATTTACTCTATTTTTTTGTATTTCAACTAGCTTTTATCCGCGTCTTCATCCGTGTGGAAGCCGTTTATATCGTACATCCATACACTTTTGTTCCAAATTAAGGAGGAGAGAATCCATTAGGGAGGATTTTCGGGATAAAAAGTATCCTATATCCTTCCTCGGGATACAAACTATCTCCATGTCAAATTTCATCTCAATTCGTTCAGCGGTTTAAGCGTGAAGAGATAACAAACAGAGTTGGGTCATTCTACTTTTTCATGACCAGTTTTCTATTACAAAAAAAAATCTATGATATGTATTGAATTAGTGTACAAAAATAGGATTTCGAAATAGTACCTGAACCTAATAACAGGATTTTGTAGGTAAAAATACTTAAATATTAACATATTGCTGTAGAAGGTGGGTAACACAGTGGTAAAAACCATTTTTTCAAACAAATGGTGAGACATCCATGGACCACTGAGTTACTCGATGTATGGATATTAGCTCTGGTTCATTAATTACTAAAACTATCGGAAGTAACACTGCAATAAAACCTCTTTCTAAATAACTATACAAAAAATATGAAGCGAGAGCCAAGTATTCCAAAATCTGCATTTAAAAAAAAAGTGTCTTAAAATTATGTACATGAAAAAGTAGAATGGCCCAGTTACTTTCGCATTTATAATATACTATGGATAGGGAGAAGTCGGTCAGATGATAAACGACCATGTGATCTTGGGTGTACCACGCACATCTAGAAGATACAAGTTCAGTTGCGACTTAAAGACCCCTTATAATTATTGTACCTATCCGAGAACACATTGTGAGGCAAGTGGTTTTTACTCCTTAGCAATACGAGTTATAAACTTGGATATTATTATCCAAGCAATACGAGTTATAAACTTGGATATTATTATCCAAGCAATACGAGTTATAAACTTGGATATTATTATCCAAGCAATACGAGTTATAAACTTGGATATTATTATCCAAGCAATACGAGTTATAAACTTGGATATTATTATCCAAGTTTATAACTCGTATTGCTAAGGAGTAAGAACCACTTGCCTCACAATGTGTTCTCAAAAATTATAAGGGGTCTTTAAGTCGCGACTGAACTTGTATCTTCTAGATGTGCGTAGTACACCCAAGATTATCCAAGTTTATAACTCGTATTGCTAAGGAGTAAGAACCACTTGCCTTGCCGCTTGCTTGAATGAGTTCTCTATAAAGAGAGACCAGCTAATAAAGTAATAAAAAAAAAATGGTTTTATAAAACTATTTATTAAATACTGTTTAAATATGTAAAGTGTGATAATCAAGGGCGTCTACTGATAACAATGATTATACAGGTATTAAGCAAACAATTTTATCCATACTGTGGCTTTATATGCCGGGCCCAATAAAGCGATAGGAGTGCGCTGTTGGAGAGTGGCCTGGGGAAAATCCAGGGGAAACCTCCGACACGACCACGCGGACGATTGAAAACACTGGAATACTCTAACCCCCTTATTCATAAAATTTAACAAACCTCTGCTAACTAAAATGTCTGTTGTCACTGTCTCACAAGCATGTGTGTCAAAGTGACAGATAAGTATAAACGAACTTAGCTCATACTTAGTTAGTTAACTAATAAAGGTTTGATTGACGTTTATGAATACGGGCCAGTTTGCGCTCCAGTGAGTTTGGTTGAGCGGTTTCAACCGAATCTGAGATGTGAGTGGAATCGAGCTACTGGGAGTTTTGTCGCTGGTTCACTAAACCTAGCCTAGCTGAGAAGAGTCCAGCAAGAAACTCAGCTAGGCCCGACTCTACCCAGTGTGCGGCGGTACCGGGACGAATAGGGACTATTTATATGTGTTGTCGCGATCGCGCGGTGGACGTCCTCTCCGACGGGAATGCCTAAGTGTATAAGCAATCATAATTTTTACCAAATCATAACGTAATTATAGCTACACATAGTAACGTTAAAAAATATATATATTTTTATACAAACGCCTTAAGGGAGGTCGCAGGTTCAAATCCTGCTCGGTGCCTAAATTTTTAAATTTTTCCTTCATTCTAAATTTGTTAAAAAAATTAATTACATTTAGTTTCAAACTTTTTAAATCCCGCCAGGTTAGTATGTTCATACAAAATGAACAATATCGCGAAACATGTCAAACAATCTGCAATGATAAACATTATACGTAAATTTAAGGCATCGCAAAAGAACTTTTTCCACAGATGGATGGAAAAGTGAACGTTACTCACTACATATTGGAAGGTAAAGTGGTAAACTTTACATTAGTAGTAGTAGGTCAGTCATAAATTAAAAAATAAATAACTTTACAGGCTCGCTCTCTATTCTCTATCATTTTTTTCCCGTTTTTGCGCTACTCACGATATTTGCCTCGGATGAAATGGCAACTGCAGACTTCGTACTATTTAAACCGACTCCTAAGGTTGTCCGTTTAAAACGATATTCAGGCTGCAATTTCCTACTTCTAGTGCCTAGAGAATAATGTACTTAAACGTTTTTAGCAAAATTCAAGTGCGAATGCAATGAAGAATATCAAGCTTGTCCACTTCCTTGTCCCGGCGAGACATGTTCGGACTACATCAACGGCCTCGGACTCTGCCCACCATACAAACCTATCTGCAGGCCTCAATGTAGATGCATCAAAGACTACTACAGAGACGCAAACGGAAATTGCGTACCAGCCCGTGATTGTACGTAACCGTTACTTTACAAAACCAAACGAGATTTAGATATGCTCCATCCTTGTCTGATTCATTATTATGTCTCGCTCGATTTCTCTAAACTGGATAACTAAATGTTCTTGTTAGCTTTTTGACGACCGGTTTAGCCTAGTGGGTAGTGCACCTGCCTGTGAAGCTGACGGTCCTGGGTTCGAATCCCGATCAGGGCAAATATTTGTGCGATGAGCATGAATATTTGTTTCTGAGTCTTGGATGTTTTCTATGTATTTAAGTATTTATATCTATTAAATATATCGTCGTCTAGTACCCATAACACAAGCCTTCTTGAGCTTACTGTGGGGCTAATTCGATTTGTGTAAGATTGTCCTCTAATATTTATTTATTTATTTATTTTATTTTTACAGTAAATCTAACCTACAGTATAATAGTTCTACTTTGTTAGCTTAGACAGGATTCTCGCAAATCGAAAACCATTTGACGACCGCTTTAGCCTAGTTGGTAGTGACCCTGCTTTCGAAGCTGGATGTCGAATCCCGCTCAGGGCATTTATTTGTGTGATGAAGACGAATATTTGTTCCTGAGATGTTTTCTATGTATATAAGTATCTATATAAGCATGTATTATGTATAAATAAATAAATAAATATTAGAGGACAATCTTACACAAATCGAACTAGCCCCACAGTAAGCTCAAGAAGGCTTGTGTTATGGGTACTAGACGACGATATATTTAATATTTAATAGATATAAATACTTAAATACATAGAAAACATCCAAGACTCAGAAACAAATATTCATGCTCATCACACAAATATTTGCCCTGACCGGGATTCGAACCCAGGACCGTCAGCTTCACAGGCAGGTGAACTACCCAGTAGGCTAAATCGGTCGGATGTATATCATCACTTAGGACCAGTACCAGCTTTGCTTAGCTTGGGACTAGGTTGTTTTGTGTAAGATTGTCCACAATATTTATTTCTTTGTTTATGTATTATCCAAACTAAGTATAGGATTCTGATCTTTTACCAAGGCGTTAAATTATAATCCCAGTAAAAGTTTAATTATCAGGTCATCAGGGTGATGTTCAGTCGGAAAGAATTAACACGTTTTCTTACACAGGCCCCAAGATTTCAATAACGACTACGGAACCGCCTACGACCACTGGCACTACTGGTGGTGGAATTGGACTGACTGGTATCCTGGATGGTATAACAGCATTTACTGGTCTCTGCCTTTACGTAAGTTCCTTTCTCAAGCCAAGCATAAATCACTACATAGTATAAAACAAAGTCGCTTTCTCTGGCCCTATATCCCTAATATAAGATAAGATAAGATAATTTATTTGCAAAATGTAGTGAGTACAGTTGGAATTGTCATTTTAAGAACTTACTTAAAGAAGCATGCAAATATTTACTTACAATCTATGAGTTATTATTTATTACATTACTAATTAAATATACATGTCATTCACTATCAAAACATTAATACAATTATTTAGCTACTACAATATTAGTCATTATTCAAAATTATTTATCTTTTATTGGTTTCAAATAATCATTAATTCTATAATAACACTTACCTAAGCAAAATTTATGTAATTTGTATTTAAATTCGGGCATATCAGAGTCCTTTATTTCTACAGGTAAATTGTTATATATTTTTATCGTCATACATAATATGTTTTTTCCGTAGAAAGCTGTCTTCTGTCCTATCCCTATGTATGCTTAAATCTTTAAAACTACGCAACGGATTTTGATAGTTTTTTTTAATAGATAGAGTGATTGAAGAGGAAGGTTTATATGTATAATAACATCCATTAAATAGTGCACCCGTACGAAGCCGGGGCGGGTCGCTAGTATTAAATAAATAAAAGCCATATTTACTCAGATCCAGCTTTACTAAATAACGGTTTGCAGAAAAAACGTGAAATACATGATAAAATAAGTTCCCATACAATTTTAGGGTATATTTGGTTTAGCATTGTATATAAACCAATTTTCCCGATTATAATGAAGTACGTATCAAGAATATGACGAATTAAAAAAAATGCACATAATAATAATATAATACAGTAAGTATGTATGAACGAAAAAACTCTCCTTTTTTAGGGTTCCGTGCCAAAATGGTGAAAAAGGAACCCTTATGGTTTCACTTTGTCTGTCTGTGACATCGCTAAATATCTCAAGAACTACTTATGCTATCGATTTGTTTGGAACAGTTATAAAGAAGGGCAACCTACATACATAGAAAATGTTTTTATTTAATTTTTTTTTCTGTAAAAAATTACAGACTAGGTGGTTCAAAATTTGAAAGTCTATAGGCTTGAGTTGCACATTCTGAAACAATATTTAATTGTCTTTTAAGTTGTCATTTTCGATTTATGAGGGATAATGTAAAAAATAAAGATTTTTTTAAATCAGTTCACCTGATAAAGAATTATCCTTGAGTAACCACCATGCATACTAAGTATGTATGGTACACGTAGCGCCGATAGATGGCACTGTACCCATGGCGTTCAATTTCTAAACCATATTGTTGAGATTTTCCTGAATTAATAAGGTTGGAACCAGTATACATCTGTGTGCGGAACCCTCGGTGTGCGATTCGTATTTGCACTTGACCGGACCGGATTTTTATTTTTATTGGTTAAAATCGAACGTAAGACGAATTTAACCCATGACAGCCTCTTTTGAAAACAAGTGTTAAAAAGGTCAATAATTGTTTGGTTAACAAAAATATGGGTCATACACGGATTTAGGTTCGCATCTTTTCTATGGACATACCAAAAGTTAAGGGCTACAAAGCTTAATTTGGGATTGGACCAGTAACCCGCATAAACAGTGTCTCCGTTTCTATAAATCCCGTGATAAAAACATAGCTAACATGCGCATAAGCCGTTAACTGTTGACCACAGGAGGGACGACTTTTGTTTTTTCAACTAAGTATGACCCATATACTTATGGTTCTACATAACTATACTAGGAAGCTAATCGGTATATTGTTGTGAATGATATTGCCAATAGCAGGAAGACGTGGATTCGATATATATTTATGTTAATATATGAAGTCAAGATTTGGTTTGTACTTATTGCAGAATCGCATGAAATCTGAGCCCTCAGAAAACATCATAATGTCGGCCATGTCGGTGTTTACTCCGGTAGCTCAACTATGTTTGTATACAGAAGGACCCGCGTATGATCAATGCATAAAATTACTAAACCTTAAAGACAAACAAGATGTAAGTATAGATAAATGTGATAATCCATATTGAAAGGGCGGCCGGCACTTACGCCTTTATTGCCGCTGTTCCAATACAATAGTGAATAGGTGCAACGTAAGCGCCTGCCGCCATAAGGTCCCTTTCGATGTGGATTATCGCAAATATTAAGAGACAGTCTTTCGCAATTAAAACCAGCCCTAGTAAACTCAGTAAGGCTTGTGTTGTGAAATATTAAGAGACAGTCTTTCACAATTAGAACCAGCCCTTGTAAACATGAGCTCATACCGCCTTCCCCCTTCTTCCATCGGACATCCAGACGTACGGCTGGATACCATCCTTACTTGGTCGAAATTCCCCTTATTCGAACCAAGCGCTTTGCATCATCTTTTATAATGCGCATTTCTAAGGTTTGGAATTCTCTGCCGGCGTTTGTGTTTCCGAGCTCATATAACTTAGACCTTTTTAAGGCACGAGTGAATAGGCACCTTCTGGGTGAGCTCACTTCATCGTCGGCCTCATCTTTGCCTCCTGGCTAGATGCTAGCCTAGAGCGATCCCATCTGAATTGGAAGGTGAGATGGTAGTCGCTTTTCTAAAGCGACGCTAATAGGAGTATAACAAAAGATATAAATACTTAAATACAGAGAAAACATCCAATACTCTGAAAGAAATATACATGCTTGTCACACAAATGTTTACCTTTGCCGGAATCAAACCCAGAACCGTTGGCGTCTTAGGCAGGCTGGGCCTAGACTAAACAGGTCGTTTTTTTAAACAACGCCGGTGGCAAACAAGCTTACGGTCCACCTGATGGTAAGTGGCCACCGCAGCCTATAGACGCCCACAACTTCAAAGGAATCACGTACGCGTTGCCGATCCTTTATAAAATTTGAGGATGCACTGTGTTGACAACAGAAGGGACAAATTTAGGCCCCTTGCTCTCAACACAGTGCATCCTCGGGAGCTCTAACAGCCTTGCTAACCTCCAGGAACACAACACTACATACTTGTATAATAGATAATGTTATTATGGCTGTGGTCTTCTGCAAGGCGGAGGTACTTCTCCAGTTGGCCTGCTCCAAATTCGAGCAAGATGACATTTTGCTGTGCCCTACCTCTCTTAAGTATATTTACATTACGACTAAGACATAGCAGCTGACGGAATGAGCTGATAAAAATATATGTCACGCTCTAATGCCTTTGTCATTCTAAGTCTACCCTTAAGGTAGGTATTGTAAAATATTAAATGTCTTTTCTAAATTAAAAATATCTTATTTCAGATTCGGGATACATTCCCAAAACTGGATGCTGCATTGGGAGGACAAACCACCGTTAACTTTTCTATGGTCAGCAAATTTTATTCTGATGAAAAGTACAAACTAAGTGACAATTTCAAACACGATGCTGTTGACGTATTCAATGCTTCAGCTGAAGAGCTCGATTTTAGCAAGAATCAACTAGCAGCCGATATAATTAATGCCTGGGTAATTTAACAAAGCAATTTACAAGACAGAAAAAGACAGACAGTCATACCTTGCATTGGAAGATTGAAGTGGGAAGACGATAGCATCTTTTCATGGTCAAATTAACTGGGTCATCACAGAAATTATATTTTTAACGATTTAATTGAAAATCCATGTTATTCAAACAAGATCGGATTGTGAAGTGACAAGGCATAATCGAGGGGTGAGTGGTCCCGATATGTCATCTAAAAGGTTTATTGAAAATAGAACTCTGCGTAATGGATGTTGTGTTCTTATTTCAAAAAACAATTATCTCAATTTATCGGGTTTGACCACTCACCCCTCGTAATGTTCTTGACAGTCGGAATAGTTTTAGCGCCTAGAAATATGTGCTTAGCAACTTTGTGTAGGCGCATGGCTTTGCTGAGCCAGAACAATGTTACAGTGATTTCAGAAAAATTTCCACGACTACTGAAATCGCCGTCGTATCGCTAACCGCCTTACAAAATTGAGACAATAAGACTATTATAATAAACCTTTTCTTTCTTTTTATATTTTAATCATTGTTTTTATTTCAGGTTGAAAGCAAAACTAACAATCGTATTACGGATTTAGTTACTAAAGATATGTTTAGTCAACTGACAAGACTTGTATTAGTAAACGCTATTTATTTCAAGGTAATCTAGAAATCCTGCGAGCAATGTGCCCTGCCCACTGCCACTTAAGTCTCGCAATTTTGAAGGCTATGTCGGTGACCCCAGGACACATTGCTCGCAGGACTGACGGTCGATGGGGCCAGAAACTGCTTGAGTGGCGTCCACGCACCGGAAGACGAGCTGTCGGTAGGCCTCCGACAAGGTGGAGTGATGACCTGGTGAAGGTCGCGGGAATCCGGTGGAAACGAACGGCACAGGACCGGTCTAAATGGCGAGCCTTGGGGGAGGCCTATGTTCAGCAGTGGACGTCTTTCGGCTGAAATGATGATGATGATGATGAATCTAGAAATACAAATTTGTCGTTGTCAAGCAAAATGTCCCACATTGTCGATGCCAATAAGAGCGATTTCTGTTTGCATTGTCAAGGCGCCCTAGGGTTGATTGCACCAAACCATCTGTAATCATAAGCGGTGTACGATAAAATCTGATTGGTAGGAGAAGTTTGACAAGTTTCTATGGAATGACAGCTGCCGACGCCATATTTAACGGTGATCGGTCTGTATAGTGTTTGTGTTTTTCTCGTGTCCAATTATTTGTCCTATTGTGCGGTTTGCTACTATATTATTATCCGTCATAAATAAAAACTGAATGTGCATTAACACTTTACCGGATATCAACTCTGAATAGAAAGGCATCTGGACCGCCATCTTTTTTATTGCTGCACTCGTAATTTTTTGCATACGGAAATAGAGTAGACAATAGAACATTCAAGGCGGTTTTTATAACTTCTTGCAACGTGGTCATTAGTGTTTTTTGCGGTTACCCCAAAAATAGCATTGTTTTGTTTAAGTGAATCGGCCAAAATTTGAAAAAACATATACTATACTTCAGTAGCCGTTAATTGGTGCAACCCGCCCTTATTGGCGCTGCCGAAATGTACCATTTTCCTTGAGAATACAGACGCAAATTATGAAATATAAAATCTAAATAGGTTATTGTTCTATATTGCTTGTTTTAGGGTACATGGCTGTATGAATTCAATAAAAATAATACGAAAGAAGAAAATTTCTACTTAAACGACGGTACAACAAAAAAAACCCAGATGATGGGCCAGGAGATTGAGGACCTTGACTATGGAGAGATCCCTTCACTTGACTGCAGGGTAAATAAAGACAAATGTTTGTAGTAATCAACACAATTTAATGTACAAAAACAGGGTACAAAACAGAAGGAGAAAGTTTATGCTTTTTGCCACGTCATGTCCAAAAGCACAGACAAGTATATTAACTGTTATTTTTTAACATGTATTTAAATATGAATGTTAAGTACATTTTTAAATTCAGTGTCAAAAATATATATTTATTCGAAGAACCAACAGCTACTATTACTATATTGTAGTAATTATAATATCCATAAAAATACAGGTAAGTAAATGCTGTTTATAAATTTCATGAAGATAACGACTATATTGTGATTATTGAACCTATATATTTTTTTTAAGAAGCACACATAATTATTACACTGTCAAAACAGATGACGGAACTTTCAAAATTTAAAAAAGAAGTAATAATTTGTATTTCTTTTTGGTCCGAAGTTATTTTTAGTGATGAAGTAACAAATATCGGCAGAAACTTTCAAATTTGTATACAATTTTACGCAGCTTTATATATTAATAATACTAGCAATTGCCCGGGACTTCGTCCGCGTAAGCTTCCACTCCCTATTTAATCCCATCAAAGGATCATATTCGGGATCAAAAGTATTCTATACTAGCAGCGCCCTGCGGTGTTACCCGCGGTTAAAAGGTAGCCCATGTCCTATTCTCATGTCGAACCTACAATACTGGAAAGTTTCATAGAGATCCGTTCAGTAGTTTTTGAGATTAAGCGGAACGTACATCCATCCGCACAAACTTTCACTTTTATAATATTATTAGGATTAGGATGTTAATCCAGATTATAAACTCATTGTATACCGAGTTCATCATAATCCTTTCAGCCGTTTTTGCGTGATTGAGTAACAAACATTCAAACATCTAAACATCCAAACAACTAATCTATCGCATTGATAGGAAGTGGGTTTAAAGAAAATTTATATTTATTTGATTTAAGTATATAATTTCCTACAGGCTGTTCGAGTATACTACAAAGGAAAAACTAGCTCCATGATTATTGTTCTACCAAACACTAAAAATGGCACATTGGATTTGGCCAAGAACCTGCAAGATCCAACCAACTGGAAAAAAGTCATCGATAGCTTCTCACCACAAAAAGTAAAATTGTATCTACCATTATTTAAAATTACTACAACTACAGACCTGAAGGATTTATTGAAGAAGGTATTTTTTTCAATATTTGTTGATTTTTTAAAAACAGAACTTATAGTAGTCATGGTGGTATGGTGGCCAACGTGGGGACTACTACTCGTTCCCTCTCATCAATGGAAGGAGGCCCAGCAGTGAGACGTATTATAGGCTGATGATAATCTGATGACGTATGGTTAATCGTTGGTTGGTAATTAGATATCGAAACTGTGTTTATATTGCAAAAAAGGGATGCTATGCGAGCAATTTATAACTTGGGGTCGCGTGAGTCATTGAGAGAAGAAATATTTAAGGAAATAGATCTTTTGATTTAGATTTGAAATAATTATGTATGTTAGGAAGAATTTATATAATTTTCCAACGAACACTGATAAGTTGATAACTACCAGAAACACTGGGAAACTCAAAATAACTTTTTACAGACTTGTAAAGGCGAAAAAGTCGTTCTTGGGAAATTGTATAAAATTCTACAATAAAATTCCGAGACACATTACTGAACTTACGGACTCTAAATTTAAATCTGTCGTGAAACAAAAACTTATTTCAAAAGCATATTATAAGATAAACGATTACATCATGGATAGCGATGTTTGGCCAGTGATCGTCCCGCACAAGTAATCTAACACAGAAATATTTTGTCCTAAATATTTTCAAAGCAATACGTTTCCTATTGTAGCATTGTAATTCTGTGGTATTATGATACTGTTATTTTATATACATTGTATATTGTTTTGAAATAATGACACCTCGCCGAGTTTCTTACGTCGGTTCTTCTCGAGGCAGAGGTTTATTTTATGAACCAGTGGTAGTTTTTTGACATTCATAGGTGCATGTAATATGCCTAAAATGAAGAATAAATAATTTCATTTCATAACTTCCTGATGTTCGACAGGATTATTCCCAATAGTTGAAACCTGTAGTCCACCTCTATTATCATGAATTAAGCTTGTGTCTAGTATTGGACCCTACAAGACCTATGAATTAGATAAAACTTGTATGAAGAGCAACATCTAAATATACGTAGATAATGCAATAGCTAGAGCTACTATTAAAAGTATGGGGTTCAACATATAATGGAATACCTGTATTATGTAACATTTCAGGCGCATGGAACTAGCTTGCAATATTTTTGTATTTTTCAATTTATATCTAACCTTATATAGAGTTCACATTCCAAAATGAAGTGGGTAACGTCCTCCTTTCCTACTATTTTTGACAGAAATAACATAATAAAGGAAACTAAATCTTTGAAACGATAATCTCATCTCCGTCGGTCTCACGTGGTATCCGTGTGAGCCGCCATCATAGAGGTTTCCACTCTCACCATAGTTTATAATAAACATCCCTTTTGAAGCTATTCGTATTGATGTAATTGGCCCATTGTCTTCAGCCTATACTCAACTCTTCCCTCTGGAAGTGCAGTGCACAAAAAATAATGCCATGAATGCAGATTTTCTCTTGTAATATATTACCTACATTACATTTACATTTTTAGGCCAATATCGTCGATTGGTTTAACAGTGAGAATTCTGGACTTGAGGGAATACTGTCGAAACGCGAAGTAATTTACGTTACAGAAGCCATACAGAAAGCTTTTGTCGAAGTTAACGAGCAAGGAGCCGAAGCAGCTGCAGCTAATGGTAATTGAATTACTAAGTATTTGTTAATATTATTAGATTTAAAATAGTCACATTCAACTAATAAGCTAAATCGTTTTTGAGTTGCGAGGTCCATTCAGAGATCTGACGAAAATATTGAAGTTTGAGCTTCCAGTGTGAAGAAGTAATGTAGAATCACACTACACAAAAATTACTGTGGACTGAAAAAGAAATAAACAAAATATTGAAAAATTTCTTTATAATTCTGTCAAAAAATCCAAAATATCATACTAAAAATGAACTTTCATGCTGCAGATTTCGTAATAATCAACGATAGATATTTTACAAAAACGATAGATTTTTATTGTTTTAACAAAATAACAGGAGAGGTTTTTCATATTTGATCCAATGTTCCAAAAATCAAATAAAACGTACTAAATATTTACGAAATTACACGCAGAGCTTTCTTAGAGAGCGGGATTGTTAATTGCAAATTCACGCGTGTTGGAGGGGGTCATTTGCAATAAAATGGCCTTGCCTTAAATCTAGTAAACTTGAAGTACCTGCGTATTACGTATGCTAGGTTGAAGAAATTAAAATACTAAGTAAAGAACTTATATAAACTATTAAATTGACTAAAACTGGTAATTAAAAGAAAAACATTTAATATAGATTCTAAAATGAAGTTTAACGCACACTTATCGCCTCGGCAATGGATCAGCACAACCCTTGAATCACTTAAATCTCTATTTTGTGAAATCGATATAGTACGCCTTAATAAACCAATTATCGAACACAAATTTTAAAGTTCCGAACCCGCTACAAATTGCATCCAATACAGAGTTATGGCACGTGACTCGTTGAAAATCCTACGATAAATCTCACTTAGTATTTTTTTGTCCTTTATTTATTTTTAAATGTTCACGCTTTTATTTCAGCTGTCGTAGTGACTACAAGATCATTGCCCTTGCCTCCTCCAGTTATTTTAGAGTTCAAGGCAAATCGAGCATTTCTATATTATTTGGAAGTTGGATCCATTGTAGCCTTGTGCGGAGCCTTTAATGGTTAAATTTATACGAACATTGTGAGTTTACTCCAATATGCCTAACCCGTTTAATGGAAAGCTATTATTAGCAATCAAACATCAAAGCAAATTAATCAATAACAATAAGTAAAATATCATACGGGGTATGGATATTCTTATTTATAAACAGCTAATGTGGAGTTGGGTTTATTTGGCATTGTTGGGAGTGGACATTATCATTATATTTCAAATGTGAAAGTAATAATATGCGCTCACCAAACTTTTGGATAAAAAATTGTTGTTGCATTTAAAAATAGAGAGAGAGAGTAGCCTTTAAATTTAATGAATCGGTTGCCATCAAACGACTTCTTTAAAATAGTAATATTTTTCTCCAGTACATTTACATTTTCCAATTCTGATCTGTTTGTAATCAATATTTGAAAGTCCAAAAAGTGTTTGTTCAACAACCAAAGAAAGTCCAATCTTGGAATATCGAGTGATTTATATTTTAGAATATAAAATAATATTTAAAAAATGAATCTTGTAATCCGAAAATTATCATTCTTGGATATTTCAACCTTATAAACAATTTAGATATAAACTTTTACAAAAAATGTCCCTTCAAAATCATCAATATTGCCAGCTTATTCTATCGCACAGATCAAAGAATACTCCAATAGTAATAATAGCGTAGTAATTAGTACGTATTTAAACGCGTTCAGTGAGAGCAGGATGTACTGATCAAGATGCAGATGATGCATTTTCATGTATTCAAGCCAAAATCTAATATTCGTTCTACATCCGTGAAGATTTCTTTTTCAGTGTTAGCAGCGGTAGACTGAAGGACCCTCTGCACTTTAAAGATAACTTTAAATTCCTCTACTATATCATGATTTAATCGTCCTGCCCATTTTTTGTGGAACCATTGGAAACCCTAACTACATACATACATACATAGTCAGGTGAATCAATAGTTGCTGCTAAACAGACTGGAACACTGTGATGAGAAGGATCAGCATAATTATATACATATAAAATATCATTTTCCGTACATTTTTCCTTATTTTTCCTTAAGGCATTAAGTCCGCCATTAATATATTTTTTGTATTGACACGTCTGTAAAAAAATACATATCAAACTTTACACAAAAAATGGATGGGCCAAACTTTCGTGCACTAAAAACATTAACTTGATTTTTAAAAATGTAGGTTTAACTACGCGTATTTTAGTTTACTCAGCGTCAAAATATTGAGATTGTATAATTATAATTTGATCTTTTTTAGAATGAAGGAAAAATTTAAAAATTTTTGCACAATTAAAAAAAAATCATTCGATCTTCCAGCATTTGTCGGGATAACTACTACATCGGTAGGACCTCCTCCTAGGCTGCCAGTAATATTCAGAGCAGACCGTGGTTTCCTTTATTATATCCTGATGGAGGACACAATCATTTTTGAAGGTCATTGTTGGAATCCAACCGATTGAGGTTCGTGAAAATCGGTAATTTGGAAAATTCTATCATGTGTTTTTTTGTCCATCATTGATTTGTGTCATTGGTGTGTGTGCTCATCGCATTATTTATTTTTCACCTCACTAGCTCGGAAAGCCCTTTTTTATTCTTTAAAAACAGATAGCAAAACTGTATTTACACAATAACATGTAAAGGCCAGTCCAGACAGTCCAGCAACAATAAATTTATATTGTGCCGTTGTGTTAAAAAACTAGTACTTATGCCAAATCTCGGGATTAGATAGTGGATAACTATATTTAAGACGCAACTGTCAATGTTAGGACGAGGAGGAAAAAAAAAATTCCTCGCTCTAGTGAGGTGAAATTTATTTTTCTATTCATAATACATTATGTTGGAAACTATTTGTTAGATTTTGTTGTGGGCGTTAGTAAGTTTAGATTTATTTTATTATTCAGGTTCAGATAGTCCTATTGAAGCATTTATAGACAGTTACAATTCGCGTCTGCGATTTATTATTTTATTGTTTGCGCCAATCGTAACACATATTTTGTCAAAAATATGTATTAGGCGTAAATAACTATCTACCTCTGTTATGTTTACTTTCATAAGATACAGCCCGATGACGGACGGCTGAATTAGGTTTAGTAAACGTACGATTTCTTTGGCCTCAAAGGTGCCGTAAGAACCTTAGTCTTACTTTTAAAATAGAGAGCAAAATGTATTCTTAAGTTCAATTTAGAACTACTGTTAGCAATATCAGGTCCAACTTGTAATAAAAAGTCTCAATAATCTCGGGATTTTCGGTCAGATGTCCAAACCAGTCACGAGACTGCGTACCCTAGCTTGAACAAATATCAGGGAGTGTCTTCTTTACCTGACTCTGCGGACTCATCGATACTGCATCAAATCATGTAACTTGCCGTATGCAAAGTTTGGTACATTGTTTAATCCCTTGCCATGTTTATTGTGAGCATTTTTTTCTAGATGCTCCTACTCGTAACTCAACTGGTTGACTATTTTGAATCCAAAGGGAATCTTGACCTCCGAAATGAGAGCACGCCCTCTTTTCCAATCCTGCACCACTTCCAATTGTTAATCTGCTGACGCAGATCCGCTGCTACACTCTCTTCCACCGATACCTGGGCCGCCCTTTATATTCCTGGCCACATTCTGTATAATAAGATCATTTAAAATATTTTACTATCATGAACGGCCCTAAAGAAAAGATTTAAATGGATCATCTCTTAATTTATTTTCTTTTCACTTTCGCTAAATTCTTTGTTTTCAGTTGTCGTTGTTACTAAAGCGTCGGCGTCAATCGGATCGCCTAATGCTCGGTTTTATAAAAATCTATTAGACCTTATGTCGGTTTATTATGTCAAAAAATTTACTGAGTTACTGAGATTTTATCTGACATTTGGTCTAACGGATCTTTATAAAAACCGGCCTTAAACAATCACATTCCGAGCAGATGTCAGTTCTCTTATCTACATAGTTCTAAACAGTGTGACTATATTCGCTGGCGTGGTGGTAAATCCTGATTCATAGGTTATTTTCTTACGTATTAATCCAACAGAATAATACTCAAGTAGTAGGGTAGGGTTACATAATATGACTAACAGAATTTTTAATATATCTTACTTTTCACGCTCCATAACTGTGCAGATATTATGAGTGAAGTGAACCTATAAATAAAATAAATAAATAAATAAATATTAGAGGACAATCTTACACAAATCGAACTAGCCCCACAGTAAGCTCAAGAAGGCTTGTGTTATGGGTACTAGACGACGATATATTTAATAGATATAAATACTTAAATACATAGAAAACATCCAAGACTCAGAAACAAATATTCATGCTCATCACACAAATATTTGCCCTGACCGGGCTTCGAACCCAGGACCGTCAGCTTCACAGGCAGGTGCACACTACCCACTAGGCTAAACCGGTCGTCAACAGTGTAGTGTAGTGAATCGTATCATAAAGTGAAGGTATCACTTTGATCGAACCGGCAAAATTATTTATTAGTATTATAATAGCTTACATATAAGCCCTCGCACCAAAGAAAATGGCGGCATTTGTGCAGATTCTCCAGTGCGCGTGCACAGACAAGCATGAGCGCCCAGCAAAGGCCGAAGATGCTTGGATCTCTTTTATTACGTGAAAGCGATAAGGCATCTGTCACTTTCTGAGACCACTCGAAAGAAAGTGACCGATGGCTATATCGTGATAACTGCGCCCGTAAGACGAGACCCGCAGGCGAATCACGTACCTTTATGTACTAACGGTAGATAGATTTTACTGTCAATTTTGAAGTATAAATGTATGAGCTGACAATTTGAAATTTGACATTAAAATCTACCAAACGGTAGTACAAAAGTTACGTGATTACCCCGCAGATCACAACCGAAAATCGACTGCTGTGGAGGTTCTACTTTGCTGCCAGGGATTATATTTGTTTGTTTGTCAGTCATTCCAGCGGTACTGAGTGTCATTGTTACATATTTTTCATTTACTAATGTACCTATTGTAATAATTTTCACGCTTAGCATTACTAATACTAACTTACCCCATGAAATTAATATACACCAACTGTTTGTTACAAGGTCGAACTCATACGTGCATTTAACACCTTTGTATCTTGTCGCTATAATACATGACATGAGTAATGAGTAAAGAAACGGAACAGAGAGAAGGTTTTAAGGAGGGCGCAAAATTTATACATTTGAACTATATTGATGAGTTTTTTGATATTTTTTTTATTTCACGATTTTATTAAATGAAAGCACAATACAAATTCTAAGCTAAGATAAAACTAAACTAAAAACTAGTCTAATCAAATAACCCACCCCGAGTCATACCCGGTGCAAAGGTGTCCATCACACTAGCGGCATTGCCCCGGTGAATAGCGGCTGCCAGCCTTTGCACTAGGAATGAGCCGGAGCGAGGGTCTAAACCCTTCTCCCTTAAACGGCGCCCCACGTCAACAAAAAAGGTTTTCGCCTCAGCACCAACAACCCATTGTTTAGACCGCAAATGGCACGAGCCAGCAGTTAGCGAGCACGGCGTACTTTTTACTTTTTTGTATTAATTGAATACAAATTAATTGATTTGAAGATTTTGAATTTTTAGAATTTGTTATATCATTAAATTGAATAATAGATCCTTAATAAACAGTTTTTAATTACGTAGTGGAAACGTTAACATTTCACGTGTCCAATATTGACAATGTATGTTTCGAGATCTAAATATTCACGAAATTTTTGATCCATTAATTCAAGAAACCTATCAAATAGTCAGGCAGTATTATTAAGAAAAGTGATGTAATATATCTGAACGAATATTTTTTTACTATTTTGTTAATGAAGCATGAGGCTTCTGGTAGATGTCGTTGTACGCCTCCCTTAAGGCGTTTGTATAAAAAATAGTTTACGTTAGCAGCGGTACTGCTTAATACGAAGGAACGGTTGATGAATTTGGAACTGGGTTGCGATTGCACCTATAGCTCAGTTGGCTAGAGCGACTGGCCGCGAGTGCCGGGAGGTCGCAGGTTCGAATCCTGCTCGGTGCCTATTTTTTCAATTTTTCTTTCATTCTAAATTTTTTTACTATATTAATAAGCTGCTCTGATCGAAATCGACCACCATGCGCGTCTTGCGCACCCTGCGCTTGAGCCGAGCGAGTTCAAACCGGTTTATCTGTGTACATGACGAAGTTCACGCGCACACGCGCATTGTGGTTGTAGTAGTGTGCCTATCGCAGCGCGGTTGTATCTGATTGTATGAACCTTTCCCTCTCTCTCTGTTCCGTTTCTTTATCATGTGCTGCATCGAGTTTAGCATACTATATTTCAAAGGGGTCAAAGGGACAAGGTACCAAAGTCCTACTTATGAATTCGACTGTAATTACACATATCTGTCGCTTAAAAACAGATGCCTATAAAAGCGACATCCTAAAGAAGTCCCTTGACTTAATAAAATGCTAGAGAAAGCCTTCGATTAGAATCTTACTCATTAAAATTATTCATGTACATAAATAAGCGTTATTTTATAATTACACATTTTTTTTTCTTTTACAGATCTTCCAACTGAATCTCTCTGTGATTCCAAATATTTCGGATTCAAAATTTTCAAAATAAAGTTTTGTTGTTTATAATTTTTTTTATTGCCTAATTCCATCAATAACATCTAATATTAATTATCACTTAGGGCGGTAAAACAAAGAATATCTCAAATTGCAGTTACTCAAACATTTTATATATATATGGATCACCGCCGGTTAATACTTCTTGGTAACTTACATACATATAGGCATACATCTGAAACGTAGGATCGTAAGCGATGTGGGTAAGCGAGGGTTCTGAATGTCTTGTAAAACCTTGTAAATAGTATTGTCAAAAAATCATCTTGAAAGAAGCCCGTTTTTATTTATTTATTAAGTAGGCACACAAAACAAGTATCAATCATTAATGCAACCATACAGCAATATTTTTTATAGAAACTAGACTGATGCTCTAAACTATGTGTACACAGCAAGATTTTGAACAGGTTTGTCAAACATCTCTGGATTTTTTCTTATGAATTTTGCATGTTCAAATATGAAAATAGATGTGTCAGTATTTTTAGTTTTATAAACAGAGGTTTACACGAGCCCAGTGGACCGACTCCGCCCACAGCACGAATACATCTTTTTTGTAATAAAAATACCTTGTGGATATCAGTTGAGTTTCCCCAAATAATGATCCCGTAGCGGAGAAGAGATGAGACAGAATCATGATAGGCCGTCAAAACTGTTACTGCTATATTATTATTTATTATTATTATTTGTTGTGGGCCTTCGTTGCCGCCTCGACCAGTATTGATCTATTGTGGCAGCCCTTAAAGTTCTTTGCTTATACCCGTTACTTCCAGGAATTTCCAGATTCTTTGGGTCGCAATCTGTTGTATCTCCTCTGGGGGCATGATGTGCCTCCCTAGGTAGATACTTCTTTTGCGCATAAGTGGTCTACAGGAGCAGAGGATGTGGATAGCAGTTTCCTCCGACTCTTGGCAGAAGAGTACCGCTACAGTCATCGAGTCCCATTTATAATCCGCAAAAACATAAACGAAGTAAAGAATAGCCACCTTGACACGTGTCGGCATAAACCACGAAATGGTTTTGTCACGTTTTACAATTCCGGAGAACAAATATTTAACGACAGTAAATCGACTTAGCGAAGTGAGGTCTTACATTAAGAGTCAAGCAATTTTACGGTTATATTTTTGATATCGTTTTACTTTTAATAAGTTTGACCTTGTGTCACTTTTCAATCACTTGGAAGTTATTCAAACTACCTTATTCAGTCTTGCCTAAAAGTACTAGGAGTACAGACGAGACCAGAGCGAGGTTTTTGGTGCGCAAGATCTGAAAAATACAAATACAAATACAAATATTTATTCTGCAAATAGGCCACAAGGGCACTTTTACATGTCAAAATATTAATTTACAATTTAAGAAAGTCTGACTATAATAAGTAATACATTTTTCATGTCAAAATATTAATTTACAGTTCAAGAAGGAATAATAATTTCGAGTTTACAATTATAACAAAATTAATGTCATACAGTGAAGATAAACTTGCAAAGTTATCTATTACAAATATTACAACATCAGTAAAGTTAGAGATGTATAAGGTCTCAAGATTAAACAAGGAGTATAATGAAATTAATATAATATCCCAGAGATGTACATGGTCTCTGAGCGTCAAAATTAAAATTAATTTAATATTGTTAGAGATGTATATGTCTCTGATAGTCACTGATAATAAAAACGAATCCACAACAGGATGATGTCTCTCGTCAATTCCCTATAAAAAGACACTAGTATTAACGTAGTCACTATGTCCTAGCAAGCATGAACAGACCGGACTCCACAACTAGCATCCGATCACGAGTATGACTCGTATCTCAGCCATCGCCTCCCTCGACCATCTGTTAGGGAAATATAAAAATATATGACATTAACAAAAATAACTTAAAATAATATTCGAACTAACTTAAATCTGAAGCAGGCCCTCGAGGCATTGTACCGAGGATGCTGGAGATTTCCGCGCTGTATCGCAATGCTGAGGACTACTACGAACTTCGAAATCCGAGCTTCGTATCGTGCCGTACCTTTTACTCATATAGTGTATAACACGAGAGTGAAAGGGACGGCACGATACGAAGTTGGGATTCCGAATTTCGAGGAGACACGTTTTTCGAGGTAGTCGCCAGCTCTTCAGTCACCGGTTACGTCAACCAGACTTCGCATAAATTTGTCAAAAATTACCAAAATCACAACCTTCATAAGCAAGCCACCTCGATCGAATACCTGGTAACAATTAATTTTGTATCAAGCAGTACCGCTGATAACGTAAACTACAAATTTAGAATAAAGGGAAAATTTAAAAATACCTAAATGTTTCAATTTTTCCTTTATTTCTAAACCAGGCGAATCACGTAACTTTATGGTACTAACGGTAGATAGATTTTACTGACAATTTTGAAATTTAAATGTATGGGCTGACAGTTGAAATTTGACATTAAAATCTATCTAACGGTAGTACAAAAGTTACGTAATTACCCCGCTGGTAACAATGAAAATTTTATTTTAATTGTCGATACAAGAGCACGAAGTCATGAAAATGTTATAAAAGTGGGAAGTAGCGACGGTTACGTCGCACACGCCGCATTGGACGACGATGTGGAAGGTGACCTTGTTTATGGTCTGTGTGGCTAGCCTCACAGTTGTCGCTTCCAATGGTAAGTACTTTATCAGTAATCAGTAATCAGTCGTTTATTTGCTAAACATTATATGGTACAACAAATAGGTCATAATCTAAAATATAAGGAACTACATGTTTGGTCACAAGGACATGCAAATATTTAAGGAATGTCATGTGTATCGCATGCATAATTTACTTATAAACTAAAAAACAATGTCATTTAAATATTCTTGAATGGAATAATAGGCCTTAGATGCTAAAAAATTATATAACGCAGTTTTAAATTCTTTTCCACTTTCCAGTTTTAAGATCTTCACTGGTAGTTTATTGAAAATTCGGGGTGCCATACCAAATACACTTTTTGATAAAAAAGCGGTTTTGGAGGACTTATAATTTATTTTTTCCTGGTGTCGTAGGCTATTAAATCGAGTAAATTGATTAATGTTATGTTTTACGTACATTGATATTTCGAACAAATACAGGCAAGATAGAGTCAATATTTTATGTTTTATGAAAAGCGGCTTGCATGAATCAACTGGTTTAATACCAAATTTATAAATTACTAGTACATATTTGCTCGCGACTTCCTCCATAAACTTCCACTCTCCATTTCATCCCTTCGACGGATGGTTTTCGGGGTAAAAATCCAGGCTATAAAGTCGTATACCAATTCATCATAATCCGTTCATCTGTTTTTGTGTGATTGAGTAACAAATATCTAAACATCAAAACATCTTAACTTTGTCAGGGGACCGTTGTGGGGCTGGCTCGTTCCATCCAAATGGAGATCGCTGCCAGCCCACCTCACCACCCTGCACCAGGGCTCCGATCTTTGAGACCTTTTTAGGGTTCCGTAGTAAACAAGGAACCCTTATAGTTTCGCCATGTCCGTCCGTCCCCCGCTTTTCTCAGTGACCGTTAGTACTAGAATGCTGTAATTTTGCATGAGTATATATATCAATGACGCCGATAAAACGGTAGAATAATATCTTAAAAAAATTTTTTTAGGGTACCTCCCCTACATTTAAAGAGGTGGTGCAATTTTTTTTCTTCAAAACCCCATCGTGTGGGGTATCGTTGGATAGCTCTTTCAAAAATATTATAAGGTTTCTAAGAGCATTTTTTGATTCATAATCTGTTGGCGTGATATTAAGCTTTGAAGTGATAATTTTTGCTATGGTCAAGTGTCCCCCCCCCCCTGCCAGCTAAACGGTGGCTACTAGGCATGTGAAAAAAATCATGGTAGTAGTATATACGATGAATTTAAAAGGAAAACTATCACAGCTAAGTAGACATTACCGTAAAGGGCAAAAATATGTCAAAAAAGTACATCATCAGTACTAAGATCAGTAAAAACCCTTCTACGGGTCCGTAATTCCGCATATGACCGGTGACGTGATGGACGGGCAACTACGGAACCCTACACTATGCGTGGCCCGACACGCACTTGGCCGGTTTTTAATGTAATTTTAGTTTTCATGTTTCAATTATTTTGTGGTTTTAAATAAAATTCATTGTCCTCTTAACTTTCGCATTAATAATATTAGTAGGATGAAATGAAAAAAAAAGACATGGTTAACAATAAGGTGGAACAACTTTTTTAAGGATCAGCACATCACGCCAACATTTGGACATGCAAAATTTAAGAACTTATGACTAATAGTATTACCACGTATGATGGACGAGGATGTTCATTCTCCTTAAGTTATCACTACAGCCGATCATCGAATCGTCCAACATAAAAACGAATCTAGATCTTGAAGTTAGGCAACTTAATTATTACAAAACAACTCCCCTAAACAACAAACTGGGAACAATTATTTAAAAGACAGGGAACTCTCAATTAGCAATCACTCAAAGTGGCCACTTAATCTTACATAATTGAATAGAAGTTTAATGGAATCGTTTAAGTATTACATTCGTAGCGTTAAATTAAAGTATTATTTCAATTTACACAACTATTACCCTGTAATTATTTCATTTAATTATTCTAGAGATCGTTTATAGGGAAATTCGACTTTGTACTTCAATCTTGTGTGACATGTACGTCCCGGGCTAGCACAATTACCGCTGCGACGCGACGCGAGTAGAGAAAAATCTACCCTCCTTTTTCTAACCCGCACAGTTCGAGCGAGACAGGAATCGCTGAGTCGCACGAGATACGATTTGTCAGCAAGTTGTGCTAGCCCCACTGTTATTGTGTACAAATAAGTGCTTACGTACATACTGTTTTTTTCATACAATTAATTTCAGATTCAGAAAAAGATTGTTCCAGCAGCACTAACAAGGGTAAGTTTTTGCCTTCCTGTAAATGCTGCCTTAGTATTTATGTAGTAGAAACCACTTTTCGATGGCGAATCGATGCACTATAAAAGGCTCTTTTTCAGAAAGAACTACCCGGATTTTCACCGCGAATCAGAAGTACTTACGAACAGCTAGCGATGTCAAAAAATAATCGATTATTAAAAAAAACGATTTCAAATCGATTACTATATAAAAAATAATCGATTTAGATTTTGCAATAAATCGATTAATAAAAATTGATTATGAATTTCACAGCCGATTAATTTATCAAAGAATATTGTAAGCTATAACATTGAACATGAGAATATTAGACATCTACAAAGTTTTAGTAAAGACCCTGGCATTATGAGGACATTTCTAGCAATGAAGCTGATATTAAAGCCACGCCCCTTAGGTGTCGCGGATTTCAAAATATCCGAATTAGCTCAGATATTATCACGATACTGCAATACACGTCAACATTAATGTGATACGGATCATTATATGAGTGTGTCGCATGATAACAATCACCGTGGAAGCGACCCCATAAGACCCTGATACCTGGGCAGCTTCTTTCTTTATACAAAGCCCAAGTCCGATCTTGCATGGAGTATTGTAGTCACCTTTGGGATGGCTCGGCTAAGTACCAACTTGCCGCACTCGACTCGGTGGACCGCAGAGCCAGGAGGCTTATTGGCGACGGTCAGGTAGTAGGAAACAAGCTACAGAGCCTAGCACATAGACGCAAAGTAGCATGTCTGTGCGTCTTCTACAAATTGTACTTCGGAGAGTGTGCTCAGGAGCTCCATGAGCTCATACCGCCCTCCCCCTTCTTCTATCGGACATTCAGACGTACGGCTGGATACCATCCTTACTTGGTCGAAATTCCTCTTATTCGAACCAAGCGCTTTGCATCATCTTTTATAATGCGCACTTCTAAGGTTTGGAATTCTCTGCCGGCGTTTGTGTTTCCGAGCTCATATAACCTAGACGTTTTTAAGGCACGAGTGAATAGGCACCTTCTGGGTGAGCTCGCTTCATCGTCGGCCTCATCTTTGCCCCCTGGCTAGATGCTGGCCAAGAGCGATCCCATTTTTAATAAAAAAAAAATAAAAATAAGAAAAATAAATAAAAAAATCGATTACTATTTTTTCAAAAATCGATTGTTTTTTAATCGGTTTTAATTTGCAGCAAAATAATCGATTACGTAATAATCGATTTTTCAAGACGGAATTGACATCCCTTCGAACAGCTGTAATTGTGGCTCCATGGTCCTAAAGGACTTAACATTTATTTAAGCATATTATTGAATTTATTTTTATTTGAAAATAAATTATAATGATTTACTACAGATTCATCAAATGATGACTGCGGTGACACGGGATCAAATGGTGTAGAGACTTCTAAGCAATTTACATCGTCTTCAAGATCTTCTTATGCTAGTTCTTCATCGTCTTCATCTACGAGTAAGTTACTAGATAATTCTTTTTAATAAACACAAAAAAGAAAAAACGAAAGCACAGCGTTGGCTCGCAGCTAACTCCGCACATTAGAATACATTATTTATTTTATAAAAGTATTAGAGGGTAGGCTACGCTCGACCTCCTCTAATCGTGTAAATCACGTTATGTTTTAGTAATTATTAATCATAAAGACCGATCTTGCTATGCAAAGTTTGTATATTCCTTGCATGTAATATAAATAACGACTTTTTACCTACCTTGGTTATTGTCCTCGTCAGACGAGGAATGAATTATTCGTATTCGTTTTCGTGAAGGATCATTATTCTTCCTTTACAGTCGTTGTATTTTTTGGTGATAATCACTAATACGATCATCGATGGTACGCTTAGGCATAATTTTAGCGCGTGCGCTCGTTGCCGTGCACGAAAAAGGAATGAAGTCGATGCCAGCGCCCCACCCACCTAGTTACCTAGTTTGAATCAAATTAAATACTCTAAAAATTGTGCAAGTTGCCTGTAGGTTTAAGGGACTACCTGTTAAAACATTATATCGAGAATGAAGCGATGAAATATAATTCTTTGGGCGCTTCAATCCCGTGATTGATAACTTCCGAAACCAGATCAGGAAGCACTCATTGTAATGTAGGTGTGCGGTAAAGAGTCTGTACTGACTTGACAGCGTACTGACACCACAGCGACTCTGCACCTCCAAATGTGGGAAAATAGCCGTATTCGCCTATTCGTCTCGTGACACATATAGTCCCTATTCGTCCCGGTACCGCCGCACACCGGGTAGAGTCAGTCCGGGTAGAGTGAGTTTCTTGCTGTACTCTTCTCAGCTAGGCTAGGTTTAGTGTACCAGCGACAAAACTCCCAGTAGCTCGATTCCACTCACACCTCAGATTCGGTTGAAACCGCTCAACCAATCTCACTGGAGCGCAAACTCTTAGAGTATTCCAGTGTTCCAAAGCACACGCGTGGTCGTACCGGAGGTTTTCCCCTGGATTTTCCCCAGGCTTCTCTCCAACCGCGCACTCCTATCGCTTTATTGAGCCCGGCCTATAAAGCCACAGTCAGGTTAAAAAAAAAAGTCGTATTCGATCAAGTGTTGGACATGACGGTGGTTCATACGGCCGAAAATTGGCGCTAATGTTGTTTTTCGAAATCGTTTTCTAATCATCAATTCCTGTAAAATTGTCCACCAATAATAAAAAGACACAAAGTGCTGATAGTATTTTAAATTTCGCTATATTGTCAACAAAAAAATAATTAATTAAATATATTGTTAGTCTGTTTTTCAATGCCTATTTATTAATAATAATACAACAGTTTCTTACTTTTCTAGTCTACATTAGATCCTAAACAAAAATAGTTTAGTGAGTTAATGCATTTTAAACTAAAAATATTTGCTTCAAGGATTGTTTTATCTTATCACTTTTTAGATACAATAGGAACTGAATGCTAATCAATATTTTGAACTAAAAATATCATGTTTCTTTGTTTCAAACCATGGGATATCACGATGTGAAGATTGAGATTTACTTGATTGGGGATAGAACATACTAATGTAGGCATAAAATACGGATATAATTCGATACCTAGTTAACTTATAACTAAGTATCGAATATCATAGTTAATGTCCATCTATTTACAAAAGTTTTTTGACTAACGATTGATCGAGCGCAGAAAAAGCTATAGTATGAAGAAAGGTTTAATTGTTAACTTTTTTTAACACTTAGAAAGTCGATTGTAACGTTTCAAATTTTTGATTCACTTCTGGTACATGTATAACGACGAAACCAACAACGAGCTGGCGGAGACAAACGCGTCACAAAATGCAGTAGACACGGATATTTCCGTTAATAAGACCTCTCAAAATGATGAAAATGCTACTGAGAGCAATAAAAAAGGTTTTGTGTTTTGTTTTTCGCTTAATATTAAAAGTCCGTGAATACTGGGCGATGTGGCTGTGACCTAAATGCAGACTCCTCGTGTGGGTGCAACTGAAGAAAAAAAAGAAGTTTGTACTTTATACTTTTACCCACTTATAAAGTTTTTGAATGTCGTATTTTAAAGGCATTATTGCGTGATAATTGTAGTATATCAACACGTGTATCCAAACGTCACAACTATTAATGCACGTCTCCGAACGCTGCCCCTGCGACCTATATAAGGAAATCCAAGATGGCCTCTCGCTCTCTCTTTTCATACTAGGAGACAAGACATGAAGACCAGGAATTAATGTAACAAGGTTATTAAATAAATGCGTGTATCCCTCACATACATCTTTTATTCAAGAACACTACAATAATAACGTAAAAAGTACTGTTAAATACGAATTTGTATTCATATTAAATGAGTCGCTTTTACGGTCAGGATTACTAAAATGACGAAATGGCAGTGCCGCTTGCGTTCTAAAAAATAATAATAATAAAAATATGTGGACTCAATATTAACTACATTTTTTTTAATAATAAACCCAGATTCTGATTTCAGGATGTGGCGGTGATCCAAACGCATATTCTAGCTACATCGTGAACTGCGGAAAGACCGGTGCCATAAATGAAATCTGCTCCCGGATCTGCGAAGTCGGTGGCTACGATTGCGACGACGGTTTTTTTTTCGACGGCAATGTTGGCAATTGCGTTTTGCCACAGGAATGCAGTAAGTTCACAAGCTGTTTAAAAACACACACTTATTAGTGCTGTAGCGTAATTAACTTAGAAATCCTCAATATCGCCGTCGGTCAATAATATCGTCTACGATGCACTAATTGCACTAGCAGTTCGTAATTTCGATTAATCTGATGTGACAGGATGTTATGTGTATAACCCTTTATACATGTGATTTATGTTTTTAACGGGTACTATACCCGTTCAGAAATAAGGGATGCATTTGGTTTTAAATTTCAATCTGCCTGATAATAATATATCTTTTCACCTCACTAGCTCGGAAAGCCCTTTTTTATTCTTTAAAAACAGATAGCAAAACTGCATTTTATCCACAAGAGTGCAAAGAATATTTGAAATCCGAACGCGCTATTTGTAACTTTTTTAAACATAATAACATGTAAAGGCCAGTCCAGACAGTCCAGCAACAATAATTTTATATTGTGCTGTTGTGTTAAAAAACTAGTACCTACGCCAAATCTCGGGATTAGGTAGTGGACAACTATATTTAGGACACAACTGTCAATGTTAGGACCAGGAGGAGGAAAAAAAAATTCCTCGCTCTAGTGAGGTGAAAAGATTTGTATTATAAACGGCTGCAAAGTTATTTTACGTCTCGTGTGTTGCAACACTCGCTACGCTCAGGATTCTATTTTTGAACCACTCGCTTCGCTCAGGATTCTATTTTCAAACCACTCGCCTCGCTCGCGGTTCAACCATAGAATCCATTCGCTAGCTCATGGTTCAATCCTAGAATCCATTCGCTAGCTCGTGTTTCAATTCCACACTCGCGGTTAAAATACAACTTTGCACCCTTGTATAACAAATAACTATTAATTTAGCACCCATATGCGGGTTCAATGAACAATTCGACTCTTGTACCAACGGCGGATGTGGATACAGAAACTGTAGTCAGCTTGGACAGGCCCAAATATGCATAGACAGGACTATTGAATCTTGCACCAAGGGATGCACCTGTGTCCCGGGATACTTGCGTGATTCAAACGGAACTTGCGTTCCACAAGCTCAGTGTGCTGAGTCGAGTAAGTGTTTTATTAAATATTGACCCATTTTTCTAGCGAGTCTATAAGTCCTGGTATCCTAGAGAACATTTTCAGAATCATAGATTTATTGAACCCCAGATGTTGCTACTTTTACCTTAATTTAATTCGAACTAGTTATTACCGTTTTACTTAGTGCCTCAGTCCAAAAGCAACGTGGAATTAGACTGACAATTTTTTTGTAAATTGCATCTAAACATGGCTGTGTAATTTATAGCAGATATATTTCACTAAAAGTCACGAAGAACTAATTCATCACTAAGTGTTCTCAAAAACGTTTGTTTTTAAACTAAAGCAACGACCACTCCAGCCCCACCAGTGAAATCATCCACCGAATCTGGTGACAACAATGGTGACACCACTAAAAATGGATTAGAAAACCTCGAAGCTGGTGTCATTAGATTCACTGGGAAATTCCTCTACGTAAGTTGAAAGCAATTAAATTTATTTTTAATACAAAGGACAGATTTTGTTAATATAAATCCACCTGGTTTATTTTATCAAATTATCACTTACTTATCAATTCACCGTACATTTCTGGGTTGACAAGTTACAAATTAATGCAAGCAACTATCTTCTTTACCATATTCGGGATAGTACTCCATTTTGTATTGGCTAGAGAACAAAATAAAGCTTGTATTAATGTGTTTTAGAATCGAATGAAAGCCAATCAAGGAGAGAATATATTTACGTCACCATACTCAGTGTTCACTCCATTAGCCCAACTGGCGCTGTACGCTAGCGGAGACTCTTTAAAAGAACTGACAGGCGTTTTGAACCTATCTGAAAAACAAGAAGTAAGTACTTAGGGCCTTACAAAAAAAAATGATTTCAAATTATGACAAAAGTATCGATAATACCAAGAAACTGATTAAAGGATACGATGCTTTAATGAAAGTTTAAGATACCAACTGAGACATTTTTGGCTTTTATTGTGTGTAGGTAGTAGGATTTAAGCGGGAAACAATTTTTTTAGCTTGAAACTTGTTTTGGAGTTATGTTTGAAACGATATTTCCTAATAAAAAACCTCCTGAAATCTACTATATTAGGCCGCCATAGTCCTATACTGTATAGTAATGAAGACAAAATCTCAAGATACGTATTAATTCATACAGAAAATAACATAAATATGATAAAATTGATGAACGTTTTTAATTGATCAGGACCTTTAAATAATCATGTGTAGCTTAAATGAAATTATTTATTATTTCCTACACGTGTACATTTTTCTTATCATTATATTCCCAATAGCAAACATATAACATTTAACTATTCTAATTTGCAGATACGTACTTCGTTCCCCGCGTTGGTTGCCTCTTTGGACGGACAAACCAGTGTGAATTTCTCTGTAGCTGCCAAAGTCTACTCCAACTTACAATACCCATTAAGTGATGCTTTCAAGAAAGACTCTGTAGACGTTTTTCACGCTGAGGCAGAGGAACTTGACTTTAGTAAATCTAGTGTAGCAGCTGATACTATCAACGCCTGGGTAATTTTATAAAAAAAAATCAAACATTTATTCTGCAAATAGGCCACAAGGGCACTTTTACATGTCAAAATATTAATTTACAATTTAAGAAAGTCTGATTATAATAAGTAATACATTTTTCATGTCAAAATATTAATTTACAGTTCAAGAAGGAATAATAATTTCGAGTTTACAATTATAAAAAAATTAATGTCATACAGTGAAGATAAACTTGCAAAGTTATATATTACAAATATTACAACATCAGTATAGTTAGAGATGTATAAGGTCTCAATATTAAACAAGGAGTATAATGAAATTAATATAATATCCCAGAGATGTACATGGTCTCTGAGCGTCAAAATTAAGAATAATTTAATATTGTTAGAGATGTATATGGTCTCTAAGTCACTGATAATAAAAACGAATCCACAACAGGATGATGTCTCTCATCAATCCCCTATAAAAAGACACTAGTATTAACGTAGTCACTATATCTTAGCCAGCATGAACTGACCGGACTCCACAAACAGCACCCGATCACGAGTATGATGCGTATCTCAGCCATAAATTAATAGATCCCTCTCAATTTAGGATGTCCTATATTGTAATGTTCGAAAGGAAAGTACAAATAGGTATTGATTCCTTGAAAATCCAATTATATTTGGAACTTTAACAAAAATGAATACCAATATCCTTTTTTTGTTTCAGGTTGAAAGCAAAACAAATAATCGTATTAAGGATTTAATTATTCCCGCTGATTTATCATCACTAACCCGTCTTGTATTGGTTAATGCAATTTACTTCAAGGTTAGTATTGACCATTAGAGTTTAATAAATAACCCCTTACTTTGGAAAACCATCTAAGCCGCTTATCTCGGTTGTAGTACATATCACAGCTACCATACGTATAGTACGTATGGTACTTGGATGATGGAACAGTCGGCGGTGAGGTGACCCACGGACAGTCCTGGAGGACCTCAATAAATGTTTCCAGCTTTGAAGGGGATCGGTTTGAAGATAAACCTAAAAAGTTAAGTGCCAACTTTTTAGCTGTGGCGCGGTGGGCGCTGTTGTGATGGCGGGGTTTCAAGGCGATCTTACCGGGGGTGCGGCACATTCAAAAAACGCGTATTTCCCTGCTGGGTGCTCCTATCTTCCCGTAGGGGGTCAGTTTCGAGCCGGAGGATTAGCGTGTGGCCTTGGTTAGAGCTTTGGAGCACTTGGGTAATTTATCGGCGACGTCTATCTAGTGCTTCTCAAGAGCTATTTCGCTTTGCCACGGATAATGTACACTTTGAGAACGTCTTCCACCTGGCTGTTCGCGAACGATGTGGCCAAGGGTGGATGCCGCACTCAAGTTGGCTCTGGAGTCCATTTTGAATGAGATGCAGTGGTGTCAGGCTTGCCTTCCGATCTGGCACGGTAGGCTGGGAGTACAGCAGTGTCAAGAAGTTGGCGTGGTGGCCTTTCTTACCTCGGCTCTTGGGACTCTAGGTCTTGTCACTCGAGTTTTATCGGTTGATGGTGGCAATATCCGGATACCATTTGTAGCGGAGGCATTGGATATTTGGTCGACCTTTTGTCAGGGGATGAGCAGCCTAAGAGCCTTGGCGTGCAAAGAGGGTGAGATGATGTGCTGTGCAAACGCATTTTTGCGGATCTTTTGGGCGGGGCAATAGGTTCTGATATAGCGGGTCTCAATTTGCCGTATGTCCTGGAGCCTCCGGGGTTGTGCCGCACTGCTGGAAAAAGGCCAGATGATCTGACATTGGTTCCATGGCGGAAAGGTGGGTGTCTCTTATGGAACGCTACGTGTGTGAGAACGTTTGCCCCTTCCCATTTGAGTGAAACTGTCAGGTCCGCGGGGTCAGCTGCAAAGTCGGCGGCTCGAGCAAAATATGTGAAGTATTCTGCCTTGGAACTGATGTATGACTTCGTGTAAGTGGCAGTGGAGACTGCGGGACTGTTGCGGATTTTCATCCGCAGTGTCTCTGATTTATTTGTGATTTATTTCTGTACGCACCTGACGAAGCCTATGTTGCTGATTAGAATTTGTGGACCATGTACCTATACTTTGTTTTGTTGCACTAAATACTATTTCAGAAACCAAATGTTTTACTTAAAATAAAACTAATATTTAACGCTGTAAGAAATATGATGCCTTGTTACCGGATGACAATAAATAGATAACAAATATCGCAGTTATTAAGCTGACTTCAAGCCCCTCAGGCGATTTGGAAACATACATCAGTCAAGTTGTCCTCTTTGATGAAATCTGAACCTGACGACTCCGGACTCCTTTAGAATGCAATCACGATAACACCAATATAAGAAAGAAGATGAAGAGGAACAGGAGGACGAGGAATCATTTACAGTTACAGTTTAATTATAAGAGCTAATTACAATACAAAAGTTACAACACAAATACACTTTATTGCACACCTCAAAAAAGAACACAATAGAGAACATAAAGCTTAAAGTAGAGGTAAACAACAGAAGGCCTCATCACTAAAGAGCGATCTCTTTCAGACAACCTTGGGTAACGGTGCATTATCTCCGTTTTATTTTACTTTCTAATTTTTAGGGCGATTGGCTAAGTTCCTTTAATAAATCGAACACCAAAGACGCAGATTTCTACTTGAGCGACGGCACGACCAAAAAAACTAAACTGATGTATCAAGAGGCACAGTTCAACTACGGTGAAGATTCTGATTTGGACTGTAAGGTAAAGTACTATCTTATGATTGACAATACAGTAAGAGGTGGGTTGATGCACAAGAACAAATTTATTATCAAGACGAATCTGTCAAGCTCTAACACGACGGCTTTATCATGTCAATACAAAATAGGAGTTTAAGGCCACTTTCCATCTCGATCATCAGCCCAATTCGATGGTAAAATAATATTACATAGTTATTTAAGTGACAATTGTTGAATAAAACTTCAAGTAGATTAGAATTTGGACACGTGCCTGTTCGTCTGCAAGTTTTGAGCTAACCTTATATTAAATCGATGGGACTTTTAACTGCTGCGTTTTTTCTACACCACCTTAGGATTTCTTTATATAATTTCAGGTCCTCGAGATGCCCTACAAAGGCAAGAATTTCAGTATGGTTATTATCTTGCCAAATAAAATAGATGGCATTATGAAAACTGCCGAGTCACTGCAAAACGAAGCAAGTTTCAACAAAGTCTTAGGAGGTATGGACAGGCAAAAAGTACAAGTCTACTTACCACCATTCGAAATCACTACCACAACTGATCTAGCAGACATTCTCAAAAAGGTAGGCACTTTTGAAATCTATGTACAAAATTGATAAAGCCAGTTTGCAATATGATTTTCCAATATTTTTATTCCAGGGTGGTATCACTAAAATATTTGACCAGAAAGACTCCGGTCTCTCAGGAATGTTAAAAACACCAGAGGACATTTACGTTTCAAAAGCCATCCAGAAAGCGTTTGTCAAAGTCAATGAGACTGGATCCGAAGCTGCTGCTGCTAACGGTAATCATATCACTTTACACTCTGCTACATTTCATTTTTCTTTACTTTGAAAAGCTGAGACAAATTTATTTATTATACCAGGAAAAAATATAACGGAATTCCAATGTGCGCTGGTTATGATAATTTTGCCCGGCATTTCTTCTTTTCCACAATAAATAAAATCAGTAATATAATATTTCACACGTTTGACATAACATCACGAATGCCAGAACAGTATCGAAACTTTTTCGTGGCGTTGTGGCCAGTACGTCTATTTACATGTTGCAAACACGCGCGGTTTTGCTATGAGCTGATAAGATCCGCCACAAATCCAATATTATAAAAATGCAGGTTTAGTGACTAATTGGATCAATTCCTATAAATATCATTAGTAAATACTTATCACAGAGATTAAAAGATGCCGTTATGGTTTTTCGGTTATGAATACCATATTGTACAATTGCAATTCTACATATACATGCCTTAATATTAACTTTGACAGATTTACATTTTGGTTGACGTTGATACCCTACTACTGCTACCAGCTACTGGCTTCTAAATAGATTTTGTGGTGAAATCACCAACTTGGCAAAGTTTTCTGACAAAGCAAATTTGCTGAATCAATAAATAACGATGTTTTTCAGCAACTACCGTTACCTATCCAGCTAACAATGTAAAGTATGCCATGACCCATTCCCAGTATGCATGACGGTATGCCATGGCCAGTATGTATGACTGCCAGAAACAGACGATAATTGCCAATTATAGAGAAACTGAGTACTGATCAATAGGAAAAGCCAATAGGATTTTTCCTGTGCAGTGATATAGTCACTTCGTCTTACAAGAATTGTTCTAGGAACAGGTGGTGTCCTTTAGTTTTTGTAAGGGTTCATATTAGGTGACCCAGGCATTATCTGGTGACCATCTCCCGTAAAAGTATTCAGGGCCAGGTATAGTTATGCCATCCTATTTTACACTGGTTCTAGTAGGAACGTCAGATCGTCGCGTTAGTGAGAAGCGCATCTCACATGAGATCTTGATTTGTCGAAAGCGAAACCTTTTTTGACCTTGATTTTAACGTTTAGGAAATGCACTAGTTTCCGCATCGCTCCCAATCATAGACCAGAGCGGGTATGACGGGCTATCCACGGCAAACGCCTTGGACCACCGTCGAAAACGTCGTTGTAGAGGTGCCCTATGGGATTGTTTTTAGAATCTGACCGCTTTCAGCGCAGGCAGTTGATCTAACGCTCGTGTAAAAGTAATAACCCTGCCTATCTGCTGCCACCTCTCCCAGTTCTGTTCAGATTTAACTTGTCATCTTTTATGGGCGTTGTTTGGTCAAAACCTGGTCTGCCGTCACATCCTCCAGTAGTCAGAGCAGTCCCAGTGACTATGCATTCCTTTTTCACATGATTTGGAGTAGGTGGTGCAAGACTCGGCCCTCCGCCGCCTCCCCCAACAGTGATCAGAGCTGACCACGCCTTTCTCTTTTACCTGAGACTCAAATATACTCCTGTGTTCTGTAGTGGTTAATATAATCTGTTAGCGAGTTCGTAAACCGCATGCACCTTTTTGAATTTTAGCAATAGACTGGCGCTTATAAGTTTATTTTCGTGCCAGTTCAACGTGACACCAACCATTGCACCAGCAACTGGATTCATCTAATAGTGTCTTATCAGTGAAATTTCAATATCTTGTGATGAACGTGATGGCCTGCAAAATTCCCCCTTTCAGTTCTATTTAAATAATCCCCGTATGTACTACAACTTCGAGAAAACTTCTTATTTATGCCCCTCCAAGTAGTTTATGTTATTAATTATTGTACCTAATATCGTCGCTAGTGCCTCCCCCTTTTGAGTCTGTTTTCATGTAGAGCGTGAATGTATTTATCTTAAACTGACTATCTTTTCTTTCAGCTTTTGTCGTGAAAACTCTAGCATTGAGTGAACCGATTAGACAGTTGATATTTCGAGCAGACCACGGTTTCCTGTATTATATAATTGTAAAGGGCCTACCCGTGTTCTGCGGGTCCTTAGTGAACCCTAATTAGAAGGTGATTATTTATTTAAATGGGATATCATTCCGTGTCCAAATTATCCATTTAATCACAGTTAAATCATAGTATCACAGTCATTATCATAAAAGGGTGATGATTTAAACTTGCACAATATTAACACAGTAAGGAAATGTACCAATGTTCGACACATTAATACCTAATAGTTGACACATATGGTTCGCCGCTATTTTTAAGTATGACGTAAGATTGAATGTTGCGAATATTGGGTCAGCGTCGAACACTGGGACATTCACATTATTATTAGTAAACGATAATGAATCACGTACGTATTATTAATCTTTGTGAGAGTTGACGTTTCGGATATTGTCAACAGCTTTGGTCGCGAGCCGACTCATGCTAATTGTGCGATTACCGTTCACTGAAAATAATTCATAAAATTGTGTCTCAAGCCTCGCTCGGCTGGCTTGCTGCCATAGACAGCCGGTATCAACGGCTTAACGTGCCTTCCAAAGCACACTACACACACACTAACCACTTAAAGCGGTCACCCATCCAAGAACTGACCTCGGCCCACGTTACTTAACCTCGCATACCACATGCGGAACGCAGGCACCGCTGGGCCACGAGCGCTCACCTGACATTACTTGTTGCTTTACTAACATACTAAACAGTTAATTCAATTCAATTCAAATCATTTATTTCATGTAACATTGACACATAGAAATTATACACATAATACATCTATCATAATACAAAAATCACACATAGTGCTACCAATTGATTACACTGGCGGAAGAATGCAGCCCCGCACAGTGTAACATGATAGCACAGTCAGGCTTGTCCGCTATCATTCTCAGAATGGTATTGGGACTGCTCCGCACCCGGCGCACCAGGGATGCGGCTCGCCCGCGCATGGTCGCATAAAAACAGGCAACACGCGCCTCCGCAAACATCCCTGATGCGCTACAGAAACGAGGCAGCCCCACTATCACCCGGAACTTAAGGTAATAGAAACACGTACTTCCGTACGGTACTGGCTGAAAATCAGCGCTGTAGGTGTTTGACACCTCAGCATAATGCTGAGCCAGTGTCCGTTTCACTGCCGCGGGGACACACATGTTGTGGTTTGTTTTCTTCTGTTGTTGTTTTTTTTTGTAATATGTGTGTCTTCTGTGTCTGTGAATAAATGTTTCTTTCTTTCTTCTTTCTTTCTTACTTTTTTCGCTCTTGTCACTATGACAATAAGACCTAAAAAGGTATGTGTATACATTTTCTTGGCTGTATAGTGCGTGTCATCCACCCTCCACAGCCCAATCTGTACAATAGGGTTGTTGACTCAAATTTTGTCTGCTCCAAAAAACAAGGCAAAAAAATCTGCCCAATGGTTGAAATCCTATTCAAATATCAAAAATAATTACGAAGCTACAACAGTATTAATGTTGCGGGTGAGAGAGAGAGCGCTACAGATCAGTAACGTCATTGACCACGAGCGCCATAGTAAATGACGATCGTTCCAATACAAAGGTGCTTTTTGCGGATAATGCCCCCTCTTAAAACATAGAATATTATAATTATGGAATTATTTATTCTTTTGAGTTAATTAAATGTCATCTTCCTCGAATTTGGAGCAGCCCAACTGGAGAAACACCTCCGCCTTGCAGAAGACCACAGCCATAATATTATCTACTATACAAGTATGTAGTGTTGTGTTTCTGCAGGTGAGCAAGGTTGCCAGAGCTCCCGAGTATGCAATGTGTTGAGAGCGAGGGACCTAAATTTGTCCCTTCTGCTGTCAACATTATGAATTCTCAAAATTCATAAAGGGTCGGCAACGCGTACGTGACTCCTTTGGAGTTGCGGGCGTCTATAGGCTGCGGTGGCCGCTTACCAGGTGGACCGTAAACTAGTTTGACACCGACGTTGTATAAAAAAAAGAAATTGATCCTTTTCATATTTTTTATACAACGCTGGTTGCAAACAAGCGTACGGTCCACGCTTGTTTGCAACGGGCGTTGTATAAAAAATATATATATTAGTAGGTAAACCGCGCGCCTCACGAGACTTTTATATTGATTATTTAATTAAACGCTTTACTCCCTTATCGGGATTAGCGGTCCTGCGAGAATTCTAACCGTTTGGAATTCTTAATTAAGAAACAACGTCTTGGAACGAAATCGACTGTTGGTAAACAGTGAAAGTATTCATCTTGTTCGGTTCACCGAATGGGGATATGGGGAAAGGAATAGTTGGCATTGCTAATGTTGTTTACGGGTTTAGATCCTCCATGGAATAGATTAATTTCACAATACGATTATGTAGAATATGCAATTTTTGATACTTAAATTTTATAAGTAAAACTATTAAATAGTAGTTTATGCAACTGATACATAATGAGAGGTCTCAAAACATGAGTGTGGTTTTATGAAACGAGCGTCAGCGAGTTTCATAATAGGATCACACGAGTGTTTTAAGGCCTAACTATGTACAGTTGTATACATTACTTTATCTACATCCATACATTAAAGCCTCTTTCATTTGTTGAGGCACCATTGCGTTGAAAGTGCAGGAGTTCGAGTTCGTCAGCTCGTTGAAGTCTTTTTGAGCACGAGCCTGTATCGTAATGGGCGGAGATGGCCATAACGATACAATTTTTGATGCTGTTATGGCCATCTCCGCCCTGGACTGGCGCAATATTGTAAAGTTGGTCCTTACCTACACTTTTTGAGCACATAAAAGAGGATTTACTGTATGGATGTAGATAAAAGGATTTTATCTAATACATTTAAAAAATATACATCCCGATGATTCGAGCCCTACAGCACTCTTGGTCAAAGGGGTAGACGGAAAAATTGAAATAAAACCGGCCTAGTGCGTGTCGGACTTCGCACATTTAAGGTTCCAAACCAACAGCAAAATTAATTTGATTTTAATGCGAAAAATAAGGAAATTTCAAATAAAAATTCTGGTTTATCAACACATTAGTATTTGTTGGTAAAGTATACGTAATTCAAAATCAAAATCAAACATTTATTCTGCAAATAGACCACAAGGGCACTTTTACATGTCAAAATATTAATTTATAATTGAAGAAAGTTCGACTATAATAATACATTTTTCATGTCAAAATATTAATTTACAGTTCAAGAAAATAATAATAAATGTCATACAGTGAAGATCAACTTGCAAAGTTATCTATTACAAATATTACAACATTAGTAAAGTTAGAGATGTATAAAGTCTCAAGATTAAACAAGGAGTATAATGAAATTAATATAATATCCCAGAGATGTACATGGTCTCTGAGTGTCAAAATTAAGAATTATTTAATATTGTTAGAGATGTATAAGGTCTCTAAGTCACTGATAATAAAAACGAATCCACAACAGGGTGATGTCTCTCGTCAATCCCCTAGGACACTAGTACTAACGTAGTCACTATGTCCTGGCAAGCATGAGCAGACCGGACTCCACAAACAGCACCCGATCACGAATATGACGCGTATCTCACCAATTATTAACATTATCACCATATTTCAAGTTCATAGTTCAATAGGAAGTTAGAAGATTCCTCGGAACACAATTCTGTGACAAACGACGGACGGACGAACCCGTGAGTGACAGCAATAGGATTCCGGTTAACCCTTCGGGTACGGAATCCTTATAAGAAATGCAAGAAATAAAAATATATAAAATGATTTTTTTTTATTGCTTTTTTATCTGCAATCGGCTGCTAGCCATAATCAGGGGCCCATATTGGCTCATATAAAATTTTATCATCGATTTTTTCTAATAATACCGCTTTGTGATCATAATCATCACTCTTCATAAATTTGTTTTTCCTAACCTTGTTTGTGAATAATTTATATTACTACCGTCGTTATTCATAATAATGAATATTCCGAAAATTTTTACTCATAACATTATCGATCAGATTATATTTGTTCTCATAATGTTGTTTTGTATATATTTTTAATTCCGAAAATGTTAACTCATAATATTATCTTTCAGATTATATTTGTTCTCATAATTTTGTTTTCCATAACAGTTTTCTTCATAAATTTACTAGTAATAATGTCATTACTAGTAAAGTATATGAATTCCTAATATTGTTTTTCATAACAGTTTCCCTCATAAAGGATATATTTCAATTTTGCTAGTAATAATGTAATTACTAAGAAAGTATCTTAATTCCTAATTTGTAAGTCGATTTTGTCCTGACAGGTCTTTCTGGGCTTTTATAAAAAAATAACCTCGAAGATTAAGACGGGAGCTTCGCTTCGCTTCAGCTCCCGTCTTAATCTTCTAACCTATCCGCGTTAGAGTCGATTTTGCCCCGACAGGTCTTTCTGGGCTTTGATAAAAAAATAACCTCGAAGATTAAGACGGGAGCTTCGCTTCGCTTCAGCTCCCGTCTTAATCTTCTAACCTATCCGCGTTAGAATCGATTTTGCACTAACAGGTCTTTCTGGGCTCTTTTTGCCAAATAAGAATTTGATGAAAAATTATTTGGTAATACATTTTTAGGTTTAAATAATGGAAAATAAGGTGTCATTAGTAACAAAAAAAGTTGTATGATTGTTAACACTATGAACGTAAATGACACGGAATAAAAACACTTATAAATAAAAAAAAATATGAAAAGAAATTGTAGTATTATTAGAAATTGTAATTGCAAATTCGATTATTAAATCTCCGAAAATGTATTTTATACAATTTTGTTTCATAATGATCGCTATTCATAATTATGTTTGGTTCATAAATATCGGAATATTATTAATAAAAAAATTAGCAATAAAACTAGTATGTATAAAAATTATATAAAAATAAACTATATTGCTAATAATCGTTATGATAAAAAAGTATATGAATATAGATAATAGCAATAGAAATACTTATATTTAATGACATTATAAATATTGACAATTCTGAGATACGATAGTTATTAACCAAAAATAATTATGAATAGTGATCATTATGACATAAAATTGTATAAGATACATTTTCGAAGGTACAATAATCGGAATTGCAATTTTATATGAACTTTGGCGCACCCCATAATCAGATTGTATGTCCTGTTGCAGTTGTATTGAGATGTATTCCATTAAATACTCTCCCTCCTGACTTAGAGTTTCATGAATAGTGTCTCTGGTCTCGCTGCAGTGTCTGCCATCTCTTCAGCCTTGTCGTGTTGTTGTTGTCGACCAGGTCCCTGGCGAGTTCATTTGTGTGCTTGTGAAGCCGTTCTTTGTATTTAATACAATATCTGTTGACTTCTTCTTTAATAGTTGGCATTTCTAAATATTCATGTACCTATAATAAATAAATAAATAAATATTAGAGGACAATCTTACACAAATCGAACTAGCCCCACAGTAAGCTCAAGAAGGCTTGTGTTATGGGTACTAGACGACGATATATTTAATAGATATAAATACTTAAATACATAGAAAACATCCAAGACTCAGAAATAAATATTCATGCTCATCACACAAATATTTGCCCTGACCGTGATTCGAACCCAGGACCGTCAGCTTCACAGGCAGGTGCACTACCCACTAGGCTAAACCGGTCGTCTTGTATCCCTGTATTTTTTGCAAACCATGGTGCGCTTGATATTGCCCTTAGGACATTATTTTGGAACCTTTGCAGAATCTCGAGGTTCGAGTTACTAGCAGTTCCCCATAGTTCTATCCCATATGTCCAGATCGGTTTTATAATGCATTTGTAAACTAACAGTTTATTGGTTAGCATGAGTGGTGATTGTCGCCCGATCAGCCAGTACAAGCGGTTATAAAATGAAATGAAATCATTTATTTTTCAATTTAGGCATATTACATTAATTCATGAATGTCAAAAAACTACCACCGGTAAAATAAACCTCCGCCTCGAGAAGAACCGGCGTAAGAAACTCGGCGAGGTGTCATTTTTCAAAACAATATACAATGTATGTAAAATAACAGTATCATAATACTGCATAATTAAAATGCTACAATATAAAACATACAAATATTTCTGTGTCAGATTACTTGTGCGGGACGCTATCACTGCCAAACATCCCTATCCACGTTGTAATCGTTTAACTTATAATATGCTTTTGAAATAAGTGTTTGTTGCACGACAGATTTAAATTTAGAATCTTTAAGTTCAGTCTTGGGATTTTATTGTAAAATTTTACACAATTTCCAAAGAACGACTTATTCTAGATAGATTCAATAAATTAAGCGAGAACGCAAAAACCGTAAAACCTATATTGTTCAAACCAAAAATCGTTGAAAGTATTTACTAATTCACACCACGCTAGTAGTTTTTGACTTGTAAAAGTGCCTTTGCCGCCTACTTGCAGAATAAAGTTCATTTATTTCACCTCAATTTTTTTTAGAATTTTAAAATTTATAGTTTGGAAATTAGAGGGGGGCGGACACACTTTCTATGACTTTGAGAGCTAATATCTCACCAACGGTTGACTTAAATGGACAAGTATTTTAGAAACCTCCATAAATATCATTTTTAAAGGCCTATCCATCGATACCCCAAACGACTATGTGCGTTGAAATTTTTTTTTCATCCACCGGTTCTATGTATGGAATGCCCCTCCTAATTTAATATTTTTTTGTAATTTGACATCACTTTTATGTAGCGGTTCATAGAATACACCTTCCTACCACATTATTATAGGGCTTATAGTCTCCGAGTAAATCGGCTGTGACATACGGACGGACGGGCGGACAGACATGACGAATCTATAAGGTTCCGTTTTTGCCATTTTGGCTACGGAACCCTAAAAAATAAGCCATCAACGCGACAATAGGCTCGAGGCTCAGTATAAAAACTTAGTTTCGAAACTTAAAATAAGTCCTATAGTCAACAGGTAAAGTACTGCTATGAAGTAAGAAGACTTCGGGCATCAGGCTTTATGAATCGTCCAAGTTGGAGTTGTGAAGACTCGAGCAAATTGGCCTTATCGGGCACCCAATGTTCGTAGCTACCGGTCTATAGATCGTGCAGTAATGGGTGGTACTCCAATACACGAGGGCTCAAAATTTAAATACAATTTCAAATTCAAATTGTATTTATTCACAGATAACAATGATTTTTTTATTAGGTACAATGGTAGGTACATGTGGCTTACAGTTAAAGTTAGTAAATGGTTAATTCAACAAATCTCGATTGTTATTAGTTTAATTAATGATACTTTGATTATTATGTTATTTTTATTTGATATAGATACTATCCGCGTTAGAGTCGATTTTGCCCCGAAAGGTCTTTCTGGGCTTTTATAAAAAAATAACCTCGAAGATTAAGATGGGAGCTTCGCTTCGCTTCAGCTCCCGTCTTAATCTTCTAACCTATCCGCGTTAGAGTCGATTTTGCCCCGAAAGGTCTTTCTGGGCTTTTATAAAAAAATAACCTCGAAGATTAAGACGGGAGCTTCGCTTCGCTTCAGCTTCCGTCTTAATCTTCTAACCTATCCGCGTTAGAGTTGATTTTGCCCTAACAGGTCTTTCTGGGCTTTTTTTTCCAATTAAGAATTTGGTGAAAAATTATTTGGTAATACATTTTTAGGTTTAAATAATGGAAAATAAGGTGTCATTAGTAACAAAAAAAGTTGTATGATTGTTAACACTATGAACGTAAATGACAAGGAATAAAAACACTTATGAATAAAAAAAAATTAAACGAAATTGTAGTATTATTAGAAATTGTAATTGTAAATTCGATTATTAAATCTCCGAAAATGTATTTCATACAATTTTAATTCATAATGATCGCTATTCATAATTATGTTTCGTTCATAAATATCGGAATATTATTAATAAAAAAATTAGCAATAAAACTAGTATGTATAAAAATTATGTAAAAATAAACTATATTGCTAATAATCGTTATGATAAAAAAGTATATGAATATAGATAATAGCAATAGAAATACTTATATTTAATGACATTATAAATATTGAAAATTCTGAGATACGATAGTTATTAACCAAAAATAATTATTAATAGTGATCATTATGACATAAAATTGTATAAGATACATTTTCGGATGTACAATAATCGGAATTGCAATTTTATATGAACTTTGGCGCACCCGTGTTTCAGACATGATCCGTCCTTTTGACACCCAAAAGTCCATAGCGCGCTGGCGAACCTTCAATTTGGATTTCTGGATCTCAGTACATTTAAAAAATAAATTCTTGGTTTGATTTGACAAGTTCGATCAAATCGAACAATATCCGGCACTCATAACACTATATTTATAAAAAAAATGTTAAAATACACTCTCAACGACTTAAGACGGATACACATTGTACGGAAAATTCAATATGAGAATGGTCTGATAATTCTAGCCCTTTCCCAGTTTTGCTCTAAGTATCCCGGGGTCCACTTTGACACCTAATTCCAAAATTTCTGGCGTAGGAACTAGTTTTACGAAAGTAACTGCCATCTGATCGTCCGACCTATAGGGAAAAGATGTTTTTCTTCACCGGCAAGCTACTGTTATATGTCAAACGATACTTCGTACATAACTTAAAAAAAACATAATTAAATTATCGAACCTGCTCACAAAAATGCACGAAAATCGTTTGAGAAAATGCATCTAGACATACCAAAGCTTTTTGCCCAAACTGAAATATAGACGCTTCGGGCTCGCTCAGTCAAAAATGAAGTCAGCATTGTGAGGGTGCCTTATAAGAACTGTTATTCAGAACAAAAAAATACAAAATGTTAGCGGCGTGGCGTAACGTCATTGGTGCGCACAACACTGTATGTAGTTATTGTTAGTTTGTTAGTCTAATAGGAAAGAAGTAGGTGTCAGCTTCAAAGCTGTGAGAGAGAGTATTACTCGCCAACAAACTGTATATGTATACAGTTTACTGAAATAAATGTATATTGTAATGGAACGTAACGGGTACAGACGCTATCAAATGAGCCGAGTGACATATTTGAGCGCCATGTTAATAAAGTAGCCTTTAACTTTTTTATAATCTTTTTATTTGTTTCTGTTCAATTATTACAACATGACAACGAGTGTCTCGGATCCCCCTGCTCTCTTCGGCGGGGCTCGTTTCATTCCACCTAGTCTGTACCCGTACAGACGCTAGCTTGACAGCTGCCTATCAAATATGTCACTCGGCTCATTTGATAGCGTCTGTACCCGTTACGTTCCATTACATATATGACTACTTTAATTTTATATTTTTGAGTTTAAAAAATTAGCGATAAGATTTTCATTAGAATACTCAGAAAAATCGGTCAGGCATTGGACTAAAGCCCGTCTGAAATATGCAAGCTGCGCCCAAGTCGGACGGTCAACTAATTTACCGAGCGACCAATCTTTACCTTAAAAGCTGGATGCGGTCCGCAAGTTTCACTGCAAACTTTGCAAAAATTTCAGATTGTTCATTATTTAATGAACTTTAAAAGATGGGTTTACTATTCGAAAAAAACTGGCCCCATTTATAGAATAGAACCAAATTTATTGCACACCAAAATAACAACACATTACAATTTAAAACTTAATACCTGGAAACTACATAAAATTTACACTAACGTGAGACATATTTACACTTAATATGAGAACAACGGTTGACCTAGAAACTAGCTTAAAAATACCTACATACATCAGGGTGAACTAAGTATAAAGAGCAGGAGTGCTGCTATAGTGGCCGCAATTGGACACCACTCAGCATAATGCTGTGACATTTTACAATACCGCAGCGCTGGTCTTCCGTGGAGCCCATGGCTGAAAGATAGCTCAGAACAGCAGAAAGTGAAGGACATGGGAAACATAATAGAAATACATTTTTTTTTAACAAGAGCTAGTGGAATCAAACAATTGTCAGTTTGGGGACAGATTAGGTAGGATACGTGTTTGTACACTCAAGTCGAAATATAAGATAAGGGTACACTTGTATTGAATTTTCCGTACAAAGTGTATCCGTCTTATATGTTCGAACTAGCGAACCGCCCCGGCTTCGCACGGGTGCACTATTTAATGGATGTTATTATACATATAAACCTACCTTTTCAATCACTCTATCTATTAAAAAAAACCGCATCAAAATCCGTTGCGTAGTTTTAAAGATTTAAGCATACATAGGGATATGTGACATGTATATTGTTTTAACCTGTTATTGTGTACAATATAGTGCTTACATACATAACATATAGGGACAGAGAAAGCGACTTTGTTTTATACTATGTAGTGATAGTAATGATGTGGAGCGCGTTGTCCAGCGGCGTCCGTATACCGCGTGCGGTAGGAGAGGTTAAGCAACATCGGCCCAGGTCAGTTCTTGGATAGGTGACCGCTTTGAATGTTTATTATCTGGGGACTCCCGTGCTTTGGAAGGTATGTCAAGCCGTTGATCTCGGCTGCTGCCTATGATAGAAGTCGTTAAGCCAAGTTAGAGGCCTCCTGGCGGCTTGAGAACTTCTAACAGTCAAGTTGCCCACTCATTTGACAAGGGGCGACCTCACGCCACGCCGCTGACATTTTGGATTTTTTTGTTGTGAATAACAGTTCTTATCTTGTTGCAATAAGGCACCCTTACTATGCTGACTTTATGTTTGACTGTTTGGGCAAAAAGCTTTCGTATGTCTGGTTGCACCACGTCCGTAGGGAGTACCCACCGTTACCCTACACGTGACCCCTGGATGCTAAACGGTGCATCAAAGTTGGCCTTAGTATTCCCGAAGATCTCATGGTTCGAAATAATTGCCATACGATAAAAAAATCGAATGTTAGCCCAGCGGGGTAACCACGTAACTTTTTTAACACCGTTAGGGAGATTTTAATGTCAAATTTTAACTGTCAGCTCATACATTTATACTTGAAAATTGTCAGAAAAATCTATCTACCGTTAGTACATAAAGTTACGTGATTCGCCTGCAGTTGTAAGAAACAGTTACGGCCCGCAGTGAACAGTTAAGAGGCCTCATAAGTTTTAAAATATTTTGATTTGAAATTATGACAAAAGTATTGATAATACCAATAATAATAGAACCGTCGTCTACTGGTGACGGGGATCCCCGGCCTCGTTATAAAATAATGCTATTGTTTTTTTTTTCACCGGGAGACCACGGCTTAAAGGGTACGATGACTATAGAAGTTATAGATAGTAACATAGCCATTTGGCGGGGACGTCCACCGCGCGATCGCGACAACAGTGACACATATAGTCCCTATTCGTCCCGGTACCGCCGCACACCGCGTAGAGTCAGTCCAACCCAGGTCGGGCCTAGCTGAGTTTCTTGCTGGACTCTTCTCAGCTAGGCTAGGTTTAGTGAACCAGCGACAAAACTCCCAGTAGCTCGACTCCACTCGCACCTCAGATTCGGTTGAAACCGCTCAACCAATCTCACTGGAGTGCAAACTCTTAGAGTATTCCAGTGTTCCAAACCACACGCGTGGTCGTGCCGGAGGCTTTCCCCTGGATTTTCCCCAGGCTACTCTCCAACCGCGCACTCCTATCGCTTTATTGGGCCCGGCCTATAAAGCCACAGTCAGGTTCAAAAAAAAAAAGTTGTTGATTCAAAATTTTACTGCTCCAAAAACATAGCCATTTCTTGATTTCATTGTGCCTTGTAGATATATTATGAATACGGATAAATAATATAAAAAATTATAATGTTTATTTTATAATATTTATGAACCTTTGGGAACGTACTTACATATATTTATGAACTTGACTGTACAAACCAATCCTGGTAAAAGTGTTATATATTTGTATACTTGGTGTTATGTATTTCTATACAACCTATAATGAAACCATACCGAGAGGTAAAATGCTTTTGCAGTTCACTGTCCGGACATTTTGCGTTTATGTCGCTATAGTATGCCGGAAGTATGCAAACTAGTCATTTTGCGTTCTGGTCCATATAAGATCTAGACATGTTACATGGTAATCATAGTGACATGTAGGCAAAAATCAAACTAGTTATTCTGCGTTTTAGACTATCTAAGACCAACACAATTCAAACAGAAAATGAGCGTTTTTTAACTTATAAGGCTCTTAGTTCTGGCTAATGGACCTAAAATTGTGAACACACCATGAAGGTAGTTAAATAAGCCACAAATCACATGTATATCGCTGTGGCCCCAATCAGCCGCCCTTGATGTCAAGTAGATATCCTTGAATTTGTTTCCATTAAGATTTTGTCTCGTCTAGACTGGGTGAAAGCCCTAAATTATTTGGAACTAACTCCAAGATAATTCTTAAGAACACTGATTTATCGCGATGAAAAGTTAGGTATTGAAAGTTCGACGATAACACTTGACTGAGGTTTTACACAAAGTGTGTACTAACACACGTTTTTACTTGCTTAATTGCATTCTAGTGTAATGATCCACGGGATCTCATATTTATGGTCATGTCAATTTGGCTCGCATTACATACGGGCCGTTTTATAAAAAAAATATAAATATTTGAAGACGCACACTGCTATGCGATGCGGCTCACCCGTTTTTTATAGAAGATTGTCATTTGTCACTTTGTAACTTTGCAAGTTTATCTTCACTGTATGACATTAATTTTGTTATAATTGTAAACTCAAAATTATTATTCCTTCTTGAACTGTAAATTAATATTTTGACATGTAAAAGTGCCCTATGCAGTGGCTATTGAAGTGGCCTATTTGCAGAATAAATGTTTGATTTTTGATTTGACAGATTCCATATAAAACGAGTGAGGGATGAGGCGAAAGGTGAGGACGAGTCGGTTTGTGAACAACAGCCCAGAAGAGATGACTTTTGTTTATCTATATATAAGAAGAACTGGCCAAGTGGACTCGCGCACGAATGATTCCGTACCATCTATAAAAACGGCAAAAAAATCACGTTTGTTGTATGAAGGTCCCCTTAAATACTTATCACTACATAGTATAAGACAAAGTCGCTTTCTCTGTCCCTATATCCCTATGTCCCTATGTATGCTTAAATCTTTAAAACTACGCAACGGATTTTGATGCGGTTTTTTTTAATAGATAGAGTAACTCAAGGGGAAGGTTTATATGTATAATACATGCATCAGCATTGCACCCGTGCGAAGACGGGGCGGGTCGCCAGTTTTATTATATTTTTTAGTATTTGTTGATATAGCGGCAACAGAAATACATCATCTGTCATTCAACTGTCTAACTATTACGGTACATGAGCCTGGTGACAGACGGACAGTTAAACGAACGGACACCGAAGTAAAAATGGGGTCCCGTTTAAGGGTCCTTATCAGTTAAAAAACCCTCATCTATTTACTCCATTTTCTGTTTGAATTGACACGCATCTTGACTTTTTCTCAATGTTACTATCTAGAACAGGACTATTGCGACCTTATGTCATAAACTTTAAATGATTTTTTGGATTTTTCATTAAGAAATATCGTTGCAAACATCACTCCAAATCGACCATTTTCAAGGTAAAAACTTGTTTTTTCCGCTTAAATTCTACTACACACAATAAACCCAAAAATTGGCTATGTTACTATCTAAAACTTTGATAAAGTTATCGTAAACTTTAATGACTATATTGGTATTATCAATACTTTTGTCATAATTTGAAATCAAAATATTTTGAAACTTATAAGGCCTCTTAAGGGTAACTGCAATGATGTTCTACGTTTAACCTGTTCTTTTTGTTTCAAACATGCGTTTGACAAATGTTCAGTTTTGTTAGCATTCGTAACCATACCGCATATTTAAATGCGAATGTTCTTCCATGGAATGTCCGATTTTGTTTTTTTTTTCCTAACTTCCCTTTTGTAAAAACGTAGGAGCGGGAGAATTCCAATTCAATTTAAATAAAATACGTTGAGCTAAATAGATCTCCTGTTCTCAGCGATTATTTCTACTGTTTATTTCAAACAAGGGGCTAATGCTAATTGCAAAACTTAATTCGTGCCTTCAATTTGTTAATTGTTTTGAAAACACGTTAAATTTGATGGGTTTCGTTGAGATTGTAACAGACTCGAATATATAAATTGTTGTTATGATATACGCGTACTTGAATATTGAATTGAATTGAAAACATTTATTTCGAGTAACATAGGACTCATACATAATATTTGTTAGTAAAAATAATTAATTGTTATTCTTATTGTTAGTACCTAATTCGAATACATTATGTAACATAGTTTTTATAACAATTAAAATGACAGTATATTTAGTAATTTTAACTGTTATACAAAGTATGTACTCTTGGACACATGCATTGCACAACAGTGCCTCATGTATGGACAGTCCAGCCTGTCCGCTATCGATTTCAGGATGGGGTTGGGGCTGGCCCGCACCCGGCGCACCAGGGATGCACACCGCTTGCGCATGGTCGCATGGAAGCAGTCTATGCATGCTTCTGCGAACATATATTATTAGGAGGAGTTGTTAAATCCCGACTTCATTTTATAATGATGATTATTCATGTTTCGGCTTATCAGGTTCTAATGATTATAGTCAAGAATCATTTATAGGAAAATCAATCCTTATTGTTTCCTCGTCTGGGCACAACCAGGGATCGGATACCGGTATTTTCTCCATAGAAAAATACCGGTATTATTACGGTCACCGCTTCATTATTTCCTTTTTAATGGGACAATCTAATAAAACGACGTTGTTACCTAAATACATGATTCAGCCCTACGTAAAGAGAAAAAAATAATCCAAAACATTGGGATAATTCAAGGTTTTTTAAAAATACCGGTATCGGTCCTTGGGCACAACAGCGTTTCAAAGAACGCGATATTTTTGCTTCCAGGACGTAAAAGATTCTCATCCATTAATTTTTAATGTTTAGTTTTTAGTTAGGTATAGTTGTTTTTATTTCAAGTTTTTAATTCATTTAATAATTATTATTATCATAATTATCAAATAAATTGGTTTTATGAATAAAATTATATTTAACCTGAAAGTCCATTTTCTGGACCAGCTTCAGGTGCTCTGTCGGTGATTAGAAGCTTGTTCATTAATAAATAAGTAAATAAATATTAGAGGACAATCTTACATAAATCGAACTAGCCCCACAGTAAGCTCAAGAAGGCTTGTGTTATGGGTACTAGACGCCGATATATTTAATAGATATAAATACTTAAATACATTAGTATAAATACACTGTAGAAAGTTATTTAAATGATGAGTATAAAGTTTTAAAACACAATAAGTATAGAACAAAAAATATAAGAATAAAGAAATATGTACAGAAAACTGCTAAAAACTATTATGGCAAAAGAACTAATATTTATGATACCAAAAATATGTAACGAAACTGATTTTTTAAGAGAGGACAAGAAGTGCAGCATAACTGAAATAAAAAGTAGATTAAAAAAGACATTTCTGGCCAAACTACACTAATGCTTACCAAAAAACAAAAAAAAAAAGTTTAATTGTTATAGGTAACAATGTAATGTTTATTGTTATTAACTCTTAAAAAAATATTACAGTTAAATGTTTAGGCATTGTCATATTCAGTGTTTAAGTTTAGTTCGTAATAGCATAGTAAGTACCTAACATTAGTTAAATGAGCGCGATCTCGCCAACAAACTGTTATGGCAGTTTGGCGAGAAATTAAAAGATTGTAACTGTTATGTACTTTTTTTGATAAATAAATTAAAAAAAAAAAAAAAACAGAAAACATCCAAGACTCAGAAACAAATATTCATGCTCATCACACAAATATTTGCCCTGACCGGGATTCGAACCCAGGACCGTCAGCTTCACAGGCAGGTGCACTACCCACTAGGCTAAACCGGTCGTCAAACGGCAACACACATTATTTACTGGACACCCTGTATACGATATAAAGTAAACATCAACTTATATTTCAAGTAACCTCTAAATAAGTATACTAAGTCCTGTCACAACTATTTCCTACTAAACTCATCCGGGGCAATGGCGCGGCAATAAATCGGAGCCGTGCACGGACCAAGTATTCCGGAGTTTAGGGTTCTAGAATGTTCTTACAAACATTCAACTTGGAACTTTGTCGTATTATAAACACCCACGCATAATCCCTTTCAATTATTTCTCAGGATTTTATAAGTAACTTACCTATACATAGGTATAAAGGTCCTAGTCCTGGGTAATGTTGTGGGTTCGGATGCCGCGGGGTGAAATGGTAAACACTTGAACGTTTAAGCTTATATTTCGCCTATAGCAGACACAGAATAGGTACTGTAGAGGTTGTTACGGTATGAGGCTGGCCGTGTAGGTCCAGAATCCTAACCTATACAAATTGAATTTAAACTATGATTCGAGAATGCGTCAAACCGGCATTCTTCTGGAAACAATTGGTTTTCCAGGGACTGATCATCACGACACCATCGGAAACACATGTTCTGTAAATTATTTTAAGAGCATATTGTATGTATAATTCAGTACAGTAAGAAATATACTAGTTTCATATGTGCTACCAGTGTTATATTTTAGCTACGATCTCCTCCCAGTACCTCTAAACCCGTACCTCTCGAGCAGCATACCCCAGTATTAATATATATACCACGTATTATACCACAGTACCTATGTGAATTAATTTTGTACCGCTGCAAAACTACAAATTTAGAAATAAAGAAAAAAATAAAATTGGAATTAATTTAGTATGCGACGGCGCATCGTAACTGACGATTTTCAATATGATTTGAGACGTTAGTGCCGTTAATGAAGCATGAGTCTTCTGGTAGATGTCGCTGTACGCTTCCCTTAAGGCGTTTTTATGTATGAAAGAAAACGGTTGAAGAATTTGGGGTCGCGTGGCAGTTGTACCTATAACTCAGTTAGCTAGAGCGACTGGCCGGGAGGTCGCAGCTTCAAATCCTGCTCTGTGCCTATAATTTTTAAATTTTTCCTTTATTTCTAAAATAATAGGTGTGTGTAATATAAAATACGCGGTGACTCATCTCGGTTGCTGCGACACCCAAATAGAATTTTCCCAGTGAAGCGGCGACTGGCCAAGTCCTGAAAGACTACACACCTGATGGGGCCAGCCGTGTACAACAAGCTACCGGAGCTGGTCACGTCGGCCGCTTCGCTAATTAGTTTCAAATGTAAACTTAAAAAATGGCTTCTTGAGCACACATTCTATAGTTACGAAGAATTTATGAATTTATCTACAATGTGATTATTTATAGATATTATGGACTGATAATTATTAACTATTAATTTATTAGACCGTATAGACCATTTGCTACAATTTATTGTAATATTAATATATTTATAGAATTATCCTGACATGTAATATTGACAATTATGAATAAATGAATATGGATATTAATATGAATATGTACGGGCGTCTCTCGCGGATAGTATGGGCAGACTGTCTCGTGACACCGCACACACAAAGATACGTATAGGAGCGCAGCTACAGTTAAAATTGCCTTTATTTCTAAAAATACCTAGTCTACCCTTATTACAAAAAAATAATAACAAAATAATCCACATTATGAGCACGTCGCTAACACCAAATGTACATTGAAAGTTACCAATAGAATTCTCATGTTTGAATAAAAGAAGTATTCTAAAACGCAATATTTCACGACTAAAATAGTAAATTACTCGTTTTCCAAACAATGGGATTACGAGGCTATTGCACTGTGACGTCAGATTTCACTGTCTATCAGTATGGAGCGTTTTCAGTGCTCGTCAGCTATGCTGTACTTTACCTACTCTCGCTTTCGTCTTTTGTGTTGATCTAATTGTAGTCGGTCCCATACAAACATTTGATCGGATCAACCAACTACAATTAGAGCAACACAAAAGTTCGAATCTAAAAACTGGTGCGACTGGCACCATAATTTTTTTGTCAAATAGCCAAGTGCAAGTACCAAGTTGCGTAAAATCAGGCGGGCCGTACGCTTGTTTGCCACCGAAGTGGTATAAAATAAAAATTAAGGTGTGGTTTTAGCTACCCCTATTATAATATTACCAATTTCAAGAAAAAGAAGGTTATCTACCTAGATGCTAGCGCTGGCCCCCGCCAGCTCGCCTTGTGAATATAATTATGTTACCAGCGCTGGATTGGCACGAAGATATTATTACATTTACGGGGCCTCAGTACCCTGCCAGCATTAGCATCCAGCATAACTGGCGCCAGCAATTGGATACATCTTTATTTATTTATTTTTATTTATTTATTTTACAGATAAATCCAACACGTGATACATATTACACACACAAAAAATAAAAGAAGAAAAATACAAATAGAAATATAACTTACTAAAAACAACTACATACATACAATTATACATATAGGTACATTTAATCTTAACTAACAGGAAACGATAATAGTTTATGTATGACTTCTGTGAATTCAGCCAGCGAGCAATTCAATAAATCTATTGTAGTTGAGGTCTCATTCAGCATCTTTATGGCTCTGACAAGTGGCGCGTTAGCGAGCAAGTTAGTGCGCGCGGTCGGGCGCGCGAGCAGGCGCGGCGCGCGGCGCGGCCCACGCGGCACCGCCAGCCCCAGCGATGAGAGTAGAGTTATGCAGTCTACCCCGTAACACCTTAAATACGTAAGAGGCCAACGCTACGTTCCTTCTTACCTCTAGTTTTGTGTATCTTAATACTTCTTCATTGCTATCGCTCCATGCTGGTAGCTCTGGAGAATTTGACGTTCTCTAAACAATTTGCGGGTCCTCTTTTCCTCAAAGCAAGCCGTGAAAGGACGTTTTAGGGTGCTGAAAATTGCTCCTGCATATTTAAGTGGCGAGTTACAATCTACAAAAGGAGTACTACGTAGGCTTGAACGGTCAAAAAAGGCATTAAGAACATAATTGTGAAACACGCCATATTGAGGTGATGTTTTTTTTTTGAACCTGACTGTGGCTTTATAGGCCGGACCCAATAAAGCGATAGGAGTGCGCGGTTGGAGAGTAGCCTGGGGAAAATCCAGGGGAAAACCTCCGGCACGACCACGCGTGAGGTTTGGAACACTGGAATACTCTAAGAGTTTGCGCTCCAGTGAGATTGGTTGAGTGGTTTCAACCGAATCTGAGGTGTTGAGGTGATAGTATGATGTGACAAAGGAGTCTATCCTTTTAGACCGACAACGGCTTGTCCAGTGACATGAGAGCATTTGTCATGTTCGTTAGTGATACGGACGGTTTACACAAGCAGCTTTAAAATTACATATTATGTAATTTGGCTTGATGGATACAGTTACTGATACGTTGGATTCATGCTTCTAAAGTATTCGTTAAATCATGTCTGACAGTAATTTGGTAATGTAACTTTGAAAGCAAGCTATTTATAACTATTTAAATACATTATAATGTACCGATCGATATAATAATATGTGTTGACGACCGGTTTAGCCTAGTGGGTAGTGCACCTGCCTGTGAAGCTGACGGTCCTGGGTTCGAATCCTGGTCAGGGCAAATATTTGTGTGATGAGCATGAATATTTGTTTCTGAGTCTTGGATGTTTTCTATGTATTTAAGTATTTATATCTATTAAATATATCGTATATACCCATAACACAAGCCTTCTTGAGCTTACAGTTGGCAAGGGGATAAATACTGGACATTGCAAAAACGCCCTTTATTGGCAATGGGAAAAGTGGATTTGTACTTTGCGGACAATACTCATTATTAGTACGTTTTAGTTATGCCGTCGCTGTACATATTTGAAATAATCATGTATGTTAGGAAGAATTTATACAATTTCCCAACGAATACTGATAAGTTAATAACTACAAGAAACACTGGGAAACTCAAAATAACTTTTTATAGACTAGTGAAGGCGAAAAAGTCGTTCTTGGGAAATTGTATAAAATTCTACAATAAAATTCCAAGACACATTACTGAACTTACGGATTCTAAATTTAAATCTGTTGTGAAACAGACACTTATTTCAAAAGCATATTATAAGATAAATGATTACATCATGGATAGGGATGTTCGGCAGTGATAGCGTCCCGCATAAGTAATCTAACACAGAAATATTTTGTCCTTAGTATTAAAAAATATCTATGTATGTTTATACTGTAGGTAGCATTTGAATTTTGTACTATTTTTACTGTTATTTTATATACATAGTATATTGTTTTGAAAAAATGACACTTCGCCGAGTTTCTTACGCCGGTTCTTCTCGAGGCAGAGGTTTATTTTATGAACCGGTGGTAGTTTTTTGACATTCATAAGTGCATGTAACATGCCTAAATTGAAGAATAAATGATTTCATTTAATATCAGATATGAAGAGATGTGTTTTTTATTTCTACCTGAAAAACAGAAAAATAATTCACAACGTATGACAAAAATAAGAAATAAAATTGATCAGTCAAAGATCCGTGAAAATCGCCTTCTCTGCACTTCGGCGACCACTGGCCACAGAATAGGATGGGTTTCTGTGGGCCTAAAATATTTTTTGTTGAAATAATTATAAATATAATTTAATTACCTTACATTGCTTAAGAACACTCGGATGTTGTAGTTTTTGATGTACATGTTTGATTTTATAAAGTCTGTAGTTTATGTTTGGGTTTCCCTTCAGTTTGTGGTATATATGTATGTTTATTGATAACATATAATTTCCATGTTAATTTATATAGCTCATGGTTATTATTTTAACATGTATATTATGCATGACGATGTATCATCAATGTAAATAAATGATATGATATGATATATGATATTGAGGTGTGCAATAAAGAGTATTGTATGTATGTATGTAAGCACTTTATTGTACACAATAACAGGTTAAAACAGTATACATGACACATAAGATTAGAGTACAAAGGCGAACTTATCCCTATGAGGGATCTCTTCCAGCTAACCTTTGAGGGATTGAGTGTAGAGTGGGAGAATGAGATAGACAAACTTACACAGTGTACTAAAACTTTTCGATAAGGAAACTTATAGCTAAAACCAGAACTAAATAAATATATAACAACTATAACATATAATAAATACATATTATAAATATATACGTATTTAAATATTGTTTTGTATTGTATTGTATTTTTCCTGTTTTTGAAATAAGTTTTAAATATCAAATGATATTTCGTCATACCATAAATTATCCATAATGGAATACCACAATCTTCAAGTGTTGAAACTCAACTTGTTAACGAGAAGGTCTGAAGGGGATCTATATATGCCGAAGCCACATTCTCATCGGATCATCAGGAACCGCGCCGAAGTCACGTTCGACGCGTGTCGTACACTGGCGTGCATGAAAACGGGACCGTTATTGCCCTTTTATTTTTGTAACAGAATACAATACAATACAATACAATACAAATACTCTTTATTGCACACCTCAATCAAAGGATACAGTACAGTACAAAAAACACAATGAGAAGAGGCAAACAACAGGCGGTGTTTAAAGTACATACAATGTTTAGTTATTTAATTTTATAGTGCACCAATTACATGGTAGATGGCGGTGTTACATTCGGAAACACGCTAACGAAGTTTTCCCGTGGATTGTATAAGGCTCTCTTCCAAATCCGAATTAAGTGAGTTATAAGTTGTCAAGAAAGTGTTTCATTACAAAGGGTGTTAAGTGTAGTGACGTAGTGAGTAAACAGGCGGTCTTATCGCTAAAGAGCGATTTCTTCCAGACAACCTTAGGGTAGCGGAAATCTAAACAGAACGATTCATAGCAGGTGGTGCAGAGTTAATACATATGAAGCCTACTAATAATTACAACAATAACATTTAATTAAGGATAAATAAACATACATAAATATAGTATAAAAATATACGTACATAAACATATATAAATATATAGTCAGCCACATAGTCTAAAGGAGCTAAATCTTAAGTGTGTCATGAGAGAGACAAATAGTGATCTTTAAGCTGTTTTTTGAAGACAGCAAGAGATTCAGCACGCCTCAAATCAGGAGATAAAGAATACCAAAGCCGAATAGCTCGAAAAGTGAAAGAAAAATAATACATGTCTTGGTGGTTCAGAGAAAGAACGATTTATTTTCATGTTTTAGGTTGTGGGTTTCTACTTGGTACAGTAATCATAATTGAAACCCACTTATACAGTTAACAGTTATTTATTATGGGAACACACAATATGTAAACCAGGGATCGGATACCGGTATTTTCTCCATAGAAAAATACCTTATTACGGTCACCGGTCCATTATTTCGTTTTTAATGGGACAATCTAATAATTCTTCAGCAAAGTGTTATCGCCTTTTTTGAGGAAAAGCACCACCACACTTCTGTTCCATGCTTGCGGCGTTTTCCCCTCGTGAATTACAGAATTAAACAGCGTCTGAAGGGCTCTGAGGACAGGTTTACCGCCCGCCTTCAGGATTTCGGCTGTAATTCCGTCGTCACCCGGGGCTTTGCCGTTCTTCAACTGTTTGAGAGCCATACTAATCTCATACAGGCTGACGTCCGGGATATCTTCGGTATAATGTCGGGTTAATCTAGCTCTAGGGTCTTTGGCTAGATCAACGACGGGTCTTCGTGTGGTTGTGTATAGCTGCCCATAGAACCTTTCAACTTCACGCAGAAGCTCAGGTTTGGAAGAAATGATCCTGCCATCGTCGGTCTTCAGCTTAGTCATCTGGCTCTGACCAACAGACAGATCTCTAGCGAAAACCTTAGAGCCTCTGTTGCGCTCAATAGCCTCTTCAACACAGTTAGTGTTAAATCGGCGTAAATCGCGCCTCAGGCACTTCGAGATCTGTCTGTTGAGCCGCCGAAAGCGAGATGCATCATCTGGAGACTGCAGGATCATCTCACGTCTTACATCCATGAGTTTCAGAGTGAAGTCAGAGATCTTCTGGACCTTTTTACGACGGGTCTTGAAGAACTTGGACCCGACCGTATGGACAGCTTCCACAAACCCATCGTTGTTTTCGTCCACGTCGCTCCCTAGGCATTCGAAACGGTTCTGCAATTCGAGTTGAAAGCTCTCGGGGTTTTGTAGTTGGGCTGGTGCCGGGCGGAGCGTAGACTTTATCAATCGACTTCTCTCTAGCTTGAACTGAATATTTAATGTGCCTCGTACCATACGGTGATCACTGCCCGTCTTGACCGCGTTGATCACAGAGACATCATTAAATATATGCTCTTTCGTCGACATGATAAAGTCTATCTCATTTCTCGTTGCACCATCCGGGCTCATCCAGGTCCATTTCCTATGCTCACGTTTCCTGAAGAAGGAGTTCATCATGTAGAGTCCCTCCTTCTCCATGAAACCAGCCAGTAGATGTCCCCGGTGATTCCTTCGCCCCACTCCAAATTGCCCCACTCTCAGCTCTTCACCGTCCCGTTTGCCCAGTTTAGCGTTGAAGTCCCCCATAACAACTGTGAAGTGAGTTTTGGAGCTATGAATGGCTCTGGAAATATCCTCGTACATAGCTTCCACCTCATCGTCGGAGTGCGTCGAGGTCGGTGCGTAAACCTGTATGACCTTCAACGAATACCGTTGGGTCATTCTTAGTACAAGGCACGCTACCCTGGTCGACACACTCTCGATTTTCACCACGCTGTTTACGAGGGACTTGTGGACGATAAACCCGACACCTCCCTGGGACTGTTGGTCGCCCTCCCGGAAATAAAGCAAGTTACCGGACTTCAGGGTTATCGTATCCTCCCCCTCTCTACGGATTTCTGATAACCCTACGATTCCCCAACGTATCTTGCTCAATTCTTCCTCCAGTTCCAGCAGTTTCTCGTCGGTCCGCAGTGTTCGGCAGTTAAATGTTGCCAGGGCCAAGGGTCGTCGGTTTTGGTAGCCGGGTCTCTGCCGGGGATTCACTTTAGCACCCCCTGCCCCGCCGTTACCATGGCCGCTACCGGAGCCAGGAATAGCGGGGCCGCCGGGGACTAGGGGTCTTGGTTTAATTTTCCTGGGCATGTTTTTTATTTTTCCCTTGGGGGGGATTTGCCATAGTCGCCACGCTTGGCAAGCGGGTTGGCGACCGCAGTTTGATGGTGGTAATGATCGAAGGATGCTGCTGCCCACCCTCCGATTTTCCCATATTCGCCTCCTACGAAACCCACGGGAAGAGATGGGGTGGCGCAATTCTTACCCGGCAACCACACGGGTTTGCTGAAGAATTATAGACCCATCTCACTTCTGAGCCATGTTTACAAGCTGTTTTCGAGAGTCATCACGAACCGTCTCGCGCGCAGGTTTGACGACTTCCAGCCTCCCGAACAAGCCGGATTCCGAAAAGGCTACAGTACCGTAGACCACATACATGCCTTGCGGCAGGTTATACAGAAGACCGAAGAGTATAACTTGCCACTTTGTTTAGCATTTGTGGACTACGAGAAAGCCTTCGATTCGATCGAGACTTGGGCTGTACTGCAGTCTCTCCAGAGGTGCCAAGTTGACTACCGGTATATCGAAGTCCTGAAGTGCCTGTACGAAAACGCCACCATGTCCGTCCGACTACAGGACCAGGAAACAAAGCCTGTTCCACTGCAGCGGGGAGTCAGACAAGGAGATGTGATCTCTCCGAAGCTCTTCACCGCTGCACTGGAGGATGCTTTCAAATTTCTGGACTGGGAAGGACGAGGCATCAACGTAAATGGCGAGTACATCACTCACCTTCGATTTGCTGACGACATTGTAGTCATGGCTGAGACCATGGAGGACCTCAGTACAATGCTCGTTGATCTCAGCAGAGTTTCCGATCGAGTTGGTCTGAAAATGAACATGGACAAGACGAAGGTCATGTCTAATGCCCATGTCGTACCAACTCCCGTAATAATCGGCGGCTCGGCGCTCGAAGTTGTTGACGAGTACGTATACCTGGGACAAACAGTCCAGTTAGGTAGGTCCAACTTCGAGAAAGAGATCACTCGTCGAATCCGACTCGGCTGGGCAGCGTTCGGGAAGCTTCGCAGTGTATTCTCGTCCAGTTTACCGCAGTGCCTCAAGTCAAAAGTCTTTGACCAGTGTGTGTTGCCAGTGATGACATATGGATCCGAGACATGGGCGCTAACGATGGGCCTCATAAGAAAGCTCAAGGTCACCCAAAGAGCAATGGAAAGAGCTATGCTCGGGGTTTCTCTGCGTGATAGAATTAGGAATGAAGCTATCCGTAGCAGAACTGGGGTCACCGACATAGCCTTCAAAATTGCGAGACTTAAGTGGCAGTGGGCAGGGCACATTGCTCGCAGGACTGACGGTCGATGGGGCCAGAAACTGCTTGAGTGGCGTCCACGCACCGGAAGACGAGCTGTCGGTAGGCCTCCGACAAGGTGGAGTGATGACCTGGTGAAGGTCGCGGGAATCCGGTGGAAACGAACGGCACAGGACCGGTCTAAATGGCGAGCCTTGGGGGAGGCCTATGTTCAGCAGTGGACGTCTTTCGGCTGAAATGATGATGATGATGATGAATCTAATAATACGACGTTGTTACTTAAATGCATGATTCAGCCCTACGTAAAGAGCAAAATATATATATATATATTTTCTATTTATTCATAGTTTTATGAAACAAATTAAAGAAAAGAAGAACAGAACAACAACAGAACAGTTTCATACAAAATAAAACATAAGGAGGTTCGTGGCTATTACATAAAGGAAAAAACACAATTAACTTGTATTTTACAATAACAAGTTACATACTTATAAAGCAAATCAATGAAATTGATATCTCTGTAAAAAATACATCGTAAGTAGTTACGTTTAAGCAAGCTGTAAATTCCAGTTATATTCAATTATTTAAATGCATTCTTAAGTTAGAGTGTACAGTTAAAAATGTCTATATCATTAAGTTTAAGGTTCTCATTAAATAGTTTACATGCGCGTTTGATAAATACATTCCCACCGTACCCGGTCCTGCTTAATGGTATAGAAAACAAATTTCTTTTACGACATAATCCAAAATATTGGGCTAATTCAGGGTTTTTTAAAAATACCGGTATCGGTCCCCGCGAGAGCGTCGGATCTATGAACGAGTAACGTGACCGTACTCTAAGACTGTCTGGCTCACACTGGCGGGCTGTGTGGCGCGCGCGACGCTCGTAGATTCGCGGAAACTAGTGCTGTGACACGACGTCTAGAGATGGGCTAAGCCATGCAGAATACGAGTCCGCCTCAAGGTAAATGAAAGTAATAGATATTTTAAGTTGTTTTATTAATAGTCTTTTCATTAACATTTTATTTTCAGTCTAAGAGCTGAGATAGGAAAGCGGTCTACCACCTTTCGATCAACCTGTCATCAACCGGTTACGGGGATCCCCGTGCTCATTACATAAGAATGCTATTGTTTATTTTTTTCGCCCGGAGACGGCGGCTTATGTTACATTAAAGTTCAAAAGTGGTAAACCAATTACTCAGCTGATTATATATTGTTCACGTTTATTGATAGTGTCACAGAATAAATAATATACAAAATGTCATCTGTCACCTACTAGCAACTACCAAACGTGCGGGGGCGGCGCCTCAAGGTCTCAAAATACAGCTGTCTCGCTCGGCGCCCAATATCAGTTCTTTGCTTTCGCCGTCGAGACACTAGGTCCTTTGGGTAACGGAATGGAAAACGGAACGGGTAACGGATCCACAGGGAGCTCATTAAAAGAAAAAGAGAGGCAACAGGCGACCCTCGCGCCGGCAGCTTTCTCGCGCAAAGAATCGCAATCGGAGTTCAGCACGGGAATGCTGCCTGCGTGATGGGCACCCTGCCAAGAGGCCCTCTTATTTAATTAATTATTTTATTTATTTATTTCTCTTAATGATTTGTTTTATTTATTTTTCTAAGTTTATTTTAGTTATATATTTTTTTATTTATATATTTTTGGACAATCTTACACAAATCAACCTAGTCCCAAACTAAGCAAAGCTTGTACTATGGGTACCAAGTGACGATATACATACTTATATAGATAAATAGATACTTAAATACATAGAAAACATCCAAGACTCAGGAACAAATATTCGTGTTCATCACACAAATATATGTCCTGACCGGGATTCGAACCCGGGACCTCCAGCTCCGAAGGCAGGGTCATTACCAACTAGGCTAAAGCGGTCGTTAATCGTCGTTATTTTAATTTAATAGTAGATTTAGTATTTTAAGTACCTTTCTGTTTTTTAAGTTTTCTCATAATAAACATCTCAGTAGCATCTGCCTAACAAGATCCATGTCTGGCTGCTAGAAATCTCAAATTATGGCATCCCATTCTACCGCATAAAATCAGTCATTTTAAAATTGGGAACTTTTAACTGAAACACAGTGCAGCTGTAAATTCACTGCGACTCGCTAAATTGGTCGGAGTCAGATAATAATCGGTCAGAATATAGCGAAGTGGAGATTTATTAAACAACTGCCATCATACGGGAAGTTGAAATTATTAATCTGGGGTAAGAACGACTAAATAGCGTCACTCTGGAATTCAGATATAACACACGCTTTTGTACAGAAACGACAATGAACCTCTTCCCGCCGGCGGGGACGTCCACCGCGCGATCGCGACAACACTGACACATATAGTCCCTATTCGTCCCGGTACCGCCGCACACCGGGTAGTCAGTCCGACCCAGGTCGGGCCTAGCTGAGTTTCTTGCTGGACTCTTCTCAGCTAGGCTAGGTTTAGTGAACCAGCGACAAAACTCCCAGTAGCTCGATTCCACTCACACCTCAGATTCGGTTGAAACCGCTCAACCAATCTCACTGGAGCGCAAACTCTTAGAGTATTCCAGTGTTCCAAACCAGACGCGTGGTCGTGCCGGAGGTTTTCCCCTGGATTTTCCCCAGGCTACTCTCCAACCGCGCACTCCTATCGCTTTATTGGGCCCGGCCTATAAAGCCACAGTCAAGTTCAGAAAAAACGGCAGGGTCATCAGTAATCTCCCGGTAAAGTAATTATAAAATGGCGCATCCCGCCCCGCTAAATGCGTGACCGTTGACTCTTAAAGCAATAAACAATGAAACCGCGCTTACCGCAGAGCACGTTAATTGGCACAATATCACAGTTAACGCAATCACCAGGAACATCGTGTTCACATTAAAATACGTATGTGGTCATGTACTGTGTACTGAAGAATGACTGCGACAACCTTACCGATGTGCGGTAAACGTGTCAATAAACATGGTGATGTGATGAAATGAGGGCTATCGCGTATGGATTAGCCGCTAGAGGCGCTAGTGTAGCGTGAGATCTGACGACCGGTTTAGCCTAGTGGGTAGTGCACCTGCCTGTGAAGCTGACCATCCTGAGTTCGAATCCCGGTCAGGGCAAATATTTGTGTGATGAGCATGAATATTTGTTTCTGAGTCTTGGATGTATTTAAGTATTTATATCTATTAAATATATCGTCGTCTAGTGCCCATAACACAAGCCTTCTTGAGCTAGTGCTTCTAGTATGGGGCTAGTTCGATTTGTGTAAGATTGTCCTCTAATATTTATTTATTAAAAAAAATATGTCAAATGTCACTCTTTGTGGTTTTGCGCTACACGGGTTAATATCTAATTAGAACGATATGGTGACTATTTTCCAATACCTAAGTTTGATTATGGCAAATATGAGTTACGGGGCAATGATTGTCAGTGCTTTGAGAAAGTTTTGTCTTTCGGAAACTTATTTCCTCCTTTTTTTTCTAACAAAACGTGACTGCGCCACAATTCGATATTTTTACGGTACGGTGTTAAGGTATTTTAAATATGATTTAAATGTAAACTTCGCTCTCATGCCCATAATAACCAATAACAATTTTTGATAGCTGGACCTGACTCGACAGTGGCTTAACTGGTGAGCACAAAAGCGATAGCCCTCACGTTCATTTACCACCACAACAATGGAATTAAACGACACGCTGACGAGCTGAAGAATTAGAGAATATGCATCATTTTAATGATGCCAATCGAACCAGTTTTTGGAGAGGAACAAATGAGTATATAGAACGAGTACATTTAGAACAATACAAAAAAAAAATGATTTCAAAGTGCAGCATAAAATCCGAGCGCTCAAGAGTAAAAAAAGGAAAATAAAGACTCAACTTTGATTTTTTTCTATCGAGAAAATTTTAAGCAATCATGTTTCGGCTATTGTCAGAAACACAGTCATATAGTCAAGAATCATATATCTGAAAATCAATCCTTATTGGTTCCTCGTCTGGGCAGAACAGCGTTTCAAACAACGCGATATTTCTCGTTGCACGGCCTTATTATTTGTTAGTATTCATCATCATCATCATCATCATTTCAGCCGAAAGACGTCCACTGCTGAACATAGGCCTCCCCCAAGGCTCGCCATTTAGACCGGTCCTGTGCCGTTCGTTTCCACCGGATTCCCGCGGCCTTCACCAGGTCATCACTCCACCTTGTCGGAGGCCTACCGACAGCTCGTCTTCCGGTGCGTGGACGCCACTCAAGCAGTTTCTGGCCCCATCGACCGTCAGTCCTGCGAGCAATGTGCCCTGCCCACTGCCACTTAAGTCTCGCAATTTTGAAGGCTATGTCGGTGACCCCAGTTCAGTCCAGTTGTTAGTATTATCGTAATTTAATTGTTTTACCTAAATCATTTTTCTACTGATAAATATCAAATGATATTTCAGATTAAAAAGTCGCGTGCGTTTTACCGCTCGATCGTCTAGTCGTTCTTGAACAGAATAAAATTAATGATCTACGATAAAATAAGTTCCAAATCACGCAAATACAGTATTAATTATATATGTTTTATCGCGTTGGTGTTCAAGTGTTTTCTGATAACAAATTACTCGCGTATAAAAACTGCTGGTAATTCAAACATGACGATCAAAGATTTTGATAAGGACTAGTGCGTGACCGAACACAATAGGAGACGATTTGAATGACCTTCAATATTGTTCTTTCCGTTTGTTTTACTTTTTATTTTTATTTCAATATTTCAATACAGTGGTACTTATGATTAATTACATGACACCTCACATTTAAGATCGCAACCTACCGCTATTTGATTAGATTATTGTTTACAGAATCAAGTTTCCCTGTGTCCCCTGCACTAGGCTTGGCCTGACTCGCAGGTTGACACTTGAACGATTAAAAAGAACGAACGAACGACTTAAACGTTTGTTTGACTTGAACGTTTTAAAGTTTACCTGGCATTAAAGAATTTTAACCGTTACATACAAAGACAATTTTAAGAACTTAAAGTATATAAAGTACAATGTTATGGATATAAATTATGAGCTAAGCACGGAAAACTGTTTTTACAGAATTTCATATGTAGATACAGAACTAAAAACTTTTGAATGCCAGGGACATTGAAAGTTGTAATGACGAATATACTGAAATGTTCAGACAAGTTCTAAGAAAAACTGAGCGATATAGCATTTTTATACAACGACGGTGCAAACAGGCGTTTGGCCCACCTGATGATAAGCGGAGCCTATAGACGCAAGTAACTCTAAGGCTCGGTTTTATAAAGATCCAATGTTGGTTTGTTATGTCAAAAAATGTACTGAGTTACTGAAATTTGATCTGACATTTGGTCTAACGGATTTATAAAACCCGGCCTAAGGGAGTCATTTACATACATTAACAAAACTGCTTGTTTTTCTGGATTTCTGGCTGATTCCCCTACAAAGGGGTTGAAAACAGAAAATATCACTAACAAGGTCTACAGCTAAAAAATAATAAAAATTTAAAACTGCTTATTTCAAGAAAAAGGAAGCATATGTTTTGACAACCGGTTTAGCCTAGTGGGTTGCACCTGCCTGTGAAGCTGACGGTCCTGGGTTCGAATCCCGGTCAGGGCAAATATTTGTGTGATGAGCATGAATATTTGTTTCTGAGTCTTGGATGTTTTCTATGTATTTAAGTATTTATATCTATTAAATATATCGTCGTCTAGTACCCATAACACAAGCCTTCTAGAGCTTACTGTGGGGCTAGTTCGATTTATGTGAGATTGTCCTCTAATATTTATTTATTTATTTTATTTATTTATAAGTTGATGTTTACTTTATATCGTATACAGGGTGTTCAGTAAATAATGGACAAGCTTCTAATCACCGATAGAGCACCTGAGGCTGGTCCAGAATAAGGACTTTCAGGTTTAGTAAAAGTCCCTTGGTTTTCGAGATAATCGAACTTTTCCATTTTCTTAATTTCCAGCTATATTCGAGTCTGTTACAATCTCAACGAAACCCATCAAACTTAACGTGTTTTCAAAAGCTTACTGTGGGGCTAGTTCGATTTGTGTAAGATTGTCCTCTAATATTTATTTATTTCTTATTTTTGCTCACAGGTGGTTTTTTTTTGTTTCTTCATAGTTTTGGAGCGGTCTCCATTCACTAATAGATTCCGGGGCGTCCCTAAGGGCCACTAGTAGACTATTGTGAACCTAACGTGTGGGGCGAGAAAGCACATTTCGGAATATTCAGTATGTTTCGCCTGTAAGGGTCTTGTCTCGCATCGTGCGATAGAGACGCCGCCGTCGACCGTTTGAAGCCTAATTTCTCACAGAATTAGTTCTTCGGGCGCCATCGGCCCACCCCTCAAACCTTTATCAAATGAGATGGTATTGGCCTTGGTAGATTCATTACATCCTTAATAATCTTTAGACGTTTTTTTTTTTTAGAATAGTTTATGGTAGCAGCGGTACTGCTTAATACGAAGGAACGGTTGATGAATTTAGAACTGGTTAGTGGTTGCACCTATAGCTCAGTTAGCTGGAGCGACTGGCCGCGAGTGTCGGGAGGTCGCAGGTTCGAATCCTGCTCGGTGCCTAAATTTTTCAATTTTTAAACGTTTTGATTTTTTAGTAATTCTTTCTCGTTTATGAAATGGCTCATTCTACTTTTTCGTGACCAAGTTTATATTAGAAAAAAAACCATGATATATGTATTGAATTAGTGTACAAAAATAGGATTTCGAAATAGTACCTGAACCTAATAAAGTCAAAAAGTCAAAGTCAAAAACAAAATCAAAACATTTATTCTGCAAATAGGCCTCAAGGGCACTTTTACAAGTCAAAATCTATCTAGGTACATCAAATAAAAATAATACAATAATCAAAGTATCATTAATTAAATGTAGTGTTACATGTCAAAAATAAGACTAAGAAACTAATAATAATCGAGATTTGTTAGATAAAAGATAATAAAGTCGGTATACTAATCATAATAAAATATTTTGAGCTATATCTATAACACGTCAACATGAAAATAAGTCAAAGTCAAAATCATTTAATAGGAATTTATAGGTAAAAATACTTAAAATTTTAACATTTTGCTGTAAACGTTAGGTATCATAGTGGTAAAAACCATTTTTTTCATACAAATGGTGAGACATCCAACTAAGTTAATCGATTTATGGATATATTAGCTGTGGTTCGGAAATTACCAAAACTATCGGAAGTGATACTGCAATTAAACCTCTTTCCAAATAACAATACAAAAATATGAAGTGAGGGCCACGTATTCCAAAATCTGCTTTAAAAAAAGGATATGAAATTATATACATGATAAAGTAAAATGTCCCAATTGCTTTCTTTTATGTATAGTCCTTTATTATTCATCATGAAAAGGCTTGTAAAAAGTGAGTTAAGTGTAAGTAGAAAACTATGCAAGTTCCATTAAAATAGATTAAACTGTGTTAGCTCGGACGGAGAAAATTCTTAAACTGCATTACACTTACGGGCAAAGTCTAAGTGCTACTGCATTTACTAAGTAGTTTTTTTTTTCTACAATGGCAGTAGAGTAGGATACCACCTAAAGCAATTAGAAGAAAAAATCCGTGTAGTCAACCGTTTTTGCTGTGAGGAGTCGTTTTATTAACCGACTTCAAAAAAAGGAGGGGGTTCTCCATTTTTGTAGCCAGTGCCATTTCGTCAACTTTAGGCAATTTCTTCGGATCGGTACCATCCGTGTGTGGGTAGACCACAACTAAAACTCGCAGCACGTCATTTAATCCTTGATAATGGCGCTTGCCACAGTGCCGAAATATCGGGAACTCACAAATTCAAATATACATGGTAAAATATCCCGTTTCAAGTCGTAATTCTAAAGCACGTAGATTGTTTTACATCGACTTGATATGACGTCATGGCGTGTGGGGCACTAAATGTACTAACTATATCAAGACAATGGCGCCGAAAAGGTCAAGGGAGTGGAAGTTAATATATAAAATCGATTACTACATAAGCGCCTGATATAAAAACAGCAATTATATTTTATCGCGATGAACAAGTTCTACGTAGACGAAGTCGCGGGCAAAAGCTAGTACCTTAATATGTCAGACAAATAGATGCTTTGGCTGATATCTGAATATGTAATTAATGTGTCTTAATACCCGCCACATGACATATTTTGGAGCTATCTAATTGTTACAGACAATCGCTAACACAGCTGCGGAACGGTGGCATTATTCATGTGATATGATTAAGGTCGATTTGGTTCTGAATTTCGCATACTTATTTTATTATTTTAGTAATCGCGAATTGCGCGCGCGTCTTTTCTCTCGTCTCCTCGTCTCGTCGTTACATGAAAGAGTTTTGTTTAACAATAAATAACTAACGAAAAAATAATAAATTGATATTAAGAAATTAACAGATTAAATGTCTTCGTCACTATTTAGTGACTATCTAAAATATTGAAATTTCAGCAGGCTGAAAGTCATTTCAGGCCGTTTCAAGAGTAGCTCTATCATATATCAGATGATCAAAATTTTACCCAAGTTGCCGTCGTTTTCAGGCAGCTGAAACATGTTTCAGTCCGTTTCAGGCGACCCTCTATCGGTATAGGCCTCGGAAGTACATTTCGAGAATCCTTCCACGGAATATAAAAGGGGCCGCCTACCGCGGAGTCAGTTTTGATTTAAACTACGATACAGTGCGATCAAAGCGATAAATCGGAGCGAAGGATTTATAAGTGATTAGTGCGACTAGTGACGTTTTAAGTACAGTTTGTGTTAGTTGTGAGTGTTAGTTTAGTGCGACCAGTGACGTTGTTTTAAGTACTGTTTGTGTGTGTGTTGTTGTCAATTGTAAGAGTGAATTCCGTAATGAAGTTCTCGTGTTAATTTTTTTTTATACAACGCCGGTGGCAAACAAGTGTATGGTCCACCTGATGGTAAGCGGCTACCACAGCCTATAGACACCCGCAACTCCAAAGAAGTCACGTGCGCGTTGCCGACCCTTTATAAAATTTGAGGATGCACTGTGTTGGCAACAGAAGGAACACATTTAGGTCCCACGCTCTCAACACAGTGCATCCTCGGGAGCTCTGGCAACCTTGCTCACCTCCAAGAACACAATACTACTACTATACTACATACTTGTATAGCAGATAATGTTATTATGGCTGTCGTTTTCTGCGGAGGTACTTCCCCAGTTGGGCTGCTCCAAATTCGAGCAAGATGACATTTTGCTGTGCCCTACCTCTCTTAAAAACATGTTTGTTTTGACATGTTTAAATAGAGTGTCACCGATATAGCCTTCAAAATTGCGAGACTTAAGTGGCAGTGGGCAGGGCACATTGCTCGCAGGACTGACGGTCGATGGGGCCAGAAACTGCTTGAGTGGCGTCCACGCACCGGAAGACGAGCTGTCGGTAGACCTCCGACAAGGTGGAGTGATGAGTGATGACCTGGTGAAGGTCGCGGGAATCCGGTGGAAACGAACGGCACAGGACCGGTCTAAATGGCGAGCCTTGGGGGAGGCCTATGTTAAGCAGTGGACGTCTTTCGGCTGAAATGATGATGATGATGAAATAGAGTGTCTGACGTTACACTCTATTTAAACATGTCAAACCGTGTCAAGAAACGTTGCCAAATTGAGTGCTTGCATTCGGGTTAAGCTGGGATCACCGTAAACGTCGGAACTTTCATTACCGACTTAATCAAACAATTTGTAGGCTCGTAAAAACTTATCCAATCTCGTCAAGTGGTACAACTATGAGATTTATTGGACATGATGTGTTTAGTGCTGTTGCTGCGTATTCACTGGAGTTTGGTGGACTTTATGATCGGATTAGTATATTTAATGTCTTTCTAACGAAGCTTGGTTTTAAGTGAGTAAGTTCTGATCATTAATTTACTGGTCCAAGAAATTCGGTACAAGGCTTCTGACTTTTATAATAATAGGCGATTTTGCTTTTCCATAAACTATTAGGTAAGTATATAATGTGTTTTTTTATCGTATGGTCTTCTTTTAAAACCGTTTAACCACCCAGGGGTCACGCGTAGGGTAACGGTGGGTACTCCATACGGACGTGGTGCAATTTCGACCCCCATTTTAACTATGAAAGTTATGATGAGATAATTCGTGGAGAGAAGATAAAGGTTTTTATATACGTCTTTTACCCGTCGTCTACCGGTCCCTGGGATCATAATAAAATAATGCTATTGTTTATTTTTTTTCCCCAGGAAAGAACGGCTTAAAGAACCCTGTCTCCTGGAAGATATACCTATTGACATTATGACATTAATTAATCTTATTATTATTTTTGAATTTGATATTTGACATCACCTAGGATATCCTAGTCATGTATACATTTAGACATTTTTATTCTATTATTTCATTAACATGTGACATTTCTTGATTTTTTATTATTGTTTTGAAGTTTTGAAATTATTATAGATGATCCTTTAATGAATCCATTTTATTTTATTTTGATGTAAAATAATAATGTTATTTTCTAAAGGAAATAAATGAATCTATCTATCTATCTATCTATAGCATGTTTAAATGTGTGTTTCTTTGCATCGCGCCTATGACATTGTCGGGATTAATCCCGAGTCTCCGATGAATTATTGAATGAAACACTATGTTTTTGCAGTGGTAGTGGCTGTGTAATTCTGTGTTCACAAGCACGGTTAATATGATGATACACAAGGTCTCGCTATTGAAGAGAATAATGGCGGAAAAACGAGTCTCGTTTTCATGTTGCAAGTCTGCTCGCGTCGCGGAAGTGACGTGACGGCCATATCGTCCATCTTTATGGAGTACGCCAATCGGAGCGACTGCACATCTGCTCTCGCGCATCCGGTGCGCGCCGATTGGTTATTGAGCGCGGGCCAACAGACAATGCAATATATACACAATATGGGTTTTCCTGTGAGGAAATGTGGCTTTGATACGAGTAGGTGACAGTGTCTCCACAATATTATTACGTACGAGATCCAAATTGTTATTGATTAATAATACTTAGTGTTCTACCCACTTACTTTCCTGCTCGCTAAGACGCTGTTGTATATTTTTGCTTAATGTTTGTATTTATGAACCTCCAGGTCTGTTTTTATACATATTTATAACTTACCTCTATCTTTTAATGTATGACTGTATGTGTTCTGAACAATAAATAAATAAAAAATAAATTATTGTCCGATACAACTCGTGAATAGCACTATCCAGCAGTTTTTGCGCCCGTAATAATGTCAATGTTCCTGTTCTAAACACTGACCCAATCCATGACACTTTTAATCTTATTGCCTAAGTGTACAACTCTGACACGACGCGTACACTTAGGCATTCCCGCCGGCGGGGTCCACCGCGCGATTGCGACAACAGTGACACATATAGTCCCTATTCGTCTCGGTACCGCCGCACACCGGGTAGAGTCAGTCCGACCCAGGTCGGGCTTAGCTGAGTTTCTTGCTGGACTCTTCTCAGCTAGGCTAGGTTTAGTGAACCAGCGACAAAACTCCCAGTAGCTCGATTCCACTCACACCTCAGATTCGGTTGAAACCGCTCAACCAATCTCACTGGAGCGCAAGCTCTTAGAGTATTCCAGTGTTCCAAACCACACGCGTGGTCGTGGAGGTTTTCCCCTGGATTTTCCCCAGGCTACTCTCCAACCGCGCACTCCTAACGCTTTATTGGACCCGGCCTATAATAAAGCCACAGTCAGGTTCAAAAAACAATCTTATTTCATGATGACAGAGGTCATTATTAGGTGTCATCTATTTGACACTAAGGTGAAGCACTAGGACGTTTACTACGTTTAGGGCTATCCTTTCACTTCAAGAACATTAACCGACATCAAAGTGACGACTAGATTATCGTAAATTGGAATTGAAATCGTTAAAGCGATGATAGAGCGATTTTTAAAATAAAACTCTTGATTGAGACTATAAAGAGATCTTGTTAGAGACAACGGCCCTAAGGCGCAGAACACACGAGTCCTTTCGGCGCAGAGCAACGCTGAGCGTTTTTTATACTACGGTGGTGGCAAACAAGCATACAGCATTTCTGTCTATGGACATTTGCGAGTCCAGAACAATGACAAGCGCGCTGCCGATCCCGTTTTGATATAAAACTCTCTCAACACAGTAAATAATAATATATATGTAACTTTATTGTCCACAAAACATAGGTAAAAAATACAGACACACTTGGTTGGTAGGCGAACTTATCCCCTTACGGGATCTCATCCAGTTAACCTTTGATATGTAGTTCGCACATACGGCTTTACTCATCACCATCCTGCTTCGAGTTTTCCCGGTTGAGCTGTAAGAAACCCGGGGAACATTTTAACACCTTATCCCAAGATTTGGCGTAAGCACTATTTTTGCGAAAGCAATTGCCGTCTAAACGACGATTGTCGTTCCGACGTAAAGAGAAAATTAGATTTTTGTGGGATTAGAATAGTGTACTTCATGATTTGATAATCATATCTCGTACACTCGTCAACTCGTCACTCGTGTTATCTCAAGTGTCTTGTTTCGACATTTAAAACAAAAAAAAAGTATTTATTGTCGCAAAAAAAAACAAACACAATCAGCAATACAGAAAAAAAAACATGGTTAAATTTCGAAGTTACAATTTAGAATATCAACAATGGTGCGACCATAGGTTCGGGCTCAGCGTGTGCTGCGAGCCTGGTCGGCTGTACAGCGCTGTTTTTCAGCCCGCACCCACTTCACAGCTCAACACAAAAAATATATAATATTAGGTATCCAGGGGAACATTCGCTTAGATTTAAGTATATTTATATTCCACTTTTCATGCTCGTGAAGTTGTTCTTTATGTCGAGACAGTCTGCATGAAATAACTTTTTATGTTACAATAGTGAACAAGTAAACATTAAAACCATTCTTAAAACCAAAGAAACAGGGATGCTTCGTCGAGCAACGAAAACTTAGGTACTATAAGACTATAAAACGTGTCATGCTGTTTTATGCTGTTTTTTGAGATAAGGTTATTGATATTACTATAATGATGAATGTAAAACGTGTGATATCTTAGTCTTATTGGCGAGCTGTGACGTGAATGAGTATGGTCTCAAGTTGTCGGAGCGGCACGCTGCGTTCGATCGTCGCGTATCCGCGCGTTCACGCAATCCGCGCTTAGCGGGAGAGCGCGGTGCTGCAACTCGTGTATACTGCGCCTTAATCTCTTTCTAAGTAAGTTCTGCAACTGATTAGAAAGCTTTTCACACAGTCGAACCATTTTTCATTACGTTAGTAATTAAAATTAAGCGTTCTTTAAAAATTTTGCCTTTTTACGAAAAAATAGCTAGATTCAAATCGCAAAATAATCTTACTATATAGATATTATGTCTATCGGTTTGGCTGCACCTTGACCATATTGCAATAGGTATAAGATATAAAATCGAGTATTAGGTACTAACACATAAATAGGTATTACATGGTAACATGCGAGTTTACCAAGTTGCGGCGCCGAGCTCGTAAAGCGCAAGGCGCCATTAATGTTTTAGTGTTCTTCTGTAACAACTGGTTACCTGCTCCATAAATATATTAGCGGCCTCTACGGACGACAAGTTTGATGAAACTCTCTAACATTAGCACGTGCTGCGTACCGCCTTCGGGCAATTTGTCAAAGCTCCCGCTACTCCACGGCCAAATATTTATCAACGAGCTAGCGTATATGTAGAGTAGACCGTTCAAATTAACCCATCTCTCCGTCATTCAAACAACAATAAATAAATATTAGAGGACAATCTTACACAAATCGAACTAGCCCCACAGTAAGCTCAAGAAGGCTTGTGTTATAAGTACTAGACGACGATATATTTAATAGATATAAATACTTAAATACATAGAAAACATCCAAGACTCAGAAACAAATATTCATGCTCATCACACAAATATTTGCCCTGACCGGGATTCGAACCCAGGACCGTCAGCTTCACAGGCAGGTGCACTACCCACTAGGCTAAACCGGTCGTCAAATCAACTCGCACATTGAAATAATATCTACTAAGACGTTCATTAATAGCACATGAGAATTACGATTTGAAACGGGATATTTACCATGTATATTTGTATTTTTGAGTTCCCGATATTTCGGCACTGTTGCAAGCGCCATTATCAAGGATTAACTGACGTGCTGCGAGTAACCATAAAAATACAAATATACATGGTAAATGTCCCGTTTCAAATCGTAATTCTAATGTAAATGACCATGTAAGCTTGAAATCTTTTAATAGCACATTACTATAGAGGCCGCGAAATAGGGATTTGCCGAACGATGCCATCTAGAGATACGACGCCGACAATCCATGTTCGCTACCAGGCTTGTATAGTGCTTTTCTCAAAAAATGCAATGAAATTTGCAAATTATAAGAAAACTCGATCTGAAATTCTAAGGATTCGTCCGATCCCGTCGGGGCCTGTAAACAAAAGACGATCACTTTGTCGGCCTAGACCGGCAATGTTCTACAAAATTCCGTTATGGGCCGCTCGTTGCACCGCACCCGAAACGTGATACTTTGCAGTCTGTTATAATGAACATAACGGCAATATTTCATTTTTATTTTCTTTTGTACAGTTGCCTGTAGTGTGAACCCGTTAACTTCCTGGATCACGTCTACCCATCTCCTGGGTGTACGTCCTCTGCACCTCCATCCATCGACACGTGCCTATGGAGCGGAACCGACATTTGAAGACGTCATACTGTTACAAATCACTACATAGTATAAAACAAAGTCGCTTTCTCTGTCCCTATGTTCCAATGTCGCTATGTATGCTTAAATCTTTAAAACTACGCAACGGATTTTAATGCGGTTTTGTGTGAAAATTACTCGAAAAAAAAATTAATATTCGCCATCTTGGATTTGAAAATGCATGTCATTTTCGTAATCGTAACCCCGAGGAACCTCGACGATGACACCCATATCGATTTTTAAGGAAAATAAATGTCCGCCAGCTTGGATTTGAAAATGCATATCATTTTCATAATCTGCACCCCAAGGAACCTCGAATATTACACCTATATCGATTTTTACGAAAAGTAAAGATTTGCTCCCGGCACAAACTTGGAACCCCTTTTTACCCCATTAGGGGAACAATTTAGAAAAACGCTGGAACATGTTTTGTTGTATTTAAACAGAGAGTCTATATACGAAGTTTTAATAGATAGAGTGACTCAAGGGGAAGGTTTATATGTATAATACATGCATCAGCATTGCACCCGTGCGAAGCCGGGGCGGGTCGCTAGTGTACAATAATTTAAGAGATAGGATATTAGGCCCGCCCAAACATTTTGGACCGACATGTATTACATCCAAAATACCCTGATGTAGCGTCCGTACTTTTGAACTAAAGTTTTTGCCCCAAAGTGAACCCCGTTAAGTCCTTAACATACTTAAAAGATTTGTTCAAACTGGTCTAACGCGATATTTAATGCATGCCCTTGTTACCGACGTTTCGACACGGGTTTCACCGGTCGTGTTAGCAGAACTGCCGTCTCAGCAAGTTGTCAACGGATGTATCATCACTTGATTACCCCACAAATACTACCACCTACCTACTGTATTGTTATACTGACCTGGTATCTTAACTTAATGATGTTGCACGGCTGTTGTTGAGATACAGGCAGGACTTGCGTCATCTAACTTTATGTTCTTATTAATGTATTAGCTTGGTATCTTGTTGGTGTGTCAAATAAAATAAATAAAATAAAATAAAATAAAAGTTGATAAAAATGTGAAGGGTAGGACCGAAAAAAGTTTCTACTATCCACTATGTTTCTAATTGTCTAGTACAGTACAGCACGCAATACTCACAGTATCTAGGCACAGATCCGAAGAGATTAGGTTTTGTATCACTGGTCCCCAAGTTGCCGATAGATTGAAACCGTCCTCCATACTGAAATTTTTCTTGTGTATTTTATACAAACGCCTCATGGCATTAAGTCCGCCCTTTGTACTTATATTCTTTTTGTGCAATAAAGTTTAAATAAATAAATAAACGCCTTAAGGGAGGCGTACAGCAACATCTACCAGAAGACTCATGCTTCATTAACGGCACTAACGTCTCAAATCATATTGAGAATCGTCAGTTGCGATGCGCCATCCCATACCAAATTTAGAATAAAGGAAAAATTTAAAAATTAAGGCACCGAGCAGGATTCGAATCTGCGACCTCCCGGCACTCGCGGCCAGTCGCTCTAGCCAACTGACCTATAGGTGCAATCGCCACCCAGTCCCAAATTCATCAACCGTCCCTTCGTATTAAGCAGTACCGCTGCTAACGTAAACTATATTTTATACAAACGCCTTAAGGTCCTGCTCGGTGTCTAAATTTTTCAATTTTTTCCTTTATTCTAATTTTTTCTTGTGCTTTTTTTTATTTCAATCGCTTCTAGTACCACCCGCAGATAATAATGGCGTTCGGTGGAGATTATTTTGAAATATCATGTTATACCAGTTTGAACAAATCTTGTAAGTTTCTGCCCTTAACTCTTTCGCTGCCAAGCTAAGTGGTAGTGAGGGTCACTATCACTTAGCCTACGCTAAGTGGTAGTGATCCTGCCCTCGAAGCTGAAGGTGCCGGGTTCGAATCCCGGTCAGGGAATTTATTTGTGTCACGAACACGAATATTTGTTCCTTTTCTATATATTTAATCTATATCGTCACTTAGTACCCCTATTATAAACTTTGCTTAGTTTGGGACTAAGTTGTTTTGTGTATACAAAAAGCTACTCGTAGAGCCACGCAATTACCTCTACATACGAAACGTATCGTATCGGCGACACCTCTATGAACAGAGCGCCCGCTAACTAGTCGAGTGCCTGGCATAGAATTTGTTAATACGTACCTAAACAACTCAATGTAATATTATGAGAGAGCCGACAGAAATAAGTCACTAATATTTCTGTCGGCTCGCATAATCTTCTAAACCACTCGGCGTCCCCCAAAGTATTTTCAGGGATACAGACTTCATTATGTGTGTAATTACTGTTTGTGCCTGGTGCGGTTTGTTGAAGTACCTAACTCGTAAGTAAGTTTCGTGCCTAATTAATAAAGATTAATGAAGTATTACACCGAGGTTAATTTCACTTCGCATATTTTATGTTAATTTGGCGAAATGTTAAGAGTGCTTTAACGTGTCCACTAGCGCCACTCGTGAATAATTGTAATTATTTAAATTTAACTACAGATATTTTAATAGTATATTATGCAACTGGTGTATAAGAAGGGTATAAAAAGGCGAGTGGTGTGGGTTGCGATGTGAGCCTTGGCGAAACATCGCAAGTAAAGACACCACGAGCCTTTTTATACCAGTTATACACCGTTGCATACAATACTTTTACTACGACTCATTTCGAATAAAAAGTAACTACCTATTTTTCAGACTTTTCATGCGCCATATTTTCCCTTAGTAATTGTGCAACTTACCTTCATAATTTCTTCAGTAATGCTATATAAATTCTGCGTGGATTTTTAAAAGAATCAACGAACCTACAGATTTTCTTCATGAACGCAAAAAAAAACGTTTAATTTAAGTAATATAATCTTGTATCAGTTTTGAATGTTTTCGTTTTCAATTAGGCATTTGGTGGGAAATAAAAAATATGACAGTTTGTTTATGGTTTGTTTGTTTTTTAATTTGCTAGACTTGGCATCCGATCTAATTTGAATTCAAATCCGGATCGAATCGTAACTGTTTCGTTTTCATAAATATATCCGAAAATAGATAAAACTTGTTGAACAACACAAAAAAGATGATAAATGTATGTATTTATATTAGTAAATAGCAGTGGCGGCGCGTCAAAAGTATTCTCAGGGAAGCCGGAAATAATTTGCCTCTCTTATTTTTCATAATCCGTAGTAAAAGAACTGGACTGACTGAAAATTAGGCAAGCCGGTGGGAATCGAGTTGTATGGGAGCACCGCCACTGGTAAATAGTATATTATGCATTAATTAATTAAAAATCAGTGCTGCCAACTTAACGCAACTTTGCTATAATAAAAATTATAGGAAAGTTGCATTAAGTTGGCAGCACTGATTTTAATCATAAAAGTTTCACTTGAACGCACCAAAGAATTACTACTAAACATAGTATTTGTAGTAGTCTGTGGCACCCAACTCTGCTTTAATGTTTCATTAAAGTAGGGTAAGGAGTGTGTTTTTGGGCAATAAACTAGATAGACTTTTTACAGAAGAAATAAAGGATGTATTTATTTAGAGTTCATGGTTGCGTAAGTCGCGAAAAAAAGTACAGAAGTAGAAAAAAAATGAAACGACGGTTTTATTTTTGTGCTCATAGATCGACGACTCTAGCAACGTAATAACTAGTTTGGTGTATTCAAAAGGTACTTAAATACATAATACAGTACCCATTTTTTTAAATATCTATCACTAATCACAGTTATTCACAAGTGGCGATAATGATCACATAGAATAGAATAGAATAAATTATTTATTATTTAGTGTATGGCGGTCCGTGAGTCACCGACAGTACTGGCTGAAAATCAGCGCTGTAGGTGTCTGACACCTCAGCATAATGCTGAGCCAGTTGTCCGTTTCACTGCCGCGGGGACACACATGTTGTGGTTTGTTTTCTTCTGTTGTTTTTTTTTTTTGTAATATGTGTCTTCTGTGTCTGTGAATAAATGTTTCTTTCTTTCTTTCTTTCTTTCTTTCTTCTATTTATTGTTTAATCTTTATTAATTAGGCACGAACATTAAAGATTCAAAGCAATATTTGTACAGATACCTATTTGATTATGCGTTTTGAAATGGGTTCTAGAATGTAGATCTAGCAATTTCAACGAGATTCTAATTTTATAAGCCCAGTTTAATGTCGGATTGGGTTAGAACTGTATCAGTCTCGTTTATCCCGGGAATTTTTAAGATACGACTATGGGAATAGTTTTGAAGTGTGTTTTCATCTTTAAACCTACAATAAAACTGGCACTAAAAATGGTACTTTACGTGCCTTTTTTGAAGCAGAGTAAATGCATTTACGCATCCTCCCGGGCCCAGGGAAGGCCCATGGTGGGGGTATGTGGGACTTCCATAGGAGAAGGGAATACCCACTAAAACTTCTAAGGCATTAACCCTCGCTGCCTCACAGGGGGACATCGTGGGGTTGCTGTCATTTTACCGCGATACATTTACGTCCCCTGCCTACCATTTTACGGAATACAGGCGTGACCTTATATTTATGTGTGTAAAATATAGGAGATTAAATATGATGGCAAAAAATAGATCTCAAAAGCCAGGTTCAAAGTCCCGGGATTCGTTTTTTCATGAATCCAAGTTCAAAATTAGAAGATATTGAGTGACCGTTGGTTTCAACTTTTTAGTTACTGGTACGATTGCGTTTAATATCAATTATATATTAAAAAGCAAGTCTTTATAAAATAGTTTAGTAATTAAACGAAGTATGTTCACGCTAACGCTTGCCCTGAATCAAAGTTTAGCATTTAAAATCACGAACGCGTCGGTCCGTGACTACAATCCCCCCTAAAATGCTTGTGGCTTGTGATAATCACTTAAAAAATGTTTGTGTAAAACATAAAAGACCGCTTGCATGCCGGTAGCCTATAAAAATACATAATTAATACGTGACTCGAGGGCTGCGCTGTTACTGTATGAAACAGCGTAAACCCAGGAGTCAACTAGGAGCATTGCGTCTTAGGACACTTCCTGAGTTAGCGACGCGGGATCGTTATGTTGTATTTTGAAAGAAAGAAATATTTATTCGAGACAACAACAACAATTAACACAGCAAAATAGAAAATAAAAATAAACAAAAAACTAAAAAGTTGTGTTATCTCGAAACGGTACCATCTCAGCATAATGCGGGCAATCGCCAGCGCTGGTCTTCCGATGGGACCGTCGCGTGATTTCACGGTGTGTAACCGTACGAAGATAAATAATAATAATAATAAATAAAGAACGATTGATATGAAAAAGAAAGAAGACGGATTTTGTTCTCTGACCTTACAGTTGTCACACAGTTTTTCTCACTTGATGGTTAACCGTCTGTACATTTGCGTAGATGTAATCATGTGCAGATCCTAATTCCGCGCAAGAGTACGCCACTACACTAGTAGCTCTGTGAGCTATAGACCAAGCGAGTGATTTTTTTTTTAATCGCCAAGATTTGATGACAAAAATTCAATATAATTCGAGCCTAACCACAAAATTTTATGCCAATCGGTGGAGAAATTCGACCTGTAGAGGAGACTAAACCGAGATTCGCCCGCGGGAACGTACGAAATCATTAAAACAAATGTTATTTAAAATTTCTATAAACAGATGCGACAAAAATCTATATAAACCAAAGCTGCTCACAAAATTTCACGAGAATCGGTTGAGAAATGCGACCTGTAGAGAAGAACAATCCGAAATTCGCCGGCTTTTTCCAAAATAATTATGAAAAACATTTTCGAAAAATTTCCGAAATTTTATGTAATTAGCGGACTTGCTCACAAAATTTCATTAGAATCGGTTGAGAAATGCGACCTGTAGAGGAGAACAACCGGACATACGAAAGCATTTTTTCAAACCTGAAGCAGAGAACTTCGTTCAACACAGTCAATTCAAAAGCACTCATCCTTTTCGACGCCAACGACGGATACATCCGTCACGGCGTGCAGTGCGACATCAACCTACATCACATAATAAGTAATAGACGCATTTATATAGGGTTCAAATATGCGTTTGATATTTCCATGTCATGGCAGCTCAGTGGCAGCTTCTTGATTTGATGTATATAACATATTTTTTTAAAGAATTTTAACGGACACAGATTTCTTCAATTTCTTGGGATATCTGACGATAATATTGTATTAATTTCACATCTTTCAGTAGTTTATCACGTGTAAAAGACAGCACGCCGCCTATTTTCCCGTTTCAAAATGGTTTTCATTAAAATCGCATGGCGGATAACGCACGACTTTTCTAATCTTAAAAAAACGGAGATAGCGTTGAAAAGCTAAATTGTAGGCGCGCTGTAAAGATTGACTTGAATAACAGCACGCGACTCACGTAACTTTATGTACTAACGGTATATAGATTTTACTGTCAATTTTGAATTATAAATGTATAAGCTGACAATTAGAATTTGACATTAAAATCTACCAAACGGTAGTGGGTGGATCAACTATTTTTTGATGCTTGTTACCATGGTTACGTCTCCTAAGTCACTCTACAAAAAGGTGATTTTATACGGTTTAAATCTACCAAACATGAGTTTTAGCGATAAGTATAAATCTATTTGGACATGGTCCTGAACATGCTTGAAGACCATATTATAAACATTTCTGTAAGGAACATGGTTACTGTTGTCTCCTCGCTGCCGGGACAGAATAACAACAAGAAAAAGTTGATTGACCCTAGTACAAAAGTTACATGTTTACCCCGAAGTTGACAGCACCGTACCGCCTCCGCCAAAAGTCAAGCAGTAGCTTTACAGTGAAAAAACTAAGGCAATTCCCGACTAGTGTTATGTTAAAACGTTTTATGCGTCAACGTAACCGCTTAGAGATCGGACGTAATTCTAACGTCCGAAAACGCGTCTTTAGAGTTGAACATTCTCGGCCTTACCTTGCAATTTGAGGGCCCCAAGGCCCCATGATGCTATCTCTATCAATTATGGGCCATAAAAGGTAATGACTTCATCGTAAATCTTGAGTTTACACGACACCGTTTTACTTGGTGTTGAATAAATGAGCCCAAATTGCTTTGAAGTACTAATGATCGTTGTCCTGGTGGAAAATTGTTAGTCGCGAGTAAATTGCGATAAAGTTAATTTTGTGCGCAGGGCAGTTTTTATTAGGGTTCTTTAAGATGTGTATAAATGTGTTAACCTTTTTTTTACGGCCAGGTGAATTTGTACCTTATTGCAGACTTTAAAGACTTTGGGAAACACTTTCCTCACACGTTTCTCTTTCACGGGGGGCGTGGCTGACCGATTCGAGGCATCCCTTTAACGGTGCGCTAACGCAGTGACGAAAGGGATAACTTATGAGTAATTAAAAACGTCATACAGCAATGGTGTGGTTGTGAAAAGGTCCTAAACGATGGTCTGTCGCAAAAAAAATCTAGTCCTATCCCACGGAGTGGGATATCATTGTTTAGAGCTCGTTGCCTACATAAATAATGTATTTTTTGTTATCAAAAATATTAGAAAACAAAAAAAATTATAAGCGATTTATAATTGACTTTCCCCCTTAATATCCCATTAAATATTCGACGAACGAATCAGTGTATAAAATCTTTATTGTGGAGAATTTTATGTAGATTACTTATGTCTAAGAACATTTTTTGCTACGGGCAACCGTTTACGAGCTTTTTACAAAAACTAAGAAAGAGACCTTCACACCTTTTTTAGTTTTTTGTAACTTTAATGTCTAGGGGAAGTATTTTCCATTATTATTATTTTCCTTATCTGGTACTTGGTAATATGTATGTATAGTTTCGACATGTTTTCTTGTGGAACTACACATTGTAAATATGTATTGTTATTATTTCCTCTTTTTTTCTTTTTTGTAGTTTACCACTCAGAAGTAGGTTAAGTAGTATAATTCCAATAAGCATATTCAGAAAAAAAATGGATGACTTTCGAGGTTCTTTCTTTCGGCGTTTATTCTCAGCAGTAGTCTCTTGAGAACAGCTAGTAGTTTTTGACTTGTAAAAGTGCTATTGCGGCCTATTTGCAGAATAGAGTTCATTTATTTCATAATCGAAAATCATATAAATAATAAATAAATAAATAATAGAGGACAATCTTACACAAATCGAACTAGTCCCACAGGAAGCTCAAGAAGGCTTGTGTTATGGGCACTAGACGACGATATATTTAACAGATATAAATACTTAAATACATAAAAAAAAAATCCAAGACTCAGAAACAAATATTCATGCTCATCACACAAATATTTGCCCTGACCGGGATTCGAACCCAGGACCGTCAGCTTCACAGGCAGGTGCACTACCCACTAGGCTAAACCAGTCAAAATATATATCATGTATATATGATTCATATATTTCATATTTTATTTCATTGAACGAATATTATCATTATTAACATCCGCTTGACTGTATTCTAGCAAATAAATTACTTTAAACTTTTTTATTTTGACTTTCGAAATTACCTTTGCCATAATTTGAGTTCAAAACTTTTTTAAACTTCCTCTTAATCTGTATTTATAAGGGTCATATTAAACAGGTATCTAGTGAAATATGAGGGCATGTTCACGACAATAGGACACTGGAGGGTATTAACCAGTATTTAAAGCTCCCACGTCACTTACAGGACAGAAAATACTAATTAGCTCCTAAATCTAAACTTGTACGTTAAGTAAGATAAATGTCCTAAGACACTTTCAATCATAGGAGACGACAATAGGGCTGTTAACCCGATATTGGTTGGCAGTCCAAAACTGTGCGTTTCTCAAGAAATTTCAACGAGATACATAAAAAGTGCCGGTACAGATTGGATTCAGAAGGCAAAAAATAGGAAAGGGCAGACAGTTGGAGGAGGCCTATACCCGAGGAGGCCATATATTCTAGAATATTATTTTTATATTTGAAAGGCATGGAAATAAAGGATATATTATTACCCCCTTGTTTATTTATGGACTAAGGTAGGTTTTTCACAATATTTCTATAAAAAGTAAAATGTAAACGTACACTTATAATAATTTTTAAGAAAAAAAAACCGACTTCAATTGGGGAGGCCGGTGAAAGATTATTACACTTAGATGGTGAACTCTTCCATACAATGATAGAATAGTAGTTTATGCAACTGGTATACAATGAGCGGAATTGCCTTATTACGTAAAGTTGCATACATTACTTTATCTACACACATATTATAAGTACTCTTAGATGGGGTTCAGAAGCCGACCTGCATTGCTAGCAGTGCTACCGATTACATATTTTTATAGATGCTTTATAATCAGAAAACCTTATCCCTGAATTATTTAAAATAGAGTATAACAGTTTTAAATTTGAAAAAAAAAAAAATTTACATCAAATTCAAAATAAATGTAAAATTTGAAATCCTTGGCCCCGAATTAGTTGAAATTGAGTATAATGACGATATCCGCAAAACATTTTTTTTTTTTTTACTTAAAGTTCCAAATAAATCATCCTGATCATCATCAGCAGTTCCACTTCATCAAATGTCACGTATTTCAATGTAAGTGCTTGATTTGTTTATGAAAATACTACAATCACTATATGTATGCCTTTAACATTTGAGGAGTTCCCTGGATACCTCATGGATGCCATCATCAGAACTGGAGCTTGACAAATGATTATTTTGAAAATCTAACTTGCTTAACAAACACAGCAAAGAGGACAATTCGCCAAACGTGAACTATGCGTCGTTGAAGAGTTCCGTTCTGATCATCATCAGCAGTTCCACTTCATCAAATGTCAGTTATTTAAATGTAAATGCTTGATTAGTTGATGAAAATACTAAAATCACTATATGTGTGCCTTTCACATTTGAGGAGTTCCCTCGATTTCTCATGGATCCCATCATCAGAACTCGACCATGACAAAAATTCGTTGTGAAAATAGAACTTGCTTAACTAATACAGTTAGAAGGAAAAATCGCCAAACGTGAACTTTTCATCGTTGAAGAGTTCTGTTCTGATCATCATCAGCAGTTCCACTTCATCAAATATCACATTTTTGTATGAAAATGCTTGATTTGTTGATAAAAACATAAAAATCACTATATGTTTGCCTTTAAGATTTGAGGAGTTCCCTCGATTCCTCATGGATTCCATCATCAGAACTGCGTTTTGACCAAAACGGGACCAACTTGGATATATATACTTACAATCAAAAAAAGAATTTCCAAAATCGGTTCAGACATGACGGAGTTATGGAGTAACAAACATAAAAAAAAAAACAAAAAAAAACATACAACCGAATTGAGAACCTCCTCTTTTGAAATCTTGAAGTCGGTTAAAAAATAAAAACATTATAAAAACCTAAACTAGGGTGCCGCCGGCAGCGAGGGGGGCCTGAGCTATCAGTGGTTAGAGCGACAGAGAGAGGAACCTCCTGAGTATCGGCGCCGTGTCCAGGAGTACCGCCTTCTGTATCTGACCCTTGACTCAGCCATCTAGCGAGAGTCTCTTGAGGTTGGTCGAGACTCTTCGCTATAAAACCGTTCGCAGAGACAACTATCGGGAAAATGATCGTTGAATCAAAATCCCACATAGCGGTCACCTCGTTACTAATGGAATTCGAACCAGGGACCAGCTTCGTGGGCAGAGTCACTACCAACTAGACTAAAGTTGTCTTCAAAAGAATGAAGTTATTCATTTTCTCAGACATAACATTACACTTCTAGCCATTAGAAAAAATTGAACATGAAACCGCCATACAGCCGCGCCACTTTGGCACTTAAAATGTCGCCAAGGAAACCCTATTTTAGCGGCTTGTGACAAGAGAAATGCTCTTTACTTATTTTACAATTAAGTCAGGGCCTTTCGAATTAATTAACTTAAAAAAGGCTTTCCTAAAGTTTTTGCGTGATTTCACTTATTAATTACTAGCTTTTGCCCGCGACTTCGTTCGCGTGAAAGTCTACTGACTATTTCTTCCCCTTGGTAGATATATTCTGCAGGTTAGGTTATAGACTACTTAACTTTGACTAACTCACTCAAAATGTACTGAAACGTTTTTACGTCTCAAAGTTACAACCTTTCAAAGTTTCTTATTCATATAAATATATTAGCAAGTGAAATGGGCCCCCTTGTTCATGAAAGGAGGCATGTGTCTTGAAGTAGGATGTAATAGGCGGATAATGAAACAAAACGGGTAATATGATTTTTCAATAGGTACTGGTCAAGGGTACTGGCCAGGAAATTCAGACGTTAAATACACATTTAATTCCAGCCCCGAGAACGCCGTCGACTCGAACCCATATTGTATTTACGTACAAATATTTTTTATGATTTCTTATACTACGTAACGAAACACAATGTGTGCTAAGAAACTACGTCATCAAATCCATGTAGCATAGTGGTGTCATGGTTCGATGTTGCGTACGTATGTACATTCGTTCGCTTGTTCTATGAAGTTTCCCAATTCCCTACTTACTGAGCCTTAGTACTGACATGCTCGATGTAGCGACTACAGGGGAAAACATATTATGATTGAATGGAACCAATACTTCTATGTTTCTCGAATTGCAACGTGTTACAACGTGTTAACCCAAGATCTGTAATGACCTACAACAATATCACACGCTCTACTTGCAGTGAACACCGGTCACCTTGGGCACATGTCTCTACGCATTATCCCTCTGTATGAAACTTTATTTAATACTTCTAGTTTACTAAGATTTTTTTTTCATATGTACTTGTAGTTGACAAAGACAAACACGTTTACAAAAGTGTTAAATTTTCTCCCTTAATCATAGGTATTTTTCTAGTGAAGAAACACTATCCAAAACGTACAATCGAACCGGTGACATCCTGACATACGCAGCCAATCACTTTAACGAAGCTGTCTGCATGAAATCACACTCGGTTACCAAATCCTTCAACCAGTTCTTTCTTCTCTTCTTCAAAGCCTTGGAGATCCGTACTCAGAGTGACATCTACCAAAAAGACTCGCGCTTCCTTAACTTCAACTTGTAATTTAAAACAGTAGTAATATTTTTAACTACCTACGCGCATATTATCGTTTTACAATTATGTATAAACTAATCAGTCAAGTAATCCATGTTTTCATATTACCTACATTGAATACGTATTTTGGATAAGCTGGCCTATAGTAACCAAAAAGATTTGTAACGGTTTCTATGGGTCCTTAGGATAGACACAAAATTACCCTGCCGGCGGGGATGTCCACCGCACGATCGCGATATGGCAGACACATATAGTCCCTATTCATCCCGATACCTCTGCATACCGGGTAGAGTCAGTCCGACCCAGGTCGGGCCTGGCTGAGTTCCTAGCTGGTTTCTTCTCAGCTAGGATTGGTCTAGTGAAACAGCGAAAAAACTCCCAGTAGTTTGATTCCACTCACACCTCAGATTTGGTTGAGGCCGCTCAACCAATCTCACTGGAGCGCATACTCTTAGAGTATTCCAATTGCAGTGTTTAAACCCCCCGTGTGGTCGCGTTGGAGGTTTCTCCTGGATTTTCCCCAGGCCACTTTCCAAACAAACGCGCGCTCACTATCGCTTTATTGGGCCCGGCCTGTAAAGCCAGTCAGGTTCAAGAAAAAAAAACTGTTTTACATTTCTCAACCATCCATTTTTTTTTTCAATAAAAAGGATAGAGTGGAGTGGAATTTCTATAATTTTTATGCAGGCATATATCAAAGCGCTGGTCAGTCAATGCTGACAACAATCTGCTACGGCCAATCTACTTAATCTCCAATTTTATAAACAGTAAAGTTATTTAGGCTCAATGGGTCAGCAAGTTTTGATTTAAAACGCAAGCGCTTTGAAGGCTGTAAGTCAGTAACTAAATAACGCAAATCTATAACATAATAGATTTGCGTTATTTAGGTACTGCTTACAATTAATTATGCATGTAAGTAATTAATAGAACTTCAGGTAAGTACTGAAATGCGGTAAACATTCACATGAAATTCACATGAGTCGCTTTGGTTTTGAGATAATTAAGCTCTAAGAGTCACAAAGATCCGAAATCTTTCATAATAATAGCTCATCATAATCAATTGGTAGCGACATTTATCAGTTTATAACTACGATGGTAAAACTAAAAACTTTACATGAAAATACGTACTTTATATTAGCAACTATAAGACTCAAATTATTGAATTCTACAAGTAGTAAATAATCTACATTAACTTCGATTCGACTTGAACGAATGACATCTGTGTAATGGCACGTCTTTGACACGCCAAACGTCAAATATCGTGAATTTACAACAGTCTACACTCGCCTCACGATACATCCTTACTGTATCTTGACCCTACGATTCGTGGCAACTATGTGCATATTTGGAGCTCAGACTTACACTGGTTCATCTGAGTCGAATTTTCGTAAGTCAGCGGGTATTGTAAATATTTTACATGATTCTGGATCTATGAAATTTAACTTCCACCCCCGAATTTATCTATTTGAGGGATGCTGAAGGGATAAAAAGTATCCTATATGTTAATGGGCAGGCTATAAACTCGTTGTGTACCAAGTTATATCATAATCAGGTCAGCCGTTTTTACGTGATTGAGTAACAAATATTCAAACATCTAAACATCCGAACTTTCACATTTAAAATATTAGTGGGAATAGTAGGAATTTGCTGTATTTTGTAGGCCCTCAGATGACACCATTATCACACTCGACCACTCTAACAACAAAGATATATCAATTATAGGTAGACGAAGTTCAAGGCACTGGTTTGACGTTGATAACAACTGACTAACATAATTAAATCTCTATTTTCAAACAGTCACTATGGGTTGAGAGATTTTTGGTTATTTGTCGGTAGTTCCCTTTTTTACCCTCCATTTTTTCACATATTATCTGTTTATTGTACAATTTTTGAATAAGATTCTTTTTATTTTGCTTCCAGTTATATGCTTACCAATTTTCAAGCCTTTATGTCACGAATTGAAGGACTTCCCATACAAAGTTCAACCCCCTTTTCACCCCCTTTCATCCCCAATCTGTATGATTTTTATAGCCTATAACCCGTCCGAAGATTAATTAAAAGTATTAGTGAAGGTTGTATTGAAATCTATTGGCTAGTTTTCGCGTGATGGTGAGACAAATAAACAGACAGACAAACAGACACAAATTTTAAAAACTGTTGTAATGTGTTCTGTTATCGATTCTAAGACCCCTCCATCGATTTTTTTGCTAATATCTTCTATGTACAGACTTTCGAACCTCTACAGCTTTATTATATGTATAGATAATTTTGAATACGCTTTTTCCCATTTTGCATTTAGTTTGTATGCGATTTTTTTTTAAATAGCTGTTGTTTTCCGTCCCTAGGGCTCAAGAGATGACTAGACGAGTAAAGGAGGTTCTTAAGTATTTTGCTGCTCGGTCGTATTTTGAATGTTTCTCCTGGCTATGTCTCCGGACTGTTTTTTTTTTAATTTTGATAGTTCTCAAAAACGTTACGGAACATTTTGCATTTGTTATTTGGAATTACAGGCTAAATGTTTTGACGAGTTTTTTAATCAATTTAACTAATAACGTACTAACCTATTATACAAATCTAAAGTTACCTATCTTAAAAGTTCTTGTAAGTTTTAAAATGTATTGATTTTAAATCATTAAAAAAAAGTATTTATAATACCAAAAACCCGTCAAGTGCGAGTCGGACTCGCGCACCGATGATTCCGTAAAGAAATGTGTACCGGTTCCAACGCTATTAAATCAGGAAAATCTAAACAATATCGTGTAGAAATTGAACGCCATGAGTACAGCGCCATCTATGGGCAACTTTTGTTACAAATTTGAGCGACTGAATAACTTAGTATGGTGGTTTTTCAAGGATAAAGAAGCTACTTTCAGCATAATCTCGTAGGAATTTATATAGATAGATAGAGCTATAGTTATATTTTTCGTATAAAACATACATTGATATCAACGTTATGTAATAATTTCATCCTTTTTTTTCTTCCTTAGTAAATTTCGGAGGTAAGGGTGGGGGAACGGTAATTTTTATTACATTATCCCTCATAAAACAAAAATGACTCAACGTGAAAAAAAATTGTTTCAGAATGTGCAATCTAAGCCCTTTCATATGACACCTCACTCGACATATTCATTAGACTTTCATGAACCACCTATTATGTGTCATTTTTCACAGAAAATAAAACAATATTTTAAAATGTCATGTTCTATGTTAGATACATAGAGCATGACTTTAAGTTAGTCTTCTTTATAAATAATCTAAATTTCAAATCGTTAGCATAAGTAGTTCTTGAGACATTTAGCGATGTGACAGACGGACAGACAGATAAACAAAGTAAAACCATAAGGGTTCCTTTTTTACCATTTCGGTACGGAACCCGGAAAATAAAGTTATTAAAGGATATGATGACTTTATAAAAGTTTTAGATAGTGACATAGCCATTCCTTGATTTTATTGCGCGTAGTAGCAATTAAGCCGAACAAAGCCGTTGTTTAGTTTAAAGATGGTCGTTTTAGAGTAATGTTTGAAACCATATTTCTTAATTTCGTATCTTAACCATTATTATACTGTTATCAATGCCTACATTAGTAATAGCATAACGATCCTCTTGGGTGAAACTTGAAATGTTATTTTTATTTAATTTGTGTTCGTTTTTCTTTTGTTTTAATTGTTTTATTGTGTGTTATTATTCTATTCAATGTATTGACGACCACAATAGGGATTCTTTTAAATTGACTTAAATGTAATTTATAATGAAGTCTTGTATTGTGTAATAAAATAAATAAATAAATAAATATTAGAGGACAATCTTACACAAATCGAACTAGCCCCACAGTAAGCTCAAGAAGGCTTGTGTTATGGGCACTAGACGACGATATATTTAATAGATATAAATACTTAAATACATAGAAAACATCCATGACTCAGAAACAAATATTCATGCTCATCACACGAATATTTGCCCTGACCGGGATTCGAACCCAGGACCGTCAGCTTCATAGGCAGGTGCACTACCCACTAGGCTAAACCGGTCGTCAATAAATGAAATCTAAATCTAAAATCTAAATTTTAGGTCGCAATAGTCCTGTTCAATATAGTAACACTGAGAAAATGTCAAGATACGTGTAAATTCAAACAGAAGATGGCCTAAATAGATGAGCGTTTTTTAAACTCATAAGAGCTCTTAAATCTAATCTAAATTAATATTAATCTTGTTGATGAAATTACTACATTCCCAAAATTTAACTAGACCGTAGGCTAGAGAACACATTGTAGCGTCACTCCTGTCAACTGTCAAATCTGACATGTCCTGCATCGCGCTATCGAAGTTTCTAAAATCAGTTGCATAAATATAACTTCCCAACAACTCTCATTGGACTTCGGTCCCTGAGAGATCTCTCTATTGTCGTCCTTCCTGTGTTTCCTATCTATTGTATATATGTATATAATACGTAGGATGTTCCATAAGTCTTGCAAAAATCTAACTATTTATTAAACTTTTTCAAAATAAGAACCACCACTGTTAATACACTTATGCATGCGCGCAAACCACGTATTAAACATAATCTCCCACTGATCCTTTGTGACACTGGCGCAGGCCTCATCTCATGCACTTATTAATTCGTCATCAGGTGCAAATCGCCGTCCTTTCAGCTGGCTCTTGATCAGCGGAAAGAGACCAAAATCACACGGCGCGAGGTCGGGGCTATAAGGAGGGTGGTCCAGCACAGTAAGCCCCGATCGCTTCAAAAACTCCTGAGTAATGGTCGCTCGATGAGCAGGAGCGTTATCATGGTGCAAGTGCCATGCCAACTGCCCAGACGCGAGTTTGGTCGCAGTTTCTTCAGCTCGCGGATAACTTGCGGCAAACAAACATCAGTGTACCAGGTAGCATTGACAGTCTTCTGCTTGTCTAATACAATTCTAGCGACAATGCCTTTCTCTCTAAAGAAAACTGCGATGTCCAAACTTGTTACATTCTTTCTATTGCAACACTTATGGAACAGCCTACGTATATAATGTGTAGATACCCTTTCCTGTACATATTCAACCTTGTACATTATCCGTTATAGGAACACATTACTTATCTACAACATAATCCTAAGTTCATCATTAAGCAATTACTTGCCTACCTGTGGGTTGAGCAAACAATTACAGCTGAATTAATTACCGAAACTGCTCTCTAATATTCATTAAGTATGTCTCATGTTGACTGTATTACGAGTTTGAAATAGGATTTATTTAACAATGTGTAATAATTGGAATTATAACATTATGTGAACATAGTTGTGTTAATTTATAAGTACTTGGTAAAATTGGGACATCAATTTTCGGAATCGGTATATTAAAACCAGAAAAAGTTATTTTGCTAATAATTTCGTTTCTTTTTATTAGGTTAAAAAAACCTGACTGTGGCTTTATAGGCCGGGCCCAATTAAGCGATAGGAGTGCGCGGTTGGAGAGTAGCCTGGGGAATATCCTACCTCGGACACTCCGGTTGTGGAATTAATAAGCTCTGTGCTTTTTTCTGAAGGATTACATTGTGTGGGGTTCTTCAAGAAAGGAGTGTATAATTTTTAAAAGATCGGCAACGCTTTTTTTTTTAACCTGACTGTGGCTTTATAGGCCGGGCCCAATTAAGCGATAGGAGTGCGCGGTTGGAGAGTAGCCTGGGGAAAATCCAGGAGAAAACCTCCGACACGACCACGTGTGTGATTTGGAACACTGGAATACTCTAAGGGGTTGCGCTCCAGCGAGATTGGTTGAGCGGTTTCAACCGAATCTGAGATGTGAGTGGAATGGAGATACTGGGAGTTTTTTTGCTGATTCACCAAACCTAGCCTAGCCTAGCTGAGAAGAGTCCAACAAGAAACTAAACTAGGCCCGACCTGGGTCGACTGACTCTACCCGGAGTGCAGCGGTACCGGGACGAATAAAGACTAATGTATTGTATCAGTGTTGTCGCGATCGCGCGGTGGACGTCGTAAGTGTTCGCGTCATGTCTGAGTTGGACGCCGTAAGCGCAGTGTTCCATTTTTCGATGGACGCTGTGATTACATCGTCCGGGTTTGTAAGTGTACGCCGGACCGTGCGGCCCCTAATCAGTGATCGCCGATACTTTCGTTTAATTTTGCGCAGTCGGAAAGTATTTGAATAATGTATGGTTAATAATTATACTATACCAAAATTTTACGGGCTAAAACTTACTTTGCTTACTTAGGGGCTGGTTCGATTTGAGTATTAATTACTTGAGTATCGAAGTATATATTACATTTGCACACCATGTAGGTACGTAAACTTTTTTCTGTCTCGTGAAACAATAGCAGAGCAACTTTTTCACCGCAGCCCAGTGACCCAAAACACCGACAATGTAGCTTCTTGAATTGGCAAAATAAAAGTCCATCAAAACTTATAATCAAAGCTCTGAAACAATTGTCGTTAGTTTGAAAAACGATTTGGATTGCAGTTTCAAAAAAAATCTTTTTATTTTTTTTACAAGTATATATTTGCCTTTTATAAAGGTAGGGTACAGCAGCAGCAGGGTAGGTAAGGGAGAGCGCTCGTGGCCCAGCGGCGCCCGCGTACCGCGTGCGGTATGCGAGGATAAGCAACTTCGGCCTAGGTCAGTTATTGGATGGGTGACCGCTTTGAGTGGTTACTAAAGCGCTCCTGTGCTTTGGAAGGCACGTTAAACCGGTGATCCCGGCTGTTGTTTATAATAGCAGTCGTTAAGCCAAGTTAGAGGCTTGAGATCTTCTAACAGTCAGGTTGCCCACTCAATTGACAAGGGGGGTTCGAAATTGCACCAAGTGCGTAGCGGCTTGAGATCTTTTAACAGTCAGGTTGCCCACTAACAGTCAGGTTGCCCACTCAATTGACAAGGGGGTTCGAAAACGCACCAAGTGCGTAGCGGCTTGAGATCTTCTAAGAGTCAGGTTGCCCACTAACAGTCAGGATGCCCACTCAATTGACAAGGGGTTCGAAATTGCACCAAGTGCGTAGCGGCTTGAGATCTTCTAACAGTCAGGTTGCCCACTAACAGTCAGGTTGCCCACTCAATTGACAAGGGAGTTCGAAGTTGCACCAAGTGCGTAGCGGCTTGAGATCTTCTAACAGTCAGGTTGCCCACTAACAGTCAGGTTGCCCACTCAATTGACAAGGGGGTTCGAAAACGTACCAAGTGCGTAGCGGCTTGAGATCTTCTAACAGTCAGGTTGCCCACTCAATTGACAAGGGAGTTCGAAGTTGCACCAAGTGCGTAGCGGCTTGAGATCTTCTAACAGTCAGGTCGCCCACTAACAGTCAGGTTGCCCACTCAATTGACAAGGGGGTTCGAAAACGTACCAAGTGCGTAGCGGCTTGAGATCTTCTAACAGTCAGGTTGCCCACTAACAGTCAGGTTGCCCACTAACAGTCAGGTTGCCCACTCAATTGACAAGAGGGTTCGAAATTGCACCAAGTGCGTAGCGGCTTGAGATCTTCTAACAGTCAGGTTGCCCACTAACAGTCAGGATGCCCACTCAATTGACAAGGGGTTCGAAATTGCACCAAGTGCGTAGCGGCTTGAGATCTTCTAACAGTCAGGTTGCCCACTCAATTGACAAGGGGGTTCGAAATTGCACCAAGTGCGTAGCGGCTTGAGATCTTCTAACAGTCAGGTTTCCCACTAACAGTCAGGTTGCCCACTCAATTGACAAGGGGGTTCGAAATTGCACCAAGTGTGTAGGGGGTATCCACCGTTACCCTATAGCTTTATATACGTATGCCGTTTAGTCGTCTTGTTTCATGTTATTTTGAATACTACGATGATGGAAACCAGCATACTGACTGTCAGAGGTTAATCGCTCTCTCTCAACTCAGCGCATCTTCTGCCATTTTCTAACTTCGATATTCACCACCGGAACATAACACCACATATCACACAACAACTAGTGGTGTTGTTATGTCTGCGGTCTTCTGTTTATTTATTTCATCTTATGGCAATCTTGTTTCCATTTAAAATAATCTTATAAAGGGTCGGCAACGCGCACGTGACTCCTTTGGAGTTGCGGGCGTCTATATCTGCGGTGACCGCTTACCATCAGATGGACCGTACGCTTGTTTGCCACCGGCGTTGTATAAAAAAAAATGTTGGCAGATACTTATATCTCAAAATATCCAGTTTGCCGTCCATTATCAACGCTTGCTCTACTGCATTCTCTTTGCTTTGTTTTATCTTTAAATTTCTTGCCAAAACCTGTCTCAGCGATTCCACGCTAGCCAGCGTCGTCTGTCGATGTAAATTTCATGCCAACATTTTTCGAGGATATCACGTCTTAGCGGTGTTTTATGCGCTAGTAGCTCATTTATAGGCTTCCGTTTCCACAATTTCAAAAAATGGAATCATTATAGTTCCGTCATGTCCAACTGTCTATCTGTCCATATGTCACAGGCGTTTTACTCAAAAACTAAAAGGTGTACTTATTGGAATAAAATTTTAAATGTAGGTGTATAATGTAGGCCGCTACATAGTAATGCAGTCAAATACCTAAACAAACAACACTAATATATACTACTTTATTCATAACAGCCAGTAAGTCATAGTTTCTAAATAAAAATATATATCCATATAATTTTCGAAGCTGTTCTTTAGTTTAGTTTAGTTTTTTTTAGTTTTTGTTTGTTGTCTGTTAGCTGCATAGCTGTTGTTTGTGTGTTGTTTCTTGTTGGTGTTATTTGGTTGAACTTTACGAGAATCGGTAATCGGTAGAAGAGAACAGCTGGAAATTCGCCGACGTACGAAAGCATTTTTCCCCAAGCTGAAATCAAGACGGATCGCTCGCTTCGCTCGCTCGATCAATAACCTCTGCCTCTAATTAAACACGCAACGGATCGAGATTATTAAACACATACCAGTTCCTGGTGAGAATATGTGTCTTGAAAAAACACGGACACAGTCACATGAATTGAAAAACACGCATTAGCTCTATGGTTTTACATATTCAATCCGAATTTTAATGCTTCACTTGTTATTCGTAAATTCGTTGGAAAATTGCGTTTTGTCATGCCTGTTTCTGTTAGTGACAATCTGTCTGGCGGTGACTGAGATCTTTAGGTCTGTTTGAGTTGACCTATTGACATGATATCAGTATAATATTCCTAGCATGCGCTCGTTCACGAGTTAAAAAACGGGCATTGGAATTAATTTCCAATTAACCAATTACTTATCACAACTATCGGCATATATTACATTTGGGTGGATCAACTGTTCTTTGTTGCTCGTTACCATGGTTACATCTCCCGGATTTAAATCTACCAAACATGAGTATAAATCCATTTGGACATAGTCACCTCCTGAGCATGCTTGAAGTCCATATTATAAACATTTTTCTAAGAAACATGGTTACTGTTGTCTCCTCGCTGACGGGACAGAATAACAACAAGTAAAAGTAGATTAACCCATTTATTACACCAAGCAGATTAAACTCCAAAAACCGGACGCGTACGAGTCGGACTCGCCCACTGAGAGTTCCGTACAAATCGCAGTCACCCACAGAGGGTTACCTACAAAATTTGTAGGTTTCATTACGTACTATAGATATAAAAGACTACGCAAGCGCATCTTCTACTCTGAGCTGGAGGAGGGCAAGCGGAAGCATGGCAGTCAACTCCTCCGGTACAAGGATGTCCTAAAGCGACACACGAGGAGATGCGACATAGAGCCCTCTCATTCAAAATCAAAATCAAAATCAAAACATTTATTCTGCAAATAGGCCTCAAGGGCACTTTTACAAGTCAAAATCTATTTAGGTACATCAAATAAAAATAATACAATAATCAAAGTATCATTAATTAAATGTAGTGTTACATGTCAAAAATAAGAATATGAAATTAATAACAATTGAGATTTGTTAGAGATGTATAAGGTCTCTAAGCGTCAAGAGAAAATGTAATAAAGTAAGTACACTAATCATAATAAAATATGTTGAGCTATATCTATAACACGTCAACATGAAAATAATAAAATCTATTAAATAAATATCCTCAGAGATGTATAAGGTCTCTGAGCGTCAGTCTAAAAATAAAATCAAATGAGAACAGAGCGAAGTCTCTCATCATGTCAATTCCACTGAACACTAGTACGAAGTTACTATACATTGGGAGTGTTTGGCAGCACAACGCCCAGAATGGCGCAGGCTGGTGAACGGCAAGGTACGGGAATTCGAGGATCAACGTAAAGTTGACCTTGATACCAAACGCGACCAGCTTAAGGCCCGCCCACCTGCTGCCATCTCCTACAAATATGGAGACGGCGTGATTACGTGCCCTCAATGTGAACTGTAAATTAATATTTTGACATGAAAAATGTATTACTTATTATAGTCAGACTTTCTGAAATTATAAATTAATATTTTGACATGTAAAAGTGCCCTTGTGGCCTATTTGCAGAATAAATGTTTGTATTTGTATTTGTATTTGTGCGCGGAGTTTTATTGCCAAAATAGGCATCTTCGGGCGCATGAGCGCCGGGGCACTGATTAGGAGTCGAAGTGGTCGCCATGGCCGAAACCAGTCGGACTCATCATCATCATAAAAGACTACATTTTTTTAATGATTTAGTTACAAATGTATAGTTTCAGATTTTTCCCTGTACTTGTACTACAAGACGATATTACTTGCCAAATTTTGTAGTTCTAGGTCGACGGAAAGTAGCCTACAAATTTTGATTCTCTCGAGTGTCGAAAAATACGTTTTTTGCGGCATCAACGACCGTATCGTTTTTTAAGTTAAATTAAAACTATATTGTTTAAAGCTTCAACGAACTGTAGACTTCAGTGTATGGTTTTAATTTAAACTCTATAACTCCTCACAATCCCGAGATAAAGGGTCGTGACAGATCATTGGACAAAAAATAATCCTATAAGGGTTCCATTTATTTTACCTTTTGAGGCACGGAACCCTAAAAACCATAATATTCACAGTGCATCCTCTAATTTTATAAAGGGTCGGCAACGCGTATGTGATACCTTTGGAGTTGCGGGCGTCTATAGGCTGCGGTGGCCGCTTACCATCAGGTGGACCGTAAGCTTGTTTGCCACCGGCGTTGTATAAAAAATAAAAAAAATAAAGAATAGAATATCATTTACTCTATTGATCATATATTGCCAAGAATATTATCCAATTTAAAAATAACTTATATAGTCCTATCTTATATACGAGTATCTTGTCCCTGGTATCGAAATAACAACGTTTAAATACTAGTTCAACTGAAGTGCAATAAAGTAAAGCTGTCTGAATAACAGCCTAGTATCATACCAATAAGTCCAGTCAGAGAGGTTTTAGCTCACGCTATTATTAGTGTATTGTGGGTCAACATCGCTGCCTCCCAATGCAAGAAAGCGCGCTTTGGCAGTATGAATAGAAACTCTGTCTTTGTACAGGTTTTTGCATAATACTAGGTCTGCAGCATACAACTTAGTTTTATTTTTCATCGCAGCCTCCTTTGTAGTTGAGGCTTGATCTAAAAAGTTTATTCTTTACAAGGAGAAACGGGGATTAGGTACAACGGAGAAACATAATGGTTACCTTGGAGCGCAAAAACGGCAGACATGTTGGTGTAGGTGCCTAATGGCGAGGTGAATTGTATGAAAGCTTTCACATTAAATCCACCTACTAATATTACATACGTGTCGTGCCTTGCTATTATTTTCATATTAACATTCTTTTTCATATGAGTTTTTCTAATATATTAAACTATTACCAACATACATATGTATTCATAAATCATACCCATTTTGTTTAATTATCCGCCTATTACATCCTACTTCAGGACACATGTCTCCTTTCATGGACAAGAGGGCCCATTTCATTTGCTAATGTATTTTTATAAGTAAGAAACTTTGTAAGGTTGTAATTTTGAAACGTAAAAACGTTTGAGTAAATTTTGAGTAAGTCACTCAAAGTTAAGTTGTTCATAACCTAATCTGCAGAATTTATCTACGAAGGGGAAGGGAATAGTCAGTAGAAGTTCACGCGAACGAAGTCGCGGGCAAAAGCTAGTATAAAATATTGTTAATTATCATCGCATAAACAGAATCATCACAGTCCAAAATTAACTATTCATGAGAAACATATTTTTCTTAAACATGCAATGGTCATTACAACAGGCTGCGAAGTATCAGTTTCGGGTGCGGCGCAACGAACAACCCATAATGAAATTTCATACAACATTGCCGGCCTAGTGATGGTCTATTTCCGGGGCGTGTCGGGGCGTGGGCCCGTTCTGGGCCCCAAAAACAAAAGACGAAGCCTGACGCCGGCTGCTACAGCGCGTGATTTTATTATTACTGAATTCTAATAATTTCATTTCTAGTTTTCTTATAATACTCAAATTTCATTGCTTTTTTTGAGAAAAGCGCTACACAAGCCTCGACGCGAACAGGGGTTGTCGGTCTCGTATCTCTAGATGGCCTCGTTAACACTCGGCCATCTAACATATAACTACTCGCCCGGCAATCCCCTATTTCGCGGCCTCTGCAGACATAATATGAACTGATGTCTCTATGAGTCGTAGACATTTCGAGTCATATTCTTTACGACTCCAACCTCCATGTAATATTTTGAACAAATGTTTGCGCTACTATCTTACAACATACCGGCCAAATTGACATATCATATTTGCAAAATACATTTGTGATGTCGATATATTCCCAATACTTGTACAGTATCGCACGTGTACGGAGCGATTGTGCAACGATTGGAAATAAATTATCCTGCGGCCAGGTTTTTGCCCGGGCGGCTGCGCGGTGCTAATTGTTTTCATTTTTTGCCCGGCTTTGCCCAACCACGCTTGCCGAGCATTGGCAATCACGTACGGCTCCTATTCTTTTTTTTCCAAATAGTCCGCCTGTGCGGTTGCTTATTATTTTGCCAACAAAGTATTCGTTCCCCAATCTGAATATTAATGTTTCCTGCCGGAATGGAATTGATAAATTCACTTCAGTCGCTACTTGATTTCAAGCTGATACTTTTAACGGAATGGAACTGTAGCATTATGTATATTTTAGTATCATAATGGCGCGAAGGGGGATTTTAAAAGAAGCCGATTGATTTAATTTCACTTTTTCCTCGCTGCGTTTCGTCTTCGTTAAGGTCTATTTTCAAAGGTTCCGCTAAGGGCGACTGTATCATTAGGACGCCCTTCGAATTCAGCTCGCTAGTCAGCGGTTTTGCTGAGCGGCAATGTGTCACTGACTCCGGCAGCACACTTAGCCCTTTATTTATTTTATGACTTAACGAACACGCCTGAGCTGTGAGTTTTACCGGTAAAGGTATTATATTTTTCATAACGGTCCTGGGTTCGAATCTCATCAATCCCATATTTGTGTGATGAGTATGAATATTTGTTTCTGAGTCTTGGATGTTTTCTATGTATTTAAGTATTTATATCTATTAAATATATCGTCGTCTAGTACCCATAACACAAGCCTTCTTGAGCTTACTGTGGGGCTAGTTCGATTTGTGTAAGATTTTCCTCTAATATTTATTTATTTATAACAGTTTAAGACTAATACCAAAAATAGCGTGCAGAATGGAATAAATGTTGTGAATGTATTACCAAAATAGTTTTGTACTTAAGCCCTTTTGCCTTACAAATATTATGAAATCAAATTAGCACAAAAATACTGATCATTAAAATAAACTCAAAAGAGACTTATTAAAGTTTTAGATAGTAACGGAGCCATTTTTAGTGTTTATTGCGTGTGGCAGAATTAAAGCTAAAAAAATCAAATTGTAGGTACCTTGATATTTGTCGATTTGGACTGATGTATGAAACGATATTTTCTCAAGAAAAATAATAAATTTAGGTACATATAAAACCTATGGCCCACAATATTCCTAGATAGTAACGAATAATTTTAATTTAATTATTTGTCTCTTCAATGTAATTATTCATATTTTTAATTTAATTTTTATATTTTTAATTTAATAGTTTATATTTGTAAATTAATTATTCGTATTTTTAATTTAAATATTTATATTTTTTATAACCATATTGTTAATTTGATTATTTATATTTTTAATTTAATATGTATCCGGGACATTTTGGTTGTAATTTAAGCTTATTCTACTTGTATTTTATCCATAGTGAATTGTAATGTAAATTTAAATTTGTATGCCTACCGGCGAAACATAGTGCCACACTGTACTGTACTTCTTACACCACCATTCTGTAACCTAGGTATATTTAGGGTCGGTTTTGTAAAGATCAGTTACACCTTATGTCGGTTTGTTATGTCAAAAAATGTACTGAGTTACTGTGACCTGACATTTGGTCTAACGGATCTTTATAAAACCCGGCCTTACAAGTAGAACTTACTTACTTAACCCCTCGTCTACCAACCCCTGGGATCCCGGGGATCATTAGTAAAAGTGCCCTTGAGGCCTATTTGCAGAATAAATGTTTTGATTTTGATTTTTGATTTAATTAAAAAAGAATGCTATTGTTTATTTGTTTCGCCGGGACAGAACTAAATAAATAATAAATAATAAAATAAATATTAGAGGACAATCTTACACAAATCGAACTAGCCCCACAGTAAGCTCAAGAAGGCTTGTGTTATGGGTACTAGACGACAATATATTTAATAGATATAAATACTTAAATACATAGAAAACATCCAAGACTCAGAAACAAATATTCATGCTCATCACACAAATATTTGCCCTGACCGGGATTCGAACCCAGGACCGTCAGCTTCACAGGCAGGTGCACTACCCACTAGGCTAAACCGATCGTCGTCAAGAAAATGTCATAATACTTGACGATTTAGTAGTATCAGCGTTTTTGAACTGGTAAGGTAGGTTACCAGTTCAAAAACGCTCCTAGTTCCAATTAACTATCTACATAATACTTCTTTTTGCAAATGTTATACGATTTCTTAATAGCTATCACATCCAACGAAGTCAAAAGCAAATAAAAAATCGAAACGGCAAAATCGGTTAAGTGTCATGTTTATTTAATATATCTCCCCTGTTAACATTTACCTATCTACTCCTCACGGCGCTCCGAGGTGGACTTATGTTAAATTTTTAATGCAAGAAACGCGACTCGGAGCCCACAGTAATGGGTGAGTAAATATCACAGTGCTCCTTATGAATGAATAATATATATCGAGCTAGAATGCTGCAAATACAACCGGTGGGAATTTCGTTGGCTGCGCATCTTCTGTGTTTTTGGCGAATTGAGAATAATTCACGTAAGGTTCAAGTTTTAGAATGACGCTCGGTACATGCATCTGGCATCTTATGTGACATGTATATTGTTTTAACCTGTTATTGTGTACAATAAAGTGCTTACATACATACATACATACATACATACATACATACATGCTGCAGTCATATCTCTGGAATTCGTGTTTTAGAATGACGCTCGGTACATGCTGCAGTCATATCATCTCTGGAATTCGTGTTTTAGAATGACGCTCGGTACATGCTGCAGTCATATCATCTTGGGAATTCGTGTTTTAGAATGACGCTCGGTACAGGCTGCAGTCATATCATCACTGGAATTCGTGTTTTAGAATGACGCTCGGTACATGCTGCAGTCATATCATCTCTGGAATTCGTGTTTTAGAATGACGCTCGGTACAGGCTGCAGTCATATCATCACTGGAATTCGTGTTTTAGAATGACGCTCGGTACATGCTGCAGTCATATCATCTCTGGAATTCGTGTTTTAGAATGACGCTCGGTACAGGCTGCAGCCGTCATATCATCTCGGGAATACGGTATTGATTTTAATTGCATAGGCGCTTTGGAAGAGAAAATAAAAAAATACATCCGGAGCTACATCGTGCATAATTCATGAAAAGCTATCGCAATTTATTTTTATAAAGGAATCCAATTCGTTTCATTTTAGTTTTGCTGCAATTTTATGGCACGTCATTTGTACGTGTTACTTGGGATTGTAAACATTGGCTGCAATTCATGGCTCAACCGTCGGATATATTTGGCTCCAGTTTATCTTGGATGTTGTAAAATTGTAATTTACATAGTTTATCTGAGATCCACAGGATGGAGTGTACATAGTAACTATGTACATAGTAACTATGTACACTCCCTTCTGTGTGTGACAATAACTGTTATTGTCGATAGATTCGTCTTTATTACGTTTTATATAATTTTACAATGTAACTTAAATATCTTTTCTTTAAATTTCCCTAGGTTGGTCTTAAGAGAGATAGGGCACAGCAAAATGTCATCTTGCTTGAATTTGGTGCAGCCCAACTGGGGAAGTACGTCCGCCTTGCAGAAGACCTCAGCCATAATAACATTATCTACTATACAAGTATGTAGTGTTGTGTTCCTGGAGCAAGGTTGCCAGAGCTCCCGAGGTTGCACTGTGTTGAGAGCGAGGGACCTAAATTTGTCCCTTCTGTTGTCAACACAGTGCATCCTCAAATTCTACAAAGGGTCGGCAACGCATACGTGACTCCTTTGGAGTTGCGGGCATCTATAGGCTGCGATGCCCGCTTACCATCAGGTGGACCGTAAGCTTGTTTGCCACCGGTGTTGTATAAAAAAAAGGCACTTAGGGCAGGTTGCACCAAACCGTCTGTAATCGTAAGCGGTGTTCGTTAAAATCTGATTGAATGCAAAGTTTGACAAGTTTCTATGAGATGACAGCTGCCGGCGCCATATTTGACGATGACCGGCCTGTGATCCTATGTTGGTGCAACCGACCCTTAGTCTCGCTAGCTACGTATCATTTCAATTTTACTTGGCTTGGTACCCATTGGGAGGATTGTCCCGCAGGCGAATCACGTAACTTTATGTACTAACGGTAGATAGATTTTACTGTCAATTTTGAAGTACAAATGTATGAGCCGCGGGGTAATCACGTAACTTTTTTACTACCGTTAGGTAGATTTTAATGTCAAATTTTAATTGTCACCTCATACATTTATACTTCAAAATCGACGGTAAAATCTATCTACCGTTAGTACATAAAGTTACGTGATTCGCCTGCTGACAATTACAATTTGACATTAAAATTTACCTAACGGTAGTAAAAAAGTTACGTGATTACCCCGCAGGTGACAATTTCCTATGCATTTGGGGGAGGGGAGAATAGAACGTATATTAATACATAATTATTACAGTATATACCATCGATAACACAGTTTAATTGACTATATGTAGACATTATCTCGTTGCAGTAAGGTTCACGGATGGTTCGTGACGATAGATCTCGCATGCGCTTGGTGCAAGCGAACGTTGAACATTTGATGAAGTTTTTTCAGCCTCGTCAGCCGTGTTATAAAGCGGGTTTACCACCAGCTCACCGCTCGCGGTAATTACGTCCAAATGCTTAATGAACAGCGTTAGAGAGGCTATTTGACGATACTCCTTTGAGGCTGTTCCGCTGATTAAACGGGGTTAATTCAAGTGCATTTGGTACCAGTTTACCTATTGTTTAACGAGCGTTGTACGGGCATAGCGCTGTGACTAACGCTATTTTTAGGGTTCCGTACCAAAATGGTAAAAAAGGAACCCTTATGGTTTCACTTCGTCTGTCTGTCTGTCTGTCACATCGCTAAATATCTCAAGAACTACTTATGCTATCGATTTGATATTTGGAATAGTTATAAAGAAGGTTTACCTACATACATTGAACATGACATTTTTAAATATTTTTTTTTATTTTCTGTGTAAAATAAATAAATAAATAAATATTTTTGGACAATCTTACACAAATAAACCTAGTCCCAAACTAAGCAAAGCTTGTACTATGGGTACCAAGTGACGATATACATACTTATATAGATAAATAGATACTTAAATACATCCAAGACTCAAGAACAAATATTCGTGTTCATCACACAAATACATGCCCTGACCGGGATTCGAACCCGGGACCTCCAGCTTCGAAGGCAGAGTCACTACCAACTAGGCTAACGAGGTCGTCATTTAATAGGGTTGGAACCGGTACACATCTGTATACGGAACCCTCGGTGCGCGAGTCCGACTCGCACTTGACCGGATTTTTTATTTATGAAAATGCTATGAATCCGATGTTTTTCCCGATTTTTTAACCTAATTTTATTGTTAGAAAAAAGGTGCTAAGTGGTTCTCCAGACAATTTTTGTTGAATGATATAATTAGATTGTGCATTAGGAGGTGAAGGAATAACTAACGGAAGCAATAGCTTCAAAATGTAATAACATTTTTTTATAAATTACCGTATAGGCGTATAAAATAATGTATTATTTTCATCTACAACTATTTAAGCATGTGTCATAAATGATTTAATTTTTGGTTCGTAGTATCGGTACTTCCTATTGCATTAATCAAGTTTTAACTAAGGACCAAATTTTTGGCACGTAGTTAAGGCATTAATTACATTTAGATTTTAATAAATTCCGTTGTGACACGAAAGTTTATCATATAATTTATCCATGGGTACACGACGGAAAAAATGCAGGCGTACCTATTAAATGCCTTAACTATGTGCCAAAAATTTGGTACTCACCCTAATTACGATTAAACACAAATGTTAACAATTTAGATCGCGATTGGGTGTTTAAATATATGAGTCAATCATGTTGTAAAACACAAAGCTTAAAAAATATAAATTTAAATCTGTCACCACATAAGCTTCAACCTGGATTTTTTGGCACTATGGGTCGACTTTAAACATGATCAGCATCCAATTCTAAATCATACAAGTCAACTTAAATTGTGAGTCGCGTCACAGGTCGCGTAGAGTAAACAGAGACGCTCCTTCAATGGACCCGAGACGTCAATTTGCAGCGAAAACGATCCCTTTGTTAGCTCTGCGATGGCAACTTGTCTTGCTTCCTGTTCTTACTTGTAACGTATACGCCTTCAGAGGCTTTGAGTGTCAATATAAAAATAAGTGCCCTTGAATAAAATAACGGGCTCGTACATTTTAGTAGGAAATTCGGCTAACATCGAAAGCCTTTTTACTCCATGTTTGGAATTAACAGGTTCGCGACTTATCGTCGGCTGAAGTCGAAAACATTTTAGGTCTGCGACTTCAGATACCGAATATGATCTTTACTATGATTAGGTACTTATCCTAATAATATTATAAACGTGAAAGTTTGTGCGGATTGATGTACGTTCCGCTTAATCTCAAAAACTACTGAACGGATCTCTATGAAACTTTCCAGTATTGTAGCTTAGACATCAGAATAGGACATAGGCTACCTTTTATCTGCAGGTAACACCGCAGGGCGCTGCTAGTATAAAAATATATTGGTAATAATTCGGTATTTGGCGTATAACAGAAGTTTGCATTCTACTATAGGTAACGGTGATAAACAAGCATATTTATTTACTAGTGGCTCTGTGAGCTGTAGACCTCGTGAGTGAGTTCTTTTTATCATTTCCAAAATCTGACATTATAAAAAAGATCAATTATGAATATCGAACCTGCTAACAAAATTTTACGAGAATCGGTTGAAAAATGCGACCTGTAGAGGACAACAAACCGAAATTCAGACGCAGAAACTAACAAATTTTTGAAACTAAAATTGTTATAGAAAATTTCCAAAAACTAACTCGAGAAAGAAATTCTATATAATTACCGGACCTGCTCACAAAATTTCACGAGAATCGTTTGCGAAATGCGACCTGTGGACGAGAACAAACGGAAATCCGTAAATCCGGAATCTGTATGTATGTATGTAAGCACTTAATTGTACACAATAACAGGTTAAAACAATATACATGTCACATAAGATTAGAGTACAAAGGCGAACTTATCCCTATGAGGGATCTCTTCCAGCTAACCTTTGAGAATCTGGACATACGAAAGCATTTTTGCTGAAGCTGAAGCAGAGACCTTCGTTTCACTCGGTCAATTACTATTTTTTACGCGCGACTCCGTTCGCGTAGCACTCGATCGTCGCGTTAGAATTTTATTGTTATTCTTTTATATCGGGCGCTTACCTAGTTATCGCACTTCCATACAAACTTCCACCGCTTAAGATGTTTATTATAAATAGAAACCCATATACAACAACCAGACTGAATTTCCCAGCATCACTGCGTCGTCAGCTCTGATGTAGGGTTCAGGTTGCCCCGGAAACGCCGAAACAGTACACCCTTCGGCCAGAAGTCAGCACTCGCGACGGTCTCCTGAGAGTCTACTCCGAACTTCGTATCGTGCTGTCCATTTCACTCTCGTGTTATGCACTATATGAGTGAAAGGAACTCTGCAGCGGCCGCGGCACAAACGAGCTGAAGTGCACATAGCAGCGCGAACGCAGCTGGAACACCCTCAGACAGTCTTCTGGTGAATATACTTCATAGTCATCAGCCATGGCGGTGTATGCAGGCGCGACACGTAGAGCGCCTTACTCGGTGTAGCAATCCGCAGACAAGATCAGCCGTACCACACTGACTCTTGCGCGGCTTGCGCTTTCTTGACACTAGTGTGAATCCCTCCTTATCTACAATGGTCAATGGCCTGCCTGATAACAATGAGACACTATGGCGTCCATAGGGTATGCCCTATCCATCCACCTTCTCGAGGCATTATGGCTTATTTTAGACCCTTGTCATACAATCTACTATTATTCTGTTTCTTAGTATTTGTTGTTATAGCGGAAAATGAGATACAGCCTGGTGACAGACAGACAGACGGACGGACGGACAGCAGAATCTTAGTAATAGGGTCCTGCTTTACCCTTTGAGTACGGGAAAAGCCAGAAGAATGACGAGGCGGTTGTCGATTTGTTCTCTTATCTTTTTTTTATACAACGCCGGTGGCAAACAAGTTTACGGTCCATCTGATGGTAAGCGGCCACCGCAGCCTATAGACGCCCGCAACTCCAAAGGAGTCACGTACGCGTTGCCGACCCTTTATAAAATTGGAGGATGCACTGTGTTGACAGCAGAAGGGACAAATTTAGGTCCCTCGCTCTCAACACAGTGCATCCTCGGGAGCTCTGGCAACCTTGCTCACCTCCAGGAACACAACACTACATACTTGTATAGTAGATAATGTTATTATGGCTGTGGTCTTCTGCAAGGCGGAGGTACTTCCCCAGTTGGGCTGCTCCAAATTCGAGCAAGATGACATTTTGCTGTGCCCTGCCTCTCGTAAAATCTCATCTCTCGTAGGTATCTCCGGCATTTTTCATAGAATCTCACACCTTCAGAGAGAATACCTCGTCTGTTCGCAGCCTCTGTGCCAAGACGGCGTGTTTGCTTAGGACCGAGCGTTACTTCTCCCGACGTCAAATATTTGGCGCTGTTGATGACAAAACGGTGTGTCGTCGAGTGTCGGCATCGATTCTGGGCTCGTGTCGATTGAGAACGTGTACTTTGTAATCTTATTTAGGAAGGAAACGATTTTGCGTTCAATGGCAAACTCAAACGATAATCGTTATTTGCGGAGTGTTTATTGTGTTTTTTATTTTGAATAGCAACGACAATTCTTACAGTCGTGATTGAGCAGAATATAGTTCATTTGTATAATTATTCTACATTACACTTGGTCATAATGTGACGGTTACCTCCTGATTCGCGGAAATTAAAAGGAGGAGCAGTTAAATTTTGTACTCACCACGAGCGGTAATAAAGTCTCAAATCGCATATTTATCGCCCTTGCCTTCGGCACAGGCGTTAAATACTTGCTATATGAGAAATCCTTGTTTTACTACCCTTGAGATACTTCTAGAGATACACTATTGCATTACAAGCTACAAGCTAGGGATATTTCATGGCTACGCAGATTACTGTGAATCAACTTCTCTTTGTGGTTATTCTCTTCGAGGAGGCAACAGTAACCAAACTTAGAAAAATGTTTATCATATGAACTTCAAGCAAGCTTAAGCGATGACCCATGTCCAAATGGATTTATGCTCATCGCTAAAACTCATGGTTGACGGATTTGAACCCTATAAAATCAAAATTTCAACAAAGAATAGTTGATCCACCCTACAACACCACCACCACCCACGGCCACCTTTCATCATCGCACCGCTCGCCATCGACAGCGAGCTCATACCCACACCTTGGAGCCATTGCGTTTTCGTATAGTATGATTCAACAAGCACTTTATACCAAGAACACTTAGGCTGTCGAATGAGCTTCCTGCCGAGGAATTATTCCCAATGGGTTACAGAATGGGACTCTTCAAAAAAGGCGTGAAAAGGTTTCTCACGGGTCGGCAACGCGCCTCTGTAGGCAAGCGTCTATAGGCGACGGTAACCACTTACCATCAGGTGGACTGTCAGCTTGTTAGCCACCGACGTGGTATAAAAAAAACACTTTCTTACAAGCTCACTTAAATTTAATTTCATAGGTAGCATACGACAAAATACATTCATAGAACCTGTTTTAGATTTAAGTTAGTTTTCATATTATTTCATATGTTTTCAGCCATAATAACATTATTTACTACACAAGTGTTTAGTGTTGTGTTCCTGGAGGTGAGCAAGGTTGCCAGAGCTCCCGAGGATGCACTGTGTTGAGAGCGAGGGACCTAAATGTGTACCTTCTTCTGTCAACACAGTGCATCCTCAAATCTTATAAAGGGTCGGCAACGCGTACGTGACTCCTTTGGAGTTGCGGGCGTCTATAGGCTGCGGTGGCCGCTTACCATCAGGTGGACCGTACGCTTGTTTGCCACCGGCGTTGTATAAAAAAATTAAGTTATTTTTATTTAACTGTTATTACTACCTATATAAATACATTTATTTATTTATTTATGTAGTTTAAGTAGTACCAACAGCTAGATTATGATAGAGACTTAGATAATAATACGATGCCAATTAAAGGAAATCACAGATAGAACTATTATTACTACATAAATAAATATATTTATTTATTTAGTTTAAGTAGTACCAACAGCTATTAAATTATGATTGAGACTGATAATAATACAAATCCAATTAAAGGAACTCACAGATATAAGTATAATATATTTTATAATAGAAAAATTACATTTTAACTTTCACTAATAAAAAGTTGAAGTTTATTACAGATTGTCTTTGAATGTGCTGCACTTTCATCAAACTAATAAAATATTTCTAACTCCACTCTAACTGTAATTTAAGTTACCGTAGTTAACTCACGAAGCAAGCGTCAGTATCTTAGAGATATAGTTTATATGTACACGATAACCACGTTCAAGAAGACAAACAAGAAATGGTATGTTTGCCTGTTTGAGGTGCTCAAAGTTTCTAATGACAGAACGTCGGGACGGATTTGAGCTCAGTGTTGCCAATACGAAATTTCGTTCGTCTAAAACTGTATACTTATTGCTAAATTACTAATTATCCAATTTCCCGCCCTAAAAAATTCCAATCTTCTGATTATTTTTTAACTGTGATAATTTATTATAAGACATCTATTTCCGTTAAAAATAGAATCTGGATTGCATTTTCAAAGACAGATAAAGATATTTTTTAACAGATTCACCAGAGAGACCTGAGAATACTGTGCTGAAAATATGCTACATTTACTGCTAAGTAAGTCGAAAATGTTATTATGCTAATAAATTAATTTAGCAGAAAATATGCTAAGTTGGCAACACTCTCTGCGCTACGTCGAAGACATCTGCATTTCTGTTTTTGGTAATTTCATCCAAATTCTAAAACATCTTATCGAAAATGTTATGAAATTTAAACTTTTATCAACAAAAGGACGCTTGGGACCGATGAAATCCACTATTACCATCAGAATCTTCAACTTCTAAGTTATCTTGAGTGGATTCCCGAGTGATGTTTTCAATATTTCATATTCCTTCATTGAACGGGGATGTCTAAAATTGCTATTATGAATATCACAAGCAGCTCTGGTACAGCGCGACAGACCGAGCTTTGAGATGCAAATTATAGGTATCTTGGAAACTCGAACCCAAATGGAGTGTTCCGATGTTGGATATATATTTTAAAGTTACTTTTATTCACGCACTTTGGATTCGTTTGTAGTGAAAGTTATTTATTTAAGGCATGAAACGCGCGTGTTTCTCAAGGCGCGTTCGTTGAAACGGAGTCTGCATTCTTGCGAGCGCATTTTCGTTAGATGTCCCATTAACGGATGGTTGCGGTCGTCACAAAACTGAACGTAAATATCAAACACGTAGGTACGTTTCGTAACAAAACGAACAAGTTAGACATGACTTAAATATCACTTCAAATACATCTGTAAAAGAATCTTCGTAAACTTTAGATTCTTTTATTATTTATTTCAACAACTTAAAAAAGGGACACTGCTACACAAAACTAAAAGCTACCTCATCATCATCATCATAATATTTAAGAGCTTATCTCTTGTCGGTGGAGTAATTGCCAGCTTATTCTACATTCAGCTTTGTCCTTCACTTCTTTGTATGACGTAGCATTTATTTTATGTTTTATTTGCTCCATGTACGTCATTCTAGGTCTTCCCCTTTTCCTTTTTCCCTCTATATTTCCTTCTATTATTGTTCTGATCCATTCGTCATGGCGTATGAGATGTCCTATCATTTTTCCTCTTCTGTTTTCTATTATGTTCAATAAAGTCCTCTTCTCTTTAACTAAGTTTAAAACTTCTTCGTTAGTTTTCTTGGTAGAAGATAAGCTACCTACAAATAAAAATACCTTCCAAATCAATGCCGATGGGCAGTGTGCCCAGAAGGCTGGCGGAATGGCCGCTGTATAGTATTGGCCAGCCCTTTGGTAAACTGTAATTAATTTGTGAAATTGAAAAATACGAAAGAAAAATACGTAATTGTTTATTTTTCACATTAATGTTGATAGCACTACATGTTGATTTAGTTGTGAAGGATGGGGTAAATCTCAGACATATCTAATTTTGCACTTTATTTAGATAGAACTCTCGCGACCAGAAACAAGTCACAACGAGGGTGCAAAACAATATTAATACGCACAACACGATATATGTAGATATTAATATTACATAGGCATTAAGACGCCTTACAAACTTTAAAAAAATATTTTGTTCTCATATTAAAATAAAAAAAAAAAACAATTGTTGACGTCGTTTCGAACATTATTATTATAGGTATTTAAATAGTAGCAAATTTACAAAAACTTGGACTTTTCTTGGGCGTTTCTCCACTGAACAGTTCAGTTTACAAACAGAGTGTTTTCAAAATCAAAAATCATAATCAAACATTTATTCTACAAATAGGCCACAAGGGCACTTTTACATGTCAAAATATTAATTTACAATTTAAGAAAGTCTAACTATATAATAAGTAATACATTTTTCGTGTCAAAATATTAATTTACAGTTCAAGAAGGAATAATAATTTCGAGTTTACAATTATAACAAAATTAATGTCATACAGTGAAGATAAACTTGCAAAGTTATCTATTTTGGTAAAGGTATTGATAATTCCAATAATCAGTTTATTGGAATTATATGATACAATGCTATTATTAAAGTTTTAGATATATATATTTTTGCTTTTATTGTTCTCATCATCCGCCTAGCGTTATCCCAGTACAGTTGCATCCTGAAGGATGCCCGGGGTCCGCTACCTAATCCCAAGACTTGGCGTAGGCACTAGTTTTTACAGAAGCGACTGCCGTCTAACCTTTTATGGGTTTATTTTTTTGTTTTTATACAAATACAAATACAAATATTTTTGTATTTTTCAAAATTTTACAATGTTCAATCTATAGTAAGTATGGGTATTAAAATTAAGACGTTTAAAAATCGGTGTGAGCACAGCGCTAAGCTGGTTTTAAGCCCACCCGTAGTCAGTGAGTTGGTTTCACACTAAATAAGGGTTATAAAATTAAATTAATTACAATAACAATATAATTAATTTAAAGTAGGTTGAATGCTACAATATAAGTATTGTTATTGTGATTAGAAAAAAAATATGCGGAAAAGAATAGGTTTTTGCTTGAAATTTGGAGTTGGAGTTGGTGCGGATTTGAAACGATGTTTCTTAATATATATATTTTTTAAAGTACATGAAAAATCTATAATATAAGGCCGCAATAATAGTCCTGTACTACCAACCCATAGCAGTACGTCTTCATGATACTTCTAACCGTTTTCGATACCATATAATCGGTATGGTAGCGGTATTGGATTAAAAAAAAAAAGAAAATTTAAAATTTAAACTGTTTATTTCAAAAACGAAAATTAATTACATTTTATGTTAATTACTTAGCTAAATCTTTACATTTTGACATTGTGATGCTAAGCTTATATTTTATTTAATATATGGTCTTCTTTCGTTTAGATTGGGCTATACAATATTGTTCTTTTTATGATATTTTTGGTTTGCTTTGGATTGTCTTCTATTTTATTGATAACATGTATGGGGAAACCATTTAGTATATGAGGTAGGTAGTACGTCCATACTCTCCTGCCATATACACTACTTGTATTATTAGGTAAAATGTATGTTTTTTTGTTAGTCAAATATCGCAGATCGGTTGGCCTCTCATACCTATTTAGTTTTCCCATTCTGTCCTTACATTCTGATATTATGGCTATCAATACCACTTCGTTATAAAGGTAGAACTATACCGGTTGAAATATAAAGGTACGCTACCGGTATAAAATAACAATATCGCTATTTCTGATCGGTGACCTTTATTGTAACGGTAGCCAACCAGTATTATTTCGGTACCAAAAAATTCCAAAGGTAACTTTAACGATGGGTATACGTAAGCGCGACCAACAGCAAACAGCGACTACGTCAGTAATCTATCGCGCCGAACGAATTTAACAAAAATGGGTATCATAGACATTCATTCAATAACTAGCGCGATTGGTTGGCGCCATTGGCGGCACCCTCTTAAAGCCCAAACTATATATTAATGAAAACGTTTCAAGAATCGAATAAAATAGCAGTACCGTTATATTCTGCTACCGAAACTTTCTTTTCCGGTATCGAAACCTAACCGAAACGAAACGGTTTGACTTCATACCGTTTTTAAACGCTACATTTATTTTCCAATTTTGTAGTCCCTGCTTCTAACATTTACACTGTCTGGGGATAGCTGAGTTTCTTGCTGGACTCTTCTCAGCTAGGCTAGGTTTAGTGAACCAGCGACAAAACTCCCAGTAGCTTGATTCCACTCACACCTCAGATTCGGTTGAAACCGCTCAACCAATCTCACTGGAGCGCAAACTCCTAGAGTATCCCAGTGTTCCAAACCACACGCGTGGTCGTGCCGGAGGTTTTCCCATGGATTTTCCCCAGGCTGCTCTCCAACCGCGCACTCCTATCGTTTTATTGGGCCCGGCCTATAAAGCCACAGTCAGGTTAAAAAAAAACTGTCTGGGGATATGGGTCTCGAGCCTGCCATATTCGGTCTGAGCACTGCTCCTAGTTATTCATAAAAACAGTCCTAGGTGACTTTATTCGTCAAAGCATTACTGCTATTCACAACTAAAACATTGTCAAAAAAAAACACTTTCAATGGAATCTCCTGAGGGTTTGAATACCTGATTTACATCACAAAGCGACACTGTGCCGTCGAAGGATTTTGGCGATGCGCTATATGTATAAAATTCCTCGATTGCGGGGCAAAAATCGAATGCTAATAAAACCTTAAATCTTCTGAATTGTTTGCGGGTGATTCTCAATCCAAACTTTAACATTTTCTTAATTTGTCCTTACCGGGCTCGGATAGTTAACGACTCGTGAATGATTATTTCTGACTTTAACTATTTTAACAGTTAGGGATCCAGGTATAGAGTAAACTGGAGCCAACAATAAGTTTAAATTGCACTCTGATTTCCTTAACTTTCACTTAACGTTCGGACCGGTAAGGACATCAATTAAGTTTAACGATGAGAATCACCCTTGCAGCGATATTTACATACCTAAGTTATATCATATACATGTTTTATGCGTTATTTAAGACTAGAGACAACTTAATAATGTTGTAAATAAGAAAGAGGTATAAAAAACAAAAACACTTTGTTCTCTTTTACGTGTCATTGCAAATAATATTATTTTATATGCCTCTTTATTCCTTATTAATGCTTTCCATTATCTATGTTTCAAATAGGCTTATAAACTCTGTTACCCGTAATATATGTATTTATTTAACAAAATCCTTTATTCCAGTAAGCCACAAGAGATAAGCGTAAATTTCCAGTATTCCTCGAATATTTGGATTAAGTAAACCTGTCTATCAAAATTAGCTTTGTATACTGTACAGTCGTCGCCATATAAGAATTATATTTTTATTTGCCTTTTTAAGGATATAAGGTCTAAAACTGTAACATTTCTTTAATATTGACTACACAAGCAAACCGTAGAGATGTTTTTCAGAACCAAAATGTCAAAGACGGGGACAAATTTTCCGGCTTTTAAGGGTTCGACAGCAGGGTTCAACAGGGAGGGAGGAAAATCTGGCTATTTGTAACTAGTTAAGAGTGATATAGAAATAACTCTTTGATTTGCAGTTTCGTTCAGTTAACACATTCAGGTAACATGGGCTCGTTGCATTAATTGAGGTATCTATACAATTACATTAGAAAGAAAAGAAAGAAAATAAATTTATGGCTGAGATACGCGTCATACTCGTGATCGGGTGCTGTTTGTGGAGTCCGGTCTGTTCATGCTTGCAAGGACATAGTGACTACGTTAATACTAGTGTCTTTTTATAGGGGATTGACGAGAGGCATCATCCTGTTCTGGATTCTTTTTTATTATCAGTGACTCTTAGAGACCATATACATCTCTAACAATATTATATTAGTCTTAATATTAACGCTCTGAGACCATGTATATCTCTAAGGACGTTACAATAGTAACTATTAATTGTATTTGGAGAGATGAGAGGATGTACATCTCTGGGATATTATATGAATTCATTATACTCTTTGTTTAATCAGACTGAGACCTTATACAATTTGAAACGGGATATTTACCATGTATATTTGTATTTGTGAGTTCCCGATATTTCGGCACTGTTGCAAGCGCCACACACGCGCGTTTATTTACACTGTCGGTATGACATTAATTTTGTTACATATGTAATCTCGAAATTATTATTATTTCTTGAACTGTAAATTAATATTCTGACATGAAACATGTATTCTTATCTTGTCAGACTTTCTTAAATTGTAGATTAATATTTTGACATGTAAAAGTGCACTTGTAGTATATTTGCAGAATAAATGTTTTATTTTGATTTTTGATTTTGATTCAGAATTTTAAAGATATACAAACAAAAGTAGGTATAAAGAATTATAGATGCTAAAAACGTCATCACTCAGCTTGATATCGCAAAGTAAACCGTGGTTTTACATCGTAACGCTTATTTCAGTGACGCCTGTGGTCGCCAGGGTAATATTTGATGGTACACATGGTTTACAAAATTTTACACAAGAAAATTTAGCCTAAGAACATGAAATAAAATTACAATACACTATAACAAAAATGTGAATAAATTAGTAAATGTGTGAGTAACAACTTCATCTGGGCGTGTGTCCGCGCGTTTGTATGAATGTGAGTGTGCGTGTGTGTGTGTGTGTGTGGAGTGTGTGTGTGCATTATAATTATGATTGCTTCATTCAATGACAAACAGACACCAGGAAAAGTAAAACTATTTAAAACTATGCTTTGTGACTTCGAATCGTTTGTTAAATATTTTATTATTATTTTGATTACGTTTATTATTTGGAGTTTATTGGAGTTTAAGTAATAAAATCAAACTTTCTCCGTTACGTTATGCGTTATGCTTGTGCGCAACTTATCTTGCGCAGTTTGTGATGCCGATTACGAAAATGACATGCATTTTCAAATCAAAGACAACGGACATTTACTTGTCTTAAAAATCGATATCGGTGTCTTCTTCAAGGTTCCTCGGGGTGCCGATTACGAAAATGACATCAATTTTGAAATTCAAAATGGCGGAATATTATTTTTCTTAAAAATCGATATAGGTGCCAACTTCGAGGTTCCCAGGGATGCCGATTACGAAAATGACATGCATTTTTTCAAATCGAAGACAGCGGACTTTTTTATTTTATTTATATCGGTGTTTTTTCTCAAGGTTCCTCGGGGTGCCGATTACGAAAATGCCATAAATTTTGAAATCCAAGATGGCGGACTATTATTTTTCTTAAAAATCCATATGGGTGTTATCTTCGAGGTTCCTCGGGGTGCTGATTACGAAAATGAAATTCATTTTCAAATCAAAGACGGTGGTCATTTATTTTTCTTTCTCAATTTCCCTAGATATTTTTATGTTTTCACAATGGTATTCGAATACGTAACACACCATCACATCTTATATACATTGTTATGTGGCGTTCTTACTTGTCTTATCTAAATATTTTATAAACAGTATACAGTTCGTAAACAGTATACTCCAGTCGTGCATCGGAGCTGACACACACATTTTTTTTTGTTTACTATTGTTTTGATTATCTGGGTCTAATTTTAGATTTATCTACTGTAACAGCATATTCATTCAAGGGAAAGTAATTAAAAACTTGGACAGAGTATCCTTAATTGCTTTAGCCCTAGCATTATTATCTTCATGTTTGATTTCCTCGACATTAAAACTGGATCTTCCATTTTTTGGCAAATGTATCGATTTAAAAATGCAAATGGGTCATTCTCGGTCATACGCGGATTTAGGTTCGTTTTCTTATTCTATTCTGTGGACATACCAAAAGTTAAGGGCTACAAAGCTTAATTTTGGATTGGTCCAGTAACCCGCATAAACAGTGTCTCCGTTTCTATAAATGCCTGTAATAAACACATAGCTAACATGCACATAAGCCGTTAACTATTGACCACAGGAGGGACGACTTTTGTTTATCCAACTAAGTATGACCCTTCTACTTTTTCGTGATCTCTAATTGCGAGAAAATATTATGATGTATACTAATTGAATTAGTTACAAAAATAGTATTTGAAAATAGTACGGACGTAACTAAATATACTTAAATATTAACTTATTAACACAGTGTTAAAAACAAGTTTATCATACAAATTGGTGAGACGTTGAGAACCACTGAGTTACTCGATTTATGAATATTAGCGGTGGTTTGATATTTACCAAAACTATCGGATGTGACAATGTAATTAAACCTCTTTCTAAATAGATAACACTGAGAAGTATGAAATGAGGACCAAGCCAAGTATTCCGAAATCCGCACTTAAAAAAAAAGTGTCGACAATGAGCCAGTTAGTAAAAATATCATAATAATATTTTTGGGCTTATTTATTTGTATATATATCATGTAAGGTAAACGTCTTATGATCGGTTGCATCAACATACGATTACAGGCCAGTCATCGTTAAATATGGCGCCAGCAGCTGTCATCCCATAGAAACTTGTCAAACTTTCCATACAATCATATTTTAACGAACACCGCTTATGATTACAGACGGTTTGGTGTAAACCACCCTTAATTTTTTACACCCTAATTTGCAATAGTTGATATCTATTAATCACCTCTAGGTACTAAGATTGGAAATGTATTCCACACAGCACAGTCCGTGTCAAAGCACGGTACACTTACCTAATCGACCGAGTGAAGCAAAGGTCTCCGTTACAGCTTGGGCAAAAATACTTTCGCATGTCCGCCGGATTTCCAAATATCCGGCCGTTCTACAGCAGGGGAATCACGTAACTTTATGTACTACCGTTAGATAGATTTTAATGTCAATTTTGAAGTATAAATGTATGAGCTGACAATTAAAATTTGACATTAAAATCTGCCTAACGGTAGTAAATAAGTTACATGATTACCCCGCAGGTCTCATTTCTCAACCGATTCTCGTAAAATTTTGTGAAAAGGTTCATAATCGTAATTATTACGGTATTTTTGTCGATTCGTATTTGGATTTTTTTCTAAATGGCGGGGCCACGGGGGTTGAAAACGTAACAAATGTAATATTTTTAACAGACTTCAAAAAAGGGAGGAGGTTCTCAACTCTACTGCATGTTTTGTTTTGTATGCTTGTTACGCGATTACTCCGCCATTTATCAACATTTTGGAAAAATATTTCTTTGCTTGAAAGCATATATTATGCTTCCAGATTGGTTGTTATCAAAGTTCACTGCTGATGACGGGAACCATGAGGAATTGACGGAACTGTTCAAAATTTCAAGGGAAACATTTGGTGAACGGGAATTGATTTAGACGACTACGGATAGTGATCCAAAACTCCCTAGTATTTAATGGTTAGCGCTAAGATATTTCGATCAAGATACTGAAGCGACTATGACGAAGTCCTGATGTATTGTAATGTTACCATCAATCTGATCTGGTAATGGAAGCCGGATGATAGGCAACGGAACTCCGTAATGAAACAGGGTAGCTTAGCCATGTTATCAAGAGATACATTCTGGAAATAATTTACTAAAATGTGTGAAATAAAATAAAATTTGAACCTCCAAAAAAACAATAATACTGAAAAATAATTGCCTAACTTCTAATAAGTCAATATGAGACAACGCTTCTTATCGAACAATGAAGTGATATTGTAATTTTTGTATTCGGTGCCATTTCGTCAACTATAGGCAATTTCTTTGGATGGCATCGACTCCAAAAATTGCAGTACTTACATTGTTCAATAAGAAGCGTAGTCCTTGACCTATTAAAAGGTAGGCAATTATTTTGTACTTATTAGTGCTTTTGGAGTCGGTTTTTATTTTTTATGATTTTTATTTTATTTTACGTTGGGCAACGTTGGGCAATTCGACCAATGTCTTGGATGTTTCTATGTATTTAAGTATTTATTTATCTATATTAAATATGTAAATCGTCACTTAGTACCCATAGTACAAGCTTTGCTTGATTTGGGACTAGATTAACTTGTGTAAGATTGTCCACAAATATTTATTTATTTGTATCAGGCAACAAGGCCCATATTCACATATATGTACCTTACATATTAATTTATCAATAACAATATAAGATTTCAAGCTTACATGGTCATTTACATCAGAATACGATTTAGAATATACATGGTAAATATCCCGTTTCAAATCGTAATTCTAATATCAATAACAGAAAACAAAAAGAATAGAAGGGAGAGAGTTATATGAGAATTGTATTTTGTGATGAATAAAACTAAACTAAACTATATAGCTCACAGAGCCACTAGTATTCTTTTTGAGCAGTAAAATGAGTAAGTCCTAGAACAGCCAATGGTCATAATAGTCATTTTATTGGCGCGGCGGTTCGGTGAGCCGCGTGGAATGGCCGCCGGGTTGGACGCAAGCAGTGTTCGTGCATTGCGTGTTAACTGAAATGTAGATTACTGTTGTATCATGTTACTTTAAATTGTACCATAAAAACAATTTGTTGATGATCTGAACTGAAATGTCAAATAACGGAACACGATGCACTCGTAAATACCTTTACAATCAACTTACTCATTTTTAATTATGTTTCGGCATGACTAATATAATTAACGAGTCTTCTGCAATGCTATTTGAAGGCAAATAAAAACTGCTTAAGCTTATTATAACTATGACCACTGATGCATTTAAGAATCCTAATTATTTAAAAAATGCTCATCTATTTAGGCCATTTTCTGTTTTGACACGTATCTTTACATTTTCTCAGCATTACTATCTAGAACAGGACTATTGCGACCTTATGTCATAAACTTTAAATGTATTTTGTGTATTTTTGATTAAGAAATATCGTTTCAAACATCACTTCAAATCGACCGTTTTTAAGCTAAAAACTTGTTTTACCCACTTAAATTTTACTACACACAATAAAATCAAAAAATGGCTATGTTACTATCTAAAACTTTAATAAAATAATCGTTCGGTCGTTAATCACTTTATTGATATTATCAAAACATTTTTAAACTTATAAGGCAAATCTTTGAGCTTTCCTATGTATTCAAATTCTTTCAGAATATTCATTCATCCGATAAAACATAGAACAGTAAAACGTCATTCGGGGCTTAATCCCTCATTGCATTTTTCGTACCTGGTTTTATCCTATTGGAAACATTGTTCTAAAACACCACATAAACTTCATATTTTAGCATACATGTGCCTTTTTGGTAGCAATGTACTATTACTATATCTTAGAAAGGGCCTATGCGTTTTTATATCTAATGCTTATTCGACATTTTGGATCACAGCAGTTGGGGTTCACGACAGACAACCTCTCTAAGTATATTCACTTCACCACTCATCCTTAAAATAACTTGATCCCTAGTTTCCTAATGAATATACGAGACTAGAGGTCAGGATTGGATGGTTCGTCTGAGGCGAGTTGTCAGTAAGCGTGAATACAAGCCAGTTTGGAGCCAAATGTGAGGCACAGCGCCAGATTCGCTTGAAACCTGCGAATTTATCATTATAATGTCCTAATAAATCTATAAATGTAGAGATAAACTTCCTGGCAACACTACGGCTAAATAGGAATACTAGGTACTACTCAGTAACCTACCTTTTGACATAAATCGAAGCTTTTCGATCGAAGCGTCTCGGTTTCTGCTTAGGCAAAAATGCTTTTGCATGTCTGTTTAAATGTCTGTCTGTTCTCTCCCTACAGGTCGAATGTCTCAACCGATTCTTCTGAAACTTTTTGAGCAGGATTGATAATTAATTATCAATTTTTTGTCAAGTCAGTTTTGGTTTTTTTTTCTCATGGGGATAAACAGTAAAAAAAAATGCTCACCAGCTACAGCTCATAGAAACAGTAGTTTTAAGATATTAAAGACGTTATTTAATACTAGATACAGTGGTATACAAGGAGCCTAATTTCCAAATACGTAGAATATTTTATCGAATCATATTTGTCTATTTAAGGCCGTGCCACGAGAGTTGAGGTGAATGATTGACACAGCTACAATGAAGTACTGATTCAATAAAATGAAAACAATTTATTCAATGTATTATGTATTTTAATAGGTGTAAAAAACAGTAAAAAATAAATAACAATGGCTCTTATAAACTATAATCACTTGGTATATTTTCTTCTCATTCATTAAAATTGATTACAAGGTTATTGTCTTTGGATAAATCATCAACAAAATAATTCACTGTTGAATTTGCTATCGGTACTAAAAAAAGAATAGTAATCCCATAAAAAAACATTTCATGTAAAAATAGGCCTATTCTCGAAATTCTTTCACCGTAAAAAGTTGTGAAATATTACGTAGAGCCAAGTCAGGCATTGTTATCTTTATTTGCCAACTAAATAAAATTTTGACACTTGAGAATCACACAGCATTACCTCATTCATAAATATTTGCATAACTATATCCTATTGTGTGTTTGCCTTCTTTTTGTAGCTACATGTGTTAATACTTTATGAATGCATCTAGAACTAACAACTTTTCTTAGATGCAGGAACTACAAAAGTATAACTTTGTATCGCAAATATTTTTATAGGATTACAAATTTACTCATGCAGTTTGTATATCTCTGAAACCTGACTGAAGTTGCAATATTTTTAGGTTTCTTATGACTTGATAGGCTAAAATCTAATTATGTTTAAAATTAGAAGCTTGTGGTTCTGCTAGAAGTATCTTAGAATTATGATGATCGGTCAGTGTGTCAGTGACAAAACTAAGGAACTTTGATGGGCAATAGTTCTTAAACTACAACTTTAAATTGAATATTATTGAGAACATATCGAAGTCATATTTTGCCCTATATGTTACTGAAAATTCAGGGTTCTAGCTTTAGCCAGCCCAAAATTACAGGATGTTGAAAATGGCCTGAATCGCTTAGAGAAAAGGGTGGTATGGCCGTGCCTCTTTGTTATGCTCGACTTGTCAGGGCCACTGCCGTGCTCCCAGAATTCAAAATCCCCCTGTCATTACATGACATGTTGTTGTGTGCGTGGCCTCAACTCTGGTGGAGCTATCTGATGTACAAGCATAATTATAAGCGTACTGAACTGTCTGCCAGGGAGAGAAGCATATATTTTAAAAATGGGTTTACTCTAACAAGAATATAAGTTGTCCAAGGAAAGAATTCTGATATGAATCCTTTGAAGCCTTGGTCTGACCTTTGTTTATTATTGAATTGAATATTAAAAGACAGTATTTTTTCTCAAATTAGCCACTCACTTTTCCCCTTATTCATAAAACTTAACAAGCCTGTGCTAACTAAAATGTCTGTTGTCACTGTCTCACAAGCACATGCGTCAAAGTGACAGATAAGGACAAACGAACTTTAGCGGCTAGTTAACTAATATAGGTTTGATAGACGTTTATGAATAAGGGGGTTTATCTTTAAGGTGAACGTCCTTCAATTTTACGTCAAATTGATATAGAGATGTACGATTTATGTTAATTATTGGGCAGTCGTAGTACCTTATTCTTAATTAGTCAATATCCAGGCGACTGGAGGTTTCTTTGACTATATTTTTGCATTCTATTCTTGAACAGAATCGTTTCGACTATTCAGCATCGCCGACGCTTGATCCATGGAATATAGCTATTTTTTGTCGAATTAAGTGTTAAATTCCAACATTAAGTTTTTTCATTACACTTCTAACTTACCCCAAATGCACAGTTATTTCTATTATTTAACGTCGTTTTATTTTGTATCGAAATAACTTAATATTCATATTAGTTTTCAGTAGCTAAAATTGGCCTAGCGAAAACCAATAATGCCAGTTACCGCGGTAAATTCACGTTTGAACTTGATTTAATTTGTTAGCGAATACGAATCGGCCGCGTAACTGAAAATACAATACTGTTCCAATTACATTCAGCATGTTAGAACCAAGTATACGTATAAAACACGCATGCAATTTTGTCAACTGAAAGTTATAAAATCTATTTGTTTCTTAATTTTTCAGTATAGGTACCTACGGCAATGAAAATATAAGTTTTTTTTTTTTAATTTATTGGCCAAAAACATTATTTTACAAAAAATGGTATTTTTAAAATGGTGGATTTTTTTTATGTCAATCATCATCATCCTCCTAGCGTTATCCCAAGATTTGGCGTAGGCACTAGTTTTTACGGAAGCGACTGCCAACCCGAGTTGGAAACAGAACTTATTGTAATTAGGCTTGTCAAGTGAGTGGGCAATTTGATTGATAAAAGTTCTCAAGCCGCCCGAAGATACTCACGGCACTTACGACCTTTTGTTTGGGCAAGACAGTTTTTAAGCGAAAACTCAAAAACCGTAAAATCTATATTGTTCAAACCAAAAATCGTTGAAAGTATTTACTAATGCACACCAACTTATTTTTTTTCAGAATTTTAAACTTTATAGTTTGGAAATTAGAGGGGGGGGGGGCACTTTCTATGACTTTGACAGCTAATATCTCATCAACGGTTGACTTAAATGGACAAGTTTTTTAGAAACCTCCACATCATTTTGAAAGGCCTATCCATAAGGCATATCATCCACCGGTTACATATATGGAGTGCCCCCCTAATTTAATATTTTTTTTGTAATTTCACATCATTTTTATGTAGCGCTTCATAGAATACACTCTCCTACCAAATTTAATAATTGTAGTGCTTATAGTCTCCGAGTAAATCGGCTGTAACATACGGACGGACGGACAGACATGACGAATCTATAAGGGTTTCGGTTTTGCCATTTTGGCTACGGAACCCTAATAAATATTAGAACTGTATTTGCGTAGATCAGCGGTCGGCAACAAGCGGCTTTATTGTTTGTACAATTTTTATAATTTCTTACATAATTTTAAATTATTTACATGCGTGAAAGCCTTAATCAAGCCACTATATCGCCAACCGCGAAAACCTTCACATTTGGCAACGACGATATGTATTTGCTGGTATATTTTACATCGAAACTGATCAATTTGTTTCTCTTTCTACGTATACAATTTTTTTTTTGTAATAGTTTTGGCATAGCTACAGCGCCAATAATAATCAATGTTTTCGTAGTGATGTTTTTTTAAGTTGTTCTGTGAAATATCTAGTAATTACGCGTTGAAATTTACGCGATTTTAAATTACAAAAAAAAATATTGTTCGCGACTCACTGACGACCACTTGATTGCTATCTTGCAAATTTCAACCACCAAAATGACACCAAACATAACTGGTATAGCCGTACAAATACAGCCTCAAAAGTCACAATAGCCGATGTTTCAGGCTGTTTGAAGGTGCAGTTGGGCAGCGTTTGTATTTTATTCTTGATCTCAGTTATTAGAAGTGCCAACTTAATTTATATTTTATTCTTGATCTCAGTTGTTAGAAGTGCCAACTTAATTTATATTTTATTCTTGATCTCAGTTGTTAGAAGTGCTAATTTAATTTATTTCTATGTTTTTAGTGCTTTCGTTTCTGTTTTAATTTTGATTATAAAAAATAACATGTTTTGTCATTTAAATATTTCCTAGTACCCTCAATGCAAATACCTACGTACATGAATAATGTGTCGTTTTCGGGCGAAATGTGCCGCGTCGTTGGCATACAAACGTACGGCCGTATATGCGCGTTGCCGATCCTTGACAATCGACAATGTAAGCCTTTTGCCTGATAAAGTCACGAATTATTATCAACTGCGGCCCGCGACAATTTCGTTAGCAACTATGTGGCTCTTGGCTGCTAAAAGGTTGCCGACCCATGGCATAGATTGATAACATTTGTTCGTAGGTTACTTGTAGATGTTTTACTTATTCAAATATTTGCACCGCTTGATATTTTTAATTACGGCGTGAACGGCGAATTGATAAGTTGTCTCGCGATTCCGCTGTTAATTGTAATACAGTATTAAAATGACAAATGCAATAAGTGACAACTGTGAATTACCTAGTGAAAGCAATAATGTTAATATTACAGAAATGAAAAGTGTAATAAATACAGAGGAAAATGAAGACGTAGCGTTTGAAGATGCTTTAGTATTGGCAGGTAAGGATCTTTCTTCTGATGATGTTTAATCACGCTAGAATTATAATCTAGCGGTTTTTACAATTTTTCGGTATACATCCCTCTGTAAATAGGTATGTAACCATAGGTGGTAGCGTAAATATTTTCAAGCGTGCGAAAGTAGATCAAAATGTCATTTTTCATAACTAAAAATGACAGTTAAATGTACCGGCAATGGTCTGTTGTGGCAATTTTGCTATGGATTTGTACATAAAATTGGTAATGCATTTGTAAAACTCTGACATAAATATAAAAGAGCCTTTGAGGCCTACAATGGAAAATCATCGACATGTACAGTTAGGGGAAACTTAAACAAGTACCTTTTTAATCCTTATTATCATAGTAACAAGAGCGAAAAGGTTACCAACGCGTGTATCTATTTTCTTAACTGACGCATTTCTTTCCAGAAGAGTAAGGCTGAGTACATGAAATGTCATTTCGGTGCCGCCTGTTAGCAAATGTAGGTGGATAAAATATGATATTGCAGTGATAATGTGGTAAAAATCAAATATTGACATTTTAACTTCGCGACAATATTTCAGCAATCATTACACAACCGGTTTTCAGGGTTTCGTGTTCATCCGTCCGGCCGCAGCTTAGCTCAGTGTCCGTTAGCATCAGAAAGCTGTAATTTGGCACGAGTATACATATCAATTACGCCGACAAAACGGTAGAATAGAATATAAAAAGTTTACATTTTAAGGTACTTCCCTTTTAGGGCACACGTAAAGGGGGGGGGCAGTTTTGTATTTTTCCTAACCCCATCGAGTGGGGTATCATTAGATAGCTCGTTGAAAAATTTTAGTTCACTTAGGCAGCCAACAATAATGCGGCAATAATGAATTACGCAATTGAAGGTCATGGCCTCAATGTAAGTAAACTTGATAAAGACCCCGTGTTACCCGTCGCAATGTTGATTCGTTGTTCTACGTAGGAGACGTCGAGTTCATATCAGATTTTTTATCTTAGTTACGTTTACAAATATCAATAATAGATATTAACGCTTAAAACGTGTTGCCGGTGAAAAAGTCGCTCTTACCGCATATCGCGGCTATGTTGCACCTCTGTTTCGATACGGTCTCATTATTTGGGGTAATTCGAGTGACTTAAAAAGTGTATTTATTTGCCAATGTGAGAAAGCCTTAAGTGGAATAGGACATCTAGCATCATGTAAACCACTCTTTTAAAAAAATAACCTATTATCTCTCACTGATGTGGAGGCCGGAATTTTTGTACGATCAAACCCAAATTTATACATAACTGTGAAAACCAATTCTAAACTTAGAACGAGAGATCCTTAGAAATTAAAGTCCAGCTATGTAAAAGCGCGCTACAGAGAAACAATTGTCATGCAATCTAAGGACATTTAATAATATACCATTAGTAATAAGACAATTGCCGACATTAACATGGTTGAAGGATAATTTTTTTTTATACTATAAATGATTTTTTTGAATGTAAGTAACATAATATTATTTTAATTGAATGTGATTATTTTATAAGGTTGAAATTGCATGCTGGAATAAGCTAAGTGTGTCGATCAATTTCACAATTTGACATATTATGTATGATGATGATACATGATGTAACCACACCACACTTAAAGCAAATAAATATGATTTCATTTCATTATATTAACTTAATTAATAATAAGTATATCTTAATTTTAGTTACTTGGAGCAGCTATCGAAAATGCGGTTGTTATCCTGTTGTTATTTATTTTTGGTCCAGTCCATTATTGGCCGAACGAGCGCACTAGCGCGAGCGATGCGTCTCCGTGTCGAATTGTGCAAAAATGCATTTGTATGTGTGTTGACCGGATTGTAACGGAACCCAGCTAGCTGCTGTAGTCACATTCAGTATGAAGTAGGATTAGAAGGGATTTTGCTAATGTAAGTTTGAATAAGGAACAGTTCTATGAAGCCTTTACTAATCACGGGTTTCTAGTTTTTAAGTCTTACAGACATTGCCTACCACTAAAATGATGAGGATCACTAACTTTTGATGTCTTAGCTTGTTCTTAGCGATAGTCAACACTGTTCACACCTTTCGTACCGAGCTTATGGCATAGAAGTTGATTTTACACACTTATAACCACGAAATCATTCTGATTCAACTAAATTTTAAGAGGAGACATTGTCCAAACGATCGATTGAACTGTTTCTAACGACCAGGCTCTTTTGGAGTATGTCTTCATGGCAAATTCACTGAAAATCGGGAGATCATGACCACCATTCATATTAAAAGATTATTATATCTGCACTGAACAGGTTACAAAGCAAGTCTCTAATGTCTCTCGGATAATGTCTGTAATGTCTCGGATAATGTCCCGGATGTCCTGGATGTCTCGAATATCTCTGAAGTCCCTGAAATGCGTCCGTAATGTCTCGGATAATGTCTCGGATGTCCCGAATGTCTCTGATTTCCCTAAAATGGTGTCCGTAATGTCTCGGATAATGTCCCGGATGTCTCAGAAACTGGTCTCTAATGTCTCGGATAATTTCCCAGAAGTCTCGGAAATCTGTCTTTAATGTCTCGGTTATTGGGGTATAAAAGGACTGAGAGGCGACAAGGTAGGCACTTAGAATTCGTCATTCAGAATGTCAAGGGCTCTGGCTCGCTTAATATAAAATTTTTGGTGGGTGATTTTATTGACATAAGGATGGTTCATCATCTGAGGAGATTCTCTTCATCATGAGGGATCAGTTTTTCATTTATTATTTAATAATTTTCGGGGTTTTTGAGTTATTTTCATTAAATCCAAAAAGCCAGAACTTTGCCCAGGTTTACAGTGTACCTGAGGAATCATTCCCGCCTAACGGTGTCAATGGGCATGATTCAGAGTCTTTAGCTATCAGATCTAAGGGTGGTCTGGCGTCTTCCTCTTTACTAACATAGGAGACGATTAAATCCCTTACGCTTTCTCAATGCCCAGCTGGCAACGTAAACGAGGCTGCCATAATTTGGGTCAGCATAGAGGAGTAATCCTCGCTCGTTGAAATTGTGCAGTAGTTAAGAGGCGGTCTTGTTAAATATATTTATATATTATCTTTATATACACAATAGGGCGTCTTACTCACTCTACCCTGTCTTCGGACCAGTGAGGGGAGACAACCTACACAGGCTTTAGCATTGCAATCCTCAGTTTAGCCGACTTAACTTTCAGAGCTTAGTTAGGGATACGCATTCTTTGAAACTAAATCTGGTAAGGGATTTTAGTTTCTACAGTTTAGATCTATTTGGGTTAGTGATAGGTTAGCTTCATACACTGATTACTCACTAGGTTCAAATATGAGTTTTAGTTGACTTTATCTATTTGAAAGAGAAATAGTTAATTTCGTTACTGGGGAATATTGAATAGTTATTATGATCTTTTCTAATATTATTAAATGTTACGTTATTAGATTACCATATTCAATAGTTAAAATCTCTAGAGCTATTATGATATTAATGACAAGCCGAGCAGTTCTCTGGTTTAATTTATTTAGTGACGAGCTGAGCAGTTTACTAAATATAGCTTACATAATGACAAGCAGAACAGTTCACTGACGTTTAACGACAAGCTGAGTAGTTAATTAGACTAGCAGTTCTTAGATTTATAGAATTCTTTTCTAGTATTCTAGCAAATTTCTAGCAAATTTAAACATAAAGTTTTTCTAAAGGTTTACGTAAAACACAGACTGAAGAGTTTCTTGGTGTTCCTTCTCTTCAGAAAACTAGGTTCCGAAACGCTGGTAGATTTTTAGGAAATAATATTTATTAAAAACTAAATATTATAAAATAGATATTCATTAGCTATTTTGATTTCCACTATCCAGGCGTCAGTAGTAGTGAAGTAAGTGTGTAAGTTTGAAACAGAATAATTGATTTTCATTAGCTAGCTAGGATGAATGAATAATAAAGTAAGTGTTCATATAGGATGTATTATTCTGTTCATAGTTAGGTTTAGGTTCACTGTGCTGCGGGAAGGGATTAACGGCAGGTACTGGGGCTGTTTTACCATAATTCAAAAACATTCTTATTTGTGAGAATATTTATGAGAATAAACATGATAGTTTAAGTTCTAGTATTTTGATATCAAGTTGATTAGTTAGTTCAAGCTAGGTTTCAGTAATTAGAATGAGGAATCCAAACCTTGACATGAATTCACATAAAAGATAATGGGTTTTACGGTTCACAACTCTTCAGGGGTTCTACCTTAGACGAGTCACTTTGGCCATTTCGTAGTTTTAGTTAGTTTAAATAAAATAAAATATTTTAAGTTAATTTATATATTTATTTATTTAGTAGAGGGGGGGGGGGGGGTCCTTACAGGATGTCCGGATGATCCCTTCTACAAGTCGCATTTCTCAAAAGATTATCATAAAATTTTGTGAGCGGGTTCATTAATTATATTAACATTTTTGTCGATTCAGTTTATATGGACTTTTTCAAAATTGAGGAGTCAATGAGGGTTGAAAATGTAATATATATTTACGTCCACAGAGACATTAATATCGCTTATTTAGGTTCAGTGTAACAAATATTTTACACCTAAGCCGTAGTCGCCCGGCGAAAAAAACACCCAAGACTATTCGTGCTCATCACGCAAATAAATGCCCTGACCGGGATTCGAACGAGGACCTCCAGCTTCATAGGCAGGGTCACTACCAACTGGGCTAAGGCGGTCGTTATTAGGTATATTAGGGATTAGATTCTTCTTCTTTTATAGTTATCTACGGGACCAGGTTAAAGCTGTCGACGATATTATATCAATTCAACACTGCAATATGCACATATTCCCAATCTCTAAACCACCATTTTATAAATACTGAAAAAGAGATGTACCGCGCCTGCCAACAAATTTTGCGAATACGTGTGAATTTATGTTATTTTCTAGGTTTCGGCAAATACAACTACAGGTTGTTAATCATCAGCATCTACTCGCTGCTGGCGGCCATCGCTGAAGTTTTCAGTGTCGGCATGATTGTGGCATCAAGTCAGTGCGACTTAAGCCTCGGCGTCTTCGAGAAGGGAATTGTCGGATCTGTCCCTATTTTGGGTAAGTAGATATATAAATACAACTACAGGTTGTTAATCCTGAGCATCTACTCGCTGCTGGCGGCCGTCATAGTCATAGTCATTTATTAATAATATTATCAATATTACATGTCACAGTTATAGTTCAATTATACAATATTAATTATTATGTGTTAATTCAATTCTACAAATTACTGAAATCATAATCATAAGTAATAGGTATTATTATTATTAATTATTGGGTAGGTCATAAAATTCTTTAATACTATAAAATGAGTGAGTGAGAAGCCACGATTTTAATTTTTTTAATCCGTCGCTGAAGTGTTGTTGTTATAGCGGCAACAGAAATACATCGTCTGTGAACAACTGTCTAACTATTAGGGTTCATGAGATACAGCCTGGTGATAGACGGATAGCAGACAGACAGACGGACGAACGGGGTGTTAGTAATAGATTCCCGTTTTACCCTTTGGGAACGGAAGCCAAATATGACATGTCTACTTCGAGTAGACCTTTCTCTAGCAGGAGACTTAGTCCGGCTGCAATAATGATGATTATGATAATAGGTCGTGTATGTTCCAGGTGTAATAGCCAGCGCACATTTTTGGGGCTACCTCGCTGACACCCGTGGTCGGTTGTACACCTTGCACATCACTATTATTGGAACTGCTGTTACTTCCTTCCTGTGTAGTCTGGCCAATCACTGGCTTTTCCTGACGATAGCTAAATTATTAGCCGCGATATTGTAAGTATTATCAAATTTTTGTAATTCAGTTATGAATGTAGATTCAAATCTATTGATTAAAAATAATCTGTCTTTATAATGGTAATTAGACTAAGAAGCCACGGAAGTGTTTTTAATTTTTATCTACGAAAAATTCAAGACTTGGTCCAGCAATGGAAGTTTGAATTATGATGATATGATGAAATATCTTGATGTTTTAGTGCATGTGGAACAAACTCTGTAATTTACATACTGCTTGGAGAAAGCACAGTGCAAACACACAGAGCACGGTATCTTTTAAACGTCAACACTGGTATTATGGCCGGCCAAGCTGTAATCTGTGGTAAGTATCCATTGGGTAACGGAATGCCTCACGCGAGTAAGCCACTCAATTTCTAAGACACGTTTATGTCGTCCGCGCACGACAAAACAATATGCAAGTCTTTAAGACTGGTTTGGAAATACAATCTTTTACGCAATCAAATCCCACATCATCACAATATTTAAGAGCTTGGCTCTTGTCGGTGGAGTAATTGCCAGCTTATTCTACATTCTGCTTTGTCCCTCACTTCTTTGTATGACGTAGCATTTATTTTATGTTTTATTTGTTCCATGTACTTCATTCTAGGTCTTCCCCTTTTCCTTTGTCCCTCTACCTTTCCTTCTATTATTGTTCTGATCCATTCGTCATGGCGTATGAGATGTCCTATCATTTTTCCTCTTCTGTTTTCTGTTTTAATCAAATCCCAATCATCATAATAAACATTTCTTTTCTTATTTTTCAGCGATAGCATTCCCGATTCTGCAACTCGACTTCGCCTACTACATTCCTTTCCTGGGTTTCTCTTACCGACCTTGGAGACTATTGAACCAATTCATCGCCTTCCTCAGTGTCCTTAATTACTTCCTTCTAAAGTATTATTTACAAGAAAGTCCTAAATTTTACATTTCCATAGGCGAGCAAGAAAAAGGTCTGGATGTATTGAAAGAAATATTTGCTGTCAATAGCGGGAAAGAAAAACACGAATATAATGTGAGTTCAGTGATTTTTAAGTGTAAGACGACTTGCGACTCGCGTCAAACACAATACCACATACCGATCCCACCTCACCAACTCAGAAAATCGCCTGAAACATATGCCAACGTCGCCACCGATCCACTACACGCCCCGCTTCGAGCGGACACTCAGGCCTCAGGCAAAAATAATGGGTACACTTTATATTTAAAAAGAAAGTATTTAGAAAGTGTACCCATCACTTATGCTTTTGAGTGTGATATAGCAATAAACATTTATTGATGTACAGGCGGTAATAATAGTTAAATAACAATAACTACTTACGCACCCACGCATCTCGCTCACACTATTAACAAGGCAGGCGCAGCGGCTGAGAGTGCGGCCAGGTTTAAACACGGCAAATACGGGAACCTTGAGCCGGTGTATGACTTCGTCCCGGTTGCTGTAGAGACGGCTGGACCTTGGTGTGCCGAGGCTAAGAATTTTATTAGGGACATAGGGCGGCGCTTGAGGGATAGGGGCTGCGACCCTCGCTCTGGTTCTTACCTGGTCCAACAAATTTCGCTAGCCATTCAGCGGGGTAATGCCGCTAGTATCTTTGGCACGTTTGGTCCGGGTGAGTATCAGAGTGGGGTGTGATTTAATTAAATTTAATTTAGTATAAGGCTGACGAAACCTGTTGTGGATTTATACTATGTGCATTGTTTGACGAGGCCTGTTACAATAACTTAAATAATATTACAACTAACTTAAATCTAAAACAGGCCCTTGGGGCATTGTACTGAGGATGCGGGCGGCATTTCCTCGCTGTATCGCAATGCCGATACGTTGTGCGAGGAAGTCGCCAGCTCTTCGATCACCAGTTACGTCAACCAAACGCTTCGCTATTTCAGTAAATAACTTGTGCGCGCTGGGACCCCATGGACCAAGAGCTTCGAGACCAGTGTGATATATATATATATATATATATATATATATATATATGCGGCACGTGCAGTGGATCGGTGGCGACGATGGCATATTATGTTTAAGGCGATTTCCTGAGTTGGTCCATACAAATAAATAGGTATCACACTTTTGAGCTCTCCCCATAAATGCCATGACTCCCGTGTATGTGCCTTCTTCTTCTGGCCAATTAGCGAGGAAGGCGTCTAATAGGATAACAAACAAAATGTTTCATGCCATTCGAACCAGATTTTAGAGACAATAAAATGTTTGTATGAGAGAAACTGCCTCTCATTTTCATTTTTAGAGTTGCTCTAACTGTAAAGTACAGTATAGCTAACGAGCACTGAAGAAGTAGTAGAATTTAAAGGGAAAAAAGACAAGTTTTTACCTTCAAAATGGTCGATTTGGAGTAAAGCGGCAATTACACTTCGTCGTTCGCCGCATGCTGCATGCGGCGACCGCAAAAGTGTAAAGAACACGTTAGTCGGCCGCATTCGGCGATCGACAGCTGCCAACGCTTATAGGTAGGCGGACAGACTAATGTAAAGGCAACGTTTGTTGGCCTAAGTAGTTTAAAACTAATTCGGCGACCGCATTAGGTGAACGACGCAGTGTAATTGCCGCTTTATGTTTTAAACGATATTTCTAAATGAAAAGTCCAAAAAATACATTTAAAGTTTATGACATAAGGTAGCAATAGTCCAGCTAGGTAATCACGCAACTTTTGTACTACCGTTAGGTAGATTTTAATGTCAAATTTTAATTGTCAGCTCATACATTTATACTTCGAAATTGACATGAAATCTACCGTTAGTATATAAAGTTAAGTAATTTGCCTGTTATTCTAGATAGTAACATTGAGAAAATGTCAAGATGCGTGTCAATTCAAACAGAAAATGTCATAAATATAGATAAGCGTTTTTTTACTGATAAGAGCCCTTAATACCTTAATGGTAAATCATTTCATATTTCATTACGTTCCCAGGTAAAACAAATCGTGTTGAATGAAGACGAAAACAAGACAAAGAGCTCAAACTTTTTCCAGTCGGTTTGGAACCAGACGGTCCCGCTGTTCCATAAGAAGTATCTCAGGCATACATTGCTCATATTCGGCACAAGTGTACCTACTTTTTGCATGTGAGTATCGTTTTTTTTTAACCTGACTGTGGCTTTACAGGCCGGCAATAAAGCGATAGGAGTGCGCGGTTGGCGAGTAGCCTGGGGAGAATCCAGGGGAAAACCTCCGACACGGCCACGCGTGTGGTTTGGAACACTGGAATACTCTAAGAGTTTGCGCTCGAGTGAGATTGGTTGAGCGGTTTCAACAGATGTGAGTATCGTTCATATGACGCGTTCATGGGGAAGTTTTATACGCAACTGTTTAGACCACTAGACTAATACCTACTACGAGATTTTTTATACCACGTCGGCGAAAAGCAATCGCACGGCGGGTGGTAAGACACGGCAGCGGATGTCTACAACTCCAAGGTATCACATGTGCGCTGCCGATCAGGTCGGGCCTAGCTGAGCCAGGTCGGGCCTAGCTGAGTCAGGTCGGGCCTAGCTGAGTTTCTTGCTGGACTCTTCTCAGCTAGGCTAGGTTTAGTGAACCAGCGACAAAACTCCCAGTAGCTCGATTCCACTCACACCTCAGTTTCGGTTGAAACCGCTCAACTAATCTCACTGGAGCGCAAACTCTTAGAGTATTCCAGTGTTCCAGACTACACGCGTGGTCGTGTCCGAGGTTTTCCCCTGGATTTTCCCCAGGCTACTCTCCAACCGCGCACTCCTATCGCTTTAATGGGCCCGGCCTATAAAGCAATAGTCAGCTTAAAAAAAAAAGCGTTACCGATCTTTTAAAAATTATACACTCCTTTCTTGAAGAACCCCACACAATGTAATCCTTCAGAAAAACCTCAGCACAAAGCTTATTAATTCCACAACCGGAGTGTCCTTTGAAACCGTACCGTACGCGTCCATTTCGGTTCTAAGGTGTGAGGATGTATGCCCTGCCGACGGCGAGCGGTGCGAAGGCTAATATTTGAATAGTATTTACATGTCTAATCCAATAGGAGACGCCAACTGGTTGCTCTGTAGGTGGAGCGTAAAACATATGGAACATAAAAATAAAGAAGATTATTAACAATGAATGTAGTCGCGTTTTTAAAGCGCACCTTCCACTTTTTGTTTTGCATCTGACAACACTGTTGGCAGTACACTTTCGATTGTTCTGGAGTCGCAAGCGTACATAGGCGCATATAAGCGCCATAGACTTTGTCTGCTTACAATCAGCCCCCTATTTCACCAAGTTGACATATGTATGCATTTGACATATATGTAGGCTGACAAATCGATAATTTTCATGTGAAAACTGTTTCACCAACTACAATTGTAATGTTTTTTGACAATTGTCGCGCCTGTCAGCTTTGGTGAAATAGGGGCCACGTAGATACGGTTGCTTGCCATCGTCCGTCGTCGTATTACAAGTTTTATTTTGATTTGACAACGAGCAACGATATCATTTAAACTCATCAATATTTTTCAGTGCGCCTCCATTCTCCGTGTGGATGCCGTATATATTCAACAGCTATCAAAACTCAGGAGTACCTGGCATGACATTTTGTGAAATATTTCATGACGAAAATCACACCGATATCATTGAGCTGGACGGACTAGTGAGTTTAAAACTATTGTGAACTTATCGTGCGGGAGCGAGAACGGGTATTTTAAAATAATCCTTTTGTTTCACCCGTCGGGGTCTTGAGCCCGCATCCTGCGACAGAGAGAGTCGTCGCCTAATTTCTCGCAGAATTAGTGCTTCGTCTTCCACCGCTTAAACCTTTATCAAATTAGACAGTATTGGTTTACATCGATTCGTTACATCCTTAGCTAGGTTTATACGTTTTGTTTTTTAGTAATTCGTGCTCATTTATGAAATAGCAAAAAACGGAAGGAGAAGGTTTTCGAGACAAAAAAAAAACGAATCTTCAAGGGTATTTTCAATTGTAGGATTTTTTCCAAAAAAAATCAAAACACACAAACCTAGTATTTAATGATACCTACAAAATTTCCGAAAAACGTGCAATTCGGTTTGGAGTTAGGGTGTAAAAAACGTTGCCACTTTTTGTATGGACAAAATTATGCTACACAACGCTTTTAATTATTATCACAGTCAATATCTTTCTCGACTTGTAACCACCCACTCTTAAAAGGGTTGCCTCGGTCTGTTCATGCTTGCTAGTACATAGTGACTACGTTAATACTAATGTCTTTTTATAGGGGATTGACGAGAGACATCATCCTGTTGTGGATTCGTTTTTATTATCAGTGACTTAGAGACCATATACATCTCTAACAATATTAAAGTAATTTTAATTTTGACGCTCAGAGACCATGTACATCTCTGGGATTATATATTAATTTCAATATACTCCTTGTTTAATCTTGAGACCTTATACATCTCTAACTTTACTGATGTTGTAATATTTGTAATAGATAACTTTGCAAGTTTATCTTCACTGTATGACATTAATTTTGTTATAATTGTAAACTCGGAATTATTATTCCTTCTTGAACTGTAAATTAATATTTTGACATGAAAAATGTATTACTTATTATAGTCAGACTTTCTTAAATTGTAAATTAATATTTTGACATGTAAAAGTGCCCTTGTGGCCTATTTGCATAATAAATGTTTGATTTTTTTTTTGATCCGGATAAACCACGTCCCCGAAATCCATCGTCTCCCGGCGAAAAAAATAAATAATAGCATTATTTTGTTATGATCCCTGGGATCCTAGGGACCGGTAGACGACGGGTTAAGAGACACAGTTATATCTTTCTCAGAGACCGAGATGCAATACTCTTTGGGAATGACTTATTGGACAAATACATTAAGTTTGTGAAATTAACTTCCTGAATTTGTGAAGTTTTCTTATTTCCTCCGATGAGATTTTGGACGAGGTGATTTCACCTAACTAACGAGTCATGGCAGAAGCAATTTTTCCAAATTCTGTATATGGCAACAGTTTTACATCTAACAAATAAGCTGCCAGTTATAAGTAACTATCGTGTTGCTATATATTTTTTTAATTTGCCGCATTTTTCTTGTGCGCTCTCATTTGACTCTGCCATTTATTTTCCAGGCGCCAGTTTGCGACGACGATATAGCCCCTTTCACATTCATCGCAATCGCAGGGTACTCGTGCATCATCACCTTTGTCGCCTTCATCAGCTCCACCATCGTCAAACACATCGGCAAGAAGTGGACGTACGTGGGCTTCCACTTGATGGTCACGACCATGGCCGTGCTCATCGATTTCGTGCCTGTCGACTGGGGTATTGCGGCTTTTATCGCTATGATGTGCAATGTGGTATGCATGGGTATAACTACTAGTTATGCTGTCGAGCTATTCCCGACGTATATGAGGTAAATATGACGGCCATTCTACTTTTTCATGTAGTCACGAGCTTTAATTTGGAACCCCCTTAAGGTACACACGTGTCCGATTGTATAGAAATGCAAACAAAAATTGTGTGAAATGGGTGACTGTACATAATTTACAGACACTTTTTTAATGCTGATTTTGGAATACTTATATTCTATACAAACGCCTTAAGGGAGGCGTACAGCGACATCTACCAGAAGACTCATGATTCATTAACGGCACTAACGTCTCAAATCATATTGAGAATCGTCAGTTGCGATGCGCCATCCCATACCCAAATTTTAGAATAAAGGTAAATTGAAAAATTTAGGCACCGAGCAGGATTCGAACCTGCGACCTCCCGTCACTCGCGCAGGTTCGAATCCTGCTCGGTGCCTAAATTTTTCAATTTTTCCTTTATTCTAAAATTTGAAATACTTGACCCTCATTTCATATTTACCCTCGACGGAACGGAGAAGGTATATGCGTTTAGGATCAGAGGTTGTTTGTTTGTTTATTTTGTATTGTTATTTAGAAAGAGGTTTAATTGCAGTATCACTTTCGATAGTTTTGGTAAGTAGCGAACCACAGCAATCCATAAATCGAGTAACTCAGTGGTTCTTGGATGACTCACCATTTGTATGAAAAAATGGCTTTTACCACTGTGTTACCCACCTTTTAAACGAATTCAGGTACTATTTCAAAATCCTGTTTTTGTGCACTAATTCAATACGTACATATCGTAGATTTTTTTTGTAATAGAAAACTGGTCATGAAAAAGTAGAATGGACCCATGAGTGATCAGCAATATTGTGTAACGAGCTTTATGATAAATCAACTGTAATTTTTAGAGTAATTTCGAATAGTTATTTCGTAGTTTTGTAAGCAGAGGTGCGTACGAAATTCCTGGAATAATAATTCAAATATCAAACTGTTATTTCTACTTGTTATTGTTACTTTTCAAAAGATTAAGTTATTTGCTTATCTGCAGGCGAATAACGTAACTTTATGTACTAACGGTAGATAGATTTTACTGTCAATTTTGAAGTATAAATGTATGAGCTGACAGTTGAAATTTTACAAAAGTTACGTGATTACCCCGCTGGTCCTCAGGTGACCGTAGGACTGGTTAGTTTAAGCGAAAACTCAAAAACCGTAAAACCAATATTGTTCAAACCAAAAATCGTTGAAAGTATTTACTAATGCATACCAAATCAATTTTTTTTTTGAATTTTAAACTTTATAGTTTGGAAATTAGAGGGGTGGGGGGGGCACACTTTCTATGACTTTGATAGCTAATATCTCACCAACGGTTGACTTAAATGAACAAATGTTTTAGAAACTTCCATATCATTTTTAAAGGCCTATCCATCGATACCCCACACGACTATGGGCGTTGAAATGTTTTCTTCATCCACCGGTTACATGTATGGAGTGCCCCCCTAATTTAATATTGTTTTGTAATTTCACATCACATTTATGTAGCGGTTCATAGAATACACCTTCCTACCAAATTTCATAATTGTAGTGCTTATAGTCTCCGAGTAAATCGGCTATGACATACGGACGGACGAATCTATAAGGGTTCAGTTTTTGCCATTTTGGCTACGGATTATGATTCATCATTTTAAATTATTTGTAGCTAAAAATATAGATTTTTCGGAAAGCACCTGATGATGCTCGTCTTTTTCCACAGAGCCATGATTGTAGGCCTGTCGATGATGTTCGGCAGAGCTATCTCGTTCATATTTTTCAACATCATCGGATTCCAACTAATGACCAACTGTAGCAATTTCTTCCTGTACTTGGCAGTTTTTCTATTTGGTAAGTGTTTTTTCTGTATTTATTTTAACAGCAAAAGTCGTCTATTGGTGGACAAAGGCCTCCTTCAAAAATCGCTAGAATGGCCGGTTTTGCGCTGCTCTCATCCCACGGCTAACCGTGATCGTGAGTTTTTTTTTTGAACCTGACTGTGGCTTTATAGGCCGGGCCCAATAAAGCGATAGGAGTGCGCGGTTGGAGAGTAGCCTGGGGAAAATCCAGGGGAAAACCTCCGGCACGACCACGCGTGTGGTTTGGAAGTTGGAACACTGGAATACTCTAAGAGTTTGCGCTCCAGTGAGATTGGTTGAGCGGTTTCAACCGAATCTGAGGTGTGAGTGGAATCGAGCTACTGGGAGTTTTGTCGCTGGTTCACTAAACCTAGCCTAGCTGATAAGAGTCCAGCAAGAAACTCAGCTAGGCCCGACCTGGGTCGGACTGACTCTACCCGGTGTGCGGCGGTACCGGGAAGAGAAAATCCTCGGTCCACCGCTTGTTGGTCCCACGCTGAGTCAAAATCTTTACATAGGTACATAAACTGTTAACTAAGTAATGTTTTTTATGAACAAATGATGGATTTGCTCTATATGCGTATATGCAATTTGAGGAGTACCTACCGTCAATTTTTTTGGAAAAAACTATTCCCTGTAACTGTTTAACATTATTTTTATGAGACAAGCATTAACATTTTTTGCGTTTAACATTATTAACAAACAACAAACCGTAAAGTCACAGAAAGTGGACAACTATAATCGAATACGTACGCGATTATGATATTTTATCTTATGTACCAACATAAAGAAAAAATACAAGAAATGAGGAGGAATTTTCGTTATTTAAGTATTTACCTCTAACAAAAGCAAAATTTGTGAAATATCATATTTTACAAGTATGGTAATTATAATATGTAATAACATTCACAAATCCTATAACATCGGTTCCTTAAGTACTTAAGAATGAGTACTAAAACTTTAATTTTCTGTTCCAGCGGGTGCAGTATTGGGCCTGTTCATGCCATCAGATAAGAAATAAACTACTGCTAAATAACTAAATTTAGCTGAAGACCGAGAGAACTGGCGTCGACAAAACTTTGAATCTGCGTCTCTGTCGCACTTGCATATTCGAGCGACAGAGAGGGAGATATACTCTGTTTTCAGTGCGCGGGAGGCCCTCTACCGACGTGTCTTAATTATAAACAAACAAGGCCGTGTGAGATAAACGAGGCGACTGGTGACGTGGGCCCGGTCTTATTCATTAGAAAACTTAACAGATCGCTGAACAGCGTTTTATTTAAAACCTCCAATAACCCTCTGCAAAAAAGCAACAGGCAACCCGTATACTTGTTTGCTACCGTCATAGTTAAAAAAAAAACTCAAATAGCTACCTTTTATACGCGGTTGGAATTTATTCATATCCGCAATTGTAAAGCTTTGTTAAGAGGCCTTTAATTTACCTTTTGTTAAGTTTTAAAATGTTTTGATTTCAAATTATGACAAAAGTATTGATAATACCAATAAATTGATTAAAGGATACGATGACTTTATAAAAATTCTAGATAGTGACCGCCATTTCTTGATTTTATTGTGCGTAGTAGAATTTAAGCGGAAAAAAGCCGTTTTTAGTTTAAAAATGGTCGTTTTGGAGTGATGTTTGAAACGATATTTCTTAATGATAAATCCAAAAAATACATTTAAAATTTATGACATTAGGTCGCAATAGTCCTATTCTAGATAGTAACATTGATAAAATGTCAAGATACGTATAAATTGTTACAGTGCCTCTTTAGATGGGCAAAAAAAAAATAAAAAAAAAATCAGAACACGACATATCTATCAAGCATACTAATGCTAATATACGAATGCTCGTAAGAGCCTTACTCCTAAATAGCTATTTTCTATTAAAACCATCGCTGAAGTTTAGCCCCTTCATCCCATTACTATAAGCCAAAAAGAGAAACATTACCACTATGTTAATACTAAGCCGGATATTACGTTACCTATGCTATGAGAGCTACAGACTAAGTGTGCACTTTATACTACTTTATCGACATGTCGGTTTAAGAAACATCTAAACAAAATATGTGATAATACATATTGAAAGGGACCTTATGGCGGCCGGCACTTAGGCCTTTATTGCCGCTGTTCCAATACAATAGTGAATAGGTGTAACGTAAGCGCCTTCTGCCATAAGGTCCCTTTCTTTGTGGATTATCACTATAATAACGTTGGAAAAAGGCTTGAGTTTATTAAGCACACCGAATATTTACAAAGGAGCTAGTGTGAAGAAATGATAATAGGATTTATCAATTTCACCATTACTAGAACTCGGAACTCGCTAAGATATACTTATGGAGTTAAAAAAAACTGGAAAAGAGCCTTATTTTTAAATGCTTCTTTCAGGGGTAAGTAAATACATTTAGTCCAGCATTTATTTCTTTGGATAGGGTGAGTATAAGATTACACTCAAAGGCATGGTAAAAGTTTTAGAATATATCCATGTTTATACTATTAGTGAGATCGTTAATGATTTTAATGAAGTTGTATCATCCTTCATAAAAAGAGCTAGGGTACCTACTAGCTTAAATAAGATGTCAAATAAGGTATATCTTTTTAATGACATAAAGGCAATAATAAGTATGTCAATGGCAGTAACACTGCATAAATACAAACAACACATCTGAGGAAAAACTCTATCCTTGAGGCTTCACTCAGTTCAATTGTATTGTTTTTTAAAGTAAAGAGTTATAGACATCAAGTGTTAGTAAAGAGTACACTGCCAGTTACGAGAACGGAACACCTTCACCAGGTCTGACAATATCCTTGATATGAAAGTTCCCTAGAACTTTCCCTTCAAGGTTCTTCAAGGAGTAAACCAGAGGACCTAGTTTCTTATGTACCACACATTTTTCGTAACGGGGAGCTAGATTAGCTGAGAAGTGTTTTGCAGCATTAGACAAATGGAAACATTTTTTGTATATAATCTGGCCTTCCTCAAGTTCTACTGGTCGCCTTCTCATATTGTAATAACGAGCATTGCGATCATGAGATGCTTTTAACCCTCTGCCGCTGATGTTACGTCTGACAGACACCAAAATACCTATGCATTGTTGCCACGTCGCACTTTTGCGGCTTATCGTTCTGTCTCTCTCTGTACCTTCCTGCGTGGACGCACGCCCCCCGCCAGTGCAGCGACGGCAGTCGCGGTGTGCGCACGGGTGGAGTTAGAGCTGTTTGGTGTCCACAGGACGTAAGGTCAGTAATAAGTGATCGATCTGGTAGACGTATCGTCAGTAATATTATTTTAACCCCATACTGTCTTACATACGTCTAGTCAGTAAATTAATTATATTCATAGTGTCTACCAGTCGTCACCTCAGTAAATTATTTTGGACTGAAAATAGTTTCAAGGTGCAGTTCAGTATATTGTTAAGTATTTAATTCTAGATGGCGAGCCAGGGTCAGGCAAGAAATTCGGGGAAAAGAAAGGCCACTCGAGCAGTTAATATCACCAATGAGCAGCAAATTTTGCAATGGTTAAATGAAGCGGAAGAACATGAATTTAGTGATTTTGACGACGATGTAGCCGACAAAGACTTCGTTATTGAAGAGGACGTTCACGAGGAAAGCGAAATGTCAGTAGACGAAGAAGCAAGCTTGGAAAATGAGGTTATAGATCCTGAGGCAAGAGTGGCGAATAACACCAGGGGGAGGGGGCGAAAGCGTCGGCAGGACGAGACTAGAGATCCCGATGTAAGCATTACAAACGTGCGGAAGGATAGGCAGAGTGAACCTCAAACGTCAAATCGAGATTGTTATCGTGGCAAAAATGGATTTGTTTGGTCTAAAACAGATTTTTCAAGGACGTCGCGAACGCCTGCTCATAACATTCTTTCTTTACCGAGACAAGATAATCAGATGCAATTTCCTGGATATGAAAAGCTTTGGGATTTATTTTTCGATAGCGAAATGATCGAAACATTGGTAGTTTTTACCAATAAGAAACTTGAAGCTTATCGCCAGCAGTTTTCCAACTACGCAAAACAAGAACTAAAAGATACCAATGATTTAGAAATCCGATCTCTGCTGGGGTTACTATACTACTCATCAGTATTTAAATGTAATGATGCTGATTCGAATTACTTATTCGCAACGGATGGAACAGGCCACGAAATATATCGATGTGTTATGTCCAAATACAGATTCAACACTCTGCTTAATTGTTTGAGACTAGACAACATTGACGACCGACATGAACGTTTAAAATCAGACCCACTTGCTGCTGTTTCGTCCTTTTTTAACAAATTCATTGCGAATTGTCAGTCTCATTATACTCCTGGACCATACACCTGCATCGACGAAATGCTACTGGCTTTCAAAGGACGTTGCAAATTTATCGTTTACATGCCTAATAAACCAGCGAAATATGGAATCAAGATAATGCTATTGACTGATGCTCGCCAATTCTACGTTTATAATGCGTATATTTATCACGGAAAAGGATCTGATGGTATAGGACTGCCGGAAGCAGAGAAAAAGCTTGCTGTACCTACACAGTCTGTGCTAAGATTAGCAAAGCCAATTGAAAACACAAATCGGAATATAACAGCCGATAATTGGTTTAGTTCAATTCCTCTAGCAGACATTTTATTGAAAAAGGGCCTGACCTATTTGGGGACGCTAAAAAAAAATAAACCGGAAATACCGCCTCAATTCAAACCGAATAAAACTAGACCTGTTGAGAGTTCTCTCTATGGATTTACCAAAGATTTAACTTTAATGTCTTTTGTGCCAAAAAAGGATAAGGCTGTTGTTCTTCTGTCTACTTGCCATCATAGTGCGAGCACTGACGAAAATACTGGAAAACCAACGATGATTGTTGATTACAATCAAACCAAAGGCGGTGTGGACGAAGTCGACAAAAAATGTGCCATCTATTCTTGTACTCGTAAAACACGACGTTGGCCACAGGCAATCTTCTATCGTCTGCTTGATATTGCTGGAATAAATGCATTTGTATTGTACGGTCAATGTCGAGGGGCAAAATTAAGAAGAGGGGACTTTGTATTGCATTTAGCTCGGGAATTAGTGCTCCCTGCCTTGAAACATAGAGTCTATAATGGAAAATTGCCTAGAGAAATAAGGATGACTTTACGCCGTGTTCTAGGTAGTGATTTACCTTCTCCACCACCACCGACTGAGCCTGAATCATCATCTGCAAGGAAATTGTGTCGTGTTTGTCCAAGCAAATTGAAGCGGCAAACAAGATTTGTCTGTTGTGCTTGCGCAAAACCGATTTGTCTGCAGTGTGCGGCGCAAATTTGTGAAGACTGTAAGAGCGAAATCTAAGGCTGATTTAAAAAAAACTACTCTAAGGATATTTTTGTTAATTTTTTTTAAAATAATTTTATGCCTGAAAAAGGTTAATTTAAGTTAGAATTGTTGATTTTATGTTTCAGTTTTTTTATATAATTTTTTAAAGATGGCTGTGTCAAAAGTTCCTAGATTTTGATGATTATAAACAAGATTGAATATTTTACTGATTCATGGGTTTCATTCCATCAAATTTACCTTAACTAGTTCTATATATTACTACAAAATAATACTAATACACTCATATCTATAAAAGTTCATATAAAAAAAAATAATGGCAACTAAAATGTACGTCTCACAGACTACTCCTCAGTGGAATGATTTCAAGAAACCCACCTCAGTGGCAGAGGGTTAAATAATTTCGCACCTTAACAATTATTGATTTGAGCTCTTTTAATTTATCTGAAAAAGTTAAGTTAGTGGTAGCGCTGGTCTTCCTTTGGGACCACGAGAAGCCACGAAAGACAAAAAACACTAAAGTCACAAACAACAACAACAAACAATTAAATAAATGTCATAATTTACAATTTAAACAGACAAGAATAGACAAACATGAACGCGACCTTAAACAATCTTTAAATATCTGTGGTCTGTCACAAGTCGCAACTAGCGCCAGCGGATAACCACTAAAACAGTAACAGATTACGCGATTTCGTGAAATGAGAATGGAGGCATTAGGTTAGCGTCATATGACAATATTAAAATTACTGATTAAAACTAAACACATAAGCAAATGAAATGTCTGCGTTGTAGTCACAAAACGAGACAGAGAATAGCAAATCAATCAATCATGCAAATGGTGCATAACCCAGTGGTAAGATAATGAATACTTATTGTTACAGACAGCTAGTTTCCAATCTGCAATTTTCCTCTCTCTTTTGATGTTCGAGCATAAACTTCTTAATATTGATTGTGGATTGATTGCTGATTTGGGGGCATTTCGTGGCTATTTTCTGTATTTTGGTGTTATGTTAATTTGTACTGTGTCTGTGCCACGAATAAATGTTTTTTCTTTTCTTTCTTTCTTTCTTAAACCATCAGTTATTTTGAGGGCGTTTTCATCATCCTCTCTCATCTTGTGACGAGCTCTGATCATTATCTGAAGAGGACAATGAGGAATTATTGTCTGTGATTTTCTCCAACATGGAGTTAATCTTATCTTTAAGAGAACGAACTTTCTCAGATGCATCGCCCAGACGAGTAAGACGACAAATCAAGTAGCGACAGCGAGAACTCAACCTATCAACAGCCGCTTCAGAAAGTTCATCACCTACTTCCCTTTCAATCTCCGTTGTTTTCTTTTAACAAATCTCCAACTCCGGCGCAACATCTCCTGGGGTAATCTCCGAAACTAGAAGACTGTTCTTTCATTCAAGTTGTGCCGTCTACTTTAGAGCCTGGCAAAGGCTGGTGTGACGAGAGAGAGGATTAAACGGCATTTTCCGAATCGAAAGTTCGTGAGTGATTTCATCCTTGTGTAAATGTGTTAACTTACATCCCGCTTTTATGAAGTCCATCTTGTATTTTAAAAGAAAATATTTAAGTTCACTTGTGTTTCAATAAGACAGTAAAAAGTCTTTAAGTTAGCTTAAGAAAGAATGTAGTTAAACTATTTTAAATTCCAAATTCACTGTACAAATTCAGTATTGAGTAGTGTGAAAATATTTAAAGACAATAAGTCAGTTCGCTTGAAGGTTCAGGTTTGTAGAAGTAAGTCTTATTTACTGTTAGCAGTGGCGTGCAGTCCATAAAGACAAAAAGACATTGCCTACCCTGTCATTGTGACAGTCATATATTTATCTGGGTATTATAATCAATAAGTTTAATAAGCAATCCACAATGGATAAATCACAAAACCATAAATTAACGTTAACGCCATCTATCGACTCCTCAAAATAAAATTAGTTTCGATTATCCCAATTCCAACGGGATGCGACGGCAATGGAACCAATACAGTATCACGCTGCACTAGCGCCGCGGCCGACTGCGGTGAAGGCACAAACTATTCCTGCCTAGATTTATCTATGTGTGCGTGTGTAGCGACGCAGATACACTGTAGTGTGCACCCCTATAACACGAGGCATTCAACAACAAAACTCACGCACACAAACGCACAGGGTAGGCAGTGTCTAATCCCGAGCGCCTACGAAGCTTTACGAACTACCTACTACTCCGAGCCGAGCGAGTTAATTACACGGCTATTTGAAATAGTTACATTGCTCAAATAATTTGTGCATAAAACGATAATTACGGTAACCATTTCTTTTTTCCCGGATATATTTGAATGACAAAATTTATTATTTTTTTCTTCTTGGTCGCCATTGTTTGTTGTGTTGAGTATTAGTGTTCGGTTCGAGGTATGAAGTGATAGATTTTAGTTAGAAAAAATGGATAATTTTCACTGTGAAAGTGGCTGTAGTGGTGTGTGCGTGCTAAAAAGATAATGCGTTTGCAAAACTTTCTTTCGTAGAAAAAAAACACAGGTTATAGAGAAAGGCCGGAGTACACCGGAATTGGAATTAATACAAATTAAAGGAAAAGTGACACGCACTTAAATTTAATAACAAACAATACGATACCTATCCGTGGCTAACAGGTTGTGTAAATAACAAATATAACAATCGCCTGTTTTGTTCCCGTGTGTGTTATTTACTAATAAAAAGCGCCACTTTGAATATCCACAAATTGATAATGTCTATAAAATCAATCGATATATGGATATTGGAGGTGCAAAATCTCACCCATCGATGATGTCCCAATGCAACAATGTTGGTTAGTCAATACTCAATAGCTTTAAAATATTTGCCTACCCTGTCAAAAAACTCTGTGCACGCCACTGACTGTTAGTGTAAAGACACAAAATAATTTTAACTTTAGGTGTCAGTATGACCATTTAACCTTAAAGATAAATATTTATATACTAATAATCTCTTAAATACATCATTCTCCAAGGCCAAACATTGGGTAGCGCCACATTCTGGGCTGGGCTAGTGAGGTGCAGTGAGAGAATTTGACTACAGGGATAGGTAAGGCCACTCTTGGAGCAGAAAAACATCAATACTTGTTAAAGAGGACGCCAGGTGGTTCTCCGACAAACTTAGAGTATTAAAACACTGGGTTTTAAACCGCCCGCGTGGTCGTCTCGGAGGTTTACCCCGGAATTTTTACAATGTGTAGTTCCACAAGAAAACATATCGAAACTGTATACGTACATGGTATATTAACAAATACTAGATAAGGAAAATAACTACTAGTGGTAGGAGCGCGCGGTTGAACCGCGCACTACTACCGCTTTATTGGGCCCGGCCTATAAAGCCACAGTCAGGTTAAAAAAAACTGACAGTACAGCATTTAAATTGCAGCAATTTAACCATCTAATTCCCTATTCATTTTATGTGGGGACATATTTAAGCCTTTTTAGCTTCGGACAGCCGTTTCAGTCGATTAGTTCTGTGGAATAAGCAAATTACTAGAACGCACGGAAATCCTAAATCAAATTGCGAATTTATCTATTCGGCACTGAATTGAGTATAATTAATTACTGTTTTATAAAATAAATTCTCTAACATTGGAACGGGTAATATAAAAGGTTTCAAGTGAAAAAAATATTTCACGTTGTGTTCAAATAACGAAAGTCCATGGAAAATAAGTAATTAATCAGTGGTAAGTAGGTATGGGGAACAGAAGATCGCAGTTACAATTACACCACTAATTTACTTACGTGACCCATTTTTGACCCCACTTCCCTTCCCCATCGGTGACCAACCGTAGTATATGCCAAGACCCCCCTCCCCCTTCTAGTTTTCATGTAGTAATTTATATATGGTTCTATAATCATATTTTACGGGCAAAAGAGCAAACGACGACAACGACCTCTCTGGGTTTATTATAAAGAAAAGGTTTTGTGACATCGGAATAGGTGGTGCGCGACTTTAAAAAGTGTTGAAAACTTGGCCATTATTTTAATATATACTTAGCTGCCCCCCTGATCAAGCGTCATATTTGGAGCATCCCCCTCTCCCCAAACCGGTCACCTAGTTATAAATATGGGTACTTATATATAATGTTAAGTTCTTAGTGGTAAGGTCGGCTGAGATCCCGAGGCTGCCCTATGTCCATACAACTTAAAATCAAAGAAGGGTCGGCGCGCTTGTTGTTTTGGAGTTACAGGCGTCTATAGGCTACGGTATCTGCTTACCATCAGGTGGACGATATGATTTTTAGCACCTCCAGTGAGTCTAATACAAATCTTCATACGAAGGCAAAAATATCGATCTCACATGGGTGGGGTTTTTATTTTTTATGTAATAAATTCAAAACGTGCATGGGCACGTTTTGAATTTATTACCCTCTAGTATTTTTATTTCCGTCGAAAGTTTATAAATACGCAAAAAAGGCACATTTATAAATAAGTTACCATAAGGTAGGCTCTTGGAATATAATAAAATAATTATACCTGTACAGACTGCGTAAGTTGTTTCTGTGCTCTGATTTCTTTGTAAAATTACTCGTCATTTTGCCTCAAATAGAAAAATCTGTAGAATATAAATTCCCGTTAATGTTAGTAGCAGTTTTTCCTTACAGTTTTACCTCTCTTCCGTGTTATAAATTAAATAAAAAAAGATAAATATTAGAACTGTATTTGCGTAGACTGATAACATTTGTCTGTCCGTTATTTGTAGATGTTTTACTTATTCAAATATTTGCACCGCCTGGTATTTTTAATTATGGCCTGAACGGTGAATTGATAAGGTTGTCTTGCAATTCCGCTATAAATTATAATACTGTATTAAGATGACAAATGTAATAAGTGACAACTGTGCATTACCTAGTGAAAGTAATGTTAGTATTACAGAAATGAAAAGTGTAATAAACATAGAGAAAAATAAAGACGTAGCGTTTGAAGATGCTTTAGTGTTGGCAGGTAAGGATCTTTCTTCTGATTCGTTTGATTATACTTTATACTTATCAAATTTTTCTGTTGTGTCTCCACCACCCAAAGGTTATCTGGAAGAGATTGCTTTTTAGCGATAAGATCGCTTGTTGTCTACCATCAACATCATCATCATATCAGCCGAAAGACGTCCACTGCTAGACATAGGCCTTCCCCAAAGAGTGCCATAATGACCGGTCCTACGTCACCCGCATCCAGCGGACTCCCGCGACCTTTACAAGGTTATCAGTCCATCTTGTGGGGGGCCTACCCACACTGCGCCTTCCGGGCCGTGGTCGCCACTCGAGAACCTTCCGGCCCCAACGGCCATCGGTTCTACGTGCAATGTGCCCCGCCCGCTGCCACTTAAGTTTAGCGATTCGAAAGGCTATACTAGTTACTTTGGTTCTGCTACGGATGGCCTCATTTCTGATGCGATCACGCAGAGAAACTCCCAGCATAACCCTCTCCATTGCCCTCTGAGTGACTATGAGCCTTCTTATAAGGCCCATGGTGAGCGACCACGTTTCCGTACCATATGTCATCACTGGTAACACACTGACCAAAGACTTTCGTCTTGAGACACTGCGGAATATTGGACGAAAATATATATGCTGTAGCTTCCCGAACGCTGCCCAGCCGAGTCGGATTCGACGATTGACCTCTTTCTCAAAATTGGACCTACCTAACTGGACAGTCTGTCCTAGGTATACATAATCGTCTACAACTTCGAGCGTAAAGCGTCTGATCGTAACGAGACTTGGTGCTACATGGGCATTTGACATGATCTTCGTCTTATCCATGTTCATCTTTAGACCAACTTGCTCGGAGGCTTTACTGAGGTCATTGAGCATTGTACTTAAATTCTCCATGATTTCAGCCAAGACTACTATATCGTCAGCAAACCGAAGGTGAGTGATGTACTCGCCATTTATGTTGATGCCTAGCCTTCTCCAGTCCAGATTCTTGAAAACATCCTCCAGTGCACCGGCGAACAGTTTGGGAGAAATAACATCTCCCTGCCTAACTCCCCGCTGCAGCGGAATAGGCTTCGAGTTCCGGTCCTGTAGTCGGACTGACATAGTGGCGTTCTCGTACAAACACTTCAGCACTTCGATATAGCGGTAGTCTACTTGGCACCAGGCGCCCAGGTTTCGATCGAATCGAAGGCATTCTCATAGTCCACAGACGCTAAACAGAGGGGCAGGTTATACTCTTTAGTCTTCTGTATAACCTGACGAAGCGTATGCATGTGGTCTATGGTACTAAAGCCTCTTCGGAAACCGGCTTATTCGGGAGACTGGAAGTCATCTAGCCTACGTGCGAATCGATTCGTAATGACTCTTGAAAACAGCTTGTAGACATGACTCAGAAGCGTGATGGGTCGATATTTCTTCAGAAGAGTGGTGTCACCCTTCTTGAACTACAGGACCACCATGCCTGTGTTCCATGCCTTTGGCATTCTTCCTTCCAGTAAGACGGAATCGAACAACTTCTGAAGGGCCATAAGTACCGATTTTCCACCCGCCTTCAGGAGTTCGACTGTAATTAATAAAGAATATTTTTATTGTATTGTATTGTATTGTAAGACCGTCTATTATTTACCTCTGCTGTATATCTCACTTTGTTCTGAACGGTTTCTACTTTTATTGAAGTGTGCAATAAAGAGTAGCTATGAATTTTATTAAGTGAGGTAAACTGTTTCATTAGCGAAAACCGTGACGGACCCGGGTGATTATATATTATGTCACCGTAAAGTTGTAAAAACCGTTATTTTACAAATGTTGGGAGACAAAAGATTGTAATCTACGATCATCATAAAAATAATGCATTAAATTGTAAGCAGTACCCAACCAGCAAAATGATCCTATAACTTAAACTTATATCCCAAAACGCTTCTATAAACGTCGTATTAAAGCGTTAGCGGTGACAGTTTGTTGTATAAAAGCGTTAGGCTATACCGTTTTGCTCTATAAGCTGATGTAAATGTTTACATCATCATTTTATAGAGCTATTATAGGCCAGTGCTATAGTGGGCAGTGACATAACCGGTACAGAGTAATTTTCTTGTCCGTCCGTCCCCCGCTTTTCTCAGTAATCGTTAGTACTAGGAAGCTGTAATTTGGCACGAGTATACATATCAATGACGCCGACACAACGGTGGAATAAAATCATTAAAAAAAAATTTTTTTAGCGTACCTCCCCTATATGTAAAGTGGTGGCGCAATTTTTATTTCTTCCAAACCGCATCGTGTAGGGTATTGTTGGATAGCTCTTTCAAAAATATTATCAGGTTTGTAAAATCATTTTTTGATTCAAGAATCGGTTGGCGTGATATTAAGCTTTGAAGTGATAATTTTTGCTATGGTCAAGTGTCCCCCCCCCCCCCCTGCCAGCTAAACGGTGGCTACTAGGCATGTGAAAAAAATCATGGTAGTAGTATATACGATGAATTTAAAAGAAAAACTATCATAGCTAAGTAGACACTACCGTAAAGGGTTTGGCACATGTATACAACACAACATCTCAAAAAAGTACATCATCAACTACAACTGCACTGTGCGTGGCCCGACACGCACTTGGCCGGTTATTCTTCTTCTCCGAGGAATAATCAATGAAAACTTAGTTTACTTGTACAGCCAACAATAATGCGGCAATAATTAATTGCGCAATAGAACGTCATGGCCTGAATGTAAGTAAACTTGATAAAGACCTCGTGTTACCCGTCGCAATGTTGATTCGTTATTCTACGTAGGAGACGAGTCCATATAAGATTTATTATCTTGGTTACGTTTACAAATATCAATAATAGATATTAACGCTTAAAACGTATTGCCGCTAAAAAAGTCGCTCTTACCGCATATCACGGCTATGTTGCACCTCTGTTACGATACGGTCTCATTATTTGGGGTAATTCGAGTGACTTAAAAAGTGCATTTATTTGCCAAAAGAAATGTGTGAGTTAATTGGAATAGGACATCTAGCATCATGGAGACCACTCTTTAGAAAAAATAAACTATTAACTCTGACTTATGTAGAGGCCGGAATTTTTGTACGATCAAACCCAAAATACATAACTGTGAAAACCAATTCAAAACTTAGAACCAGAGATCCTTAGAAATTAAAGTCCAGCTATGTAAAAGCGCGCTACAGAGAAACAATTGTCATGCAATCTAAGGACATTTAATAATATTTATATATTTCCATTAGTAATAAAACAATTGCCGACATTAACTTTAGAAAAGGATTATATACATGGTTGAAAGATAAATGTTTTTATACTATAAATGAATTTTTTGAATGTAATTAACACTTACACTTACATTAATTAATTTTATTTTAATTGAATGTGATAATTTTATAAGGTTGAAATTGCATGCTGGAATAAGCTAAGTGTGTCGATCAATTTCACAATTTGACGTCTTATGTATGATGTTGATATAAGATGTAACCACACTACACTTAAAGCAAATAAATATCATTTCATTTCATTAAATGAACATAATTAATTATAAATATTATATTGATCATAGTTACTTGGAGCAGCTATCAAAAAAGCGATTGTTAGATCCCGTTGTTATTTATTTTTAGTCCAGTCCATTATTGACTGAGCGAGCGCACGAGCGCGAGCGATGCGTTTCCGTGTCGAATTGGGCGAAAATGCTTTTGTATGTGTGTTCGCCGGATGTCCGGATGATCCCTTCTACAGGTCGCATTTCTCAACAGATTATCATAAAATTTTGTGAGCGGGTTCGATAATTATACTAACATTTTTGACTTTCAAAATTGAGGAGTCAATGAGGGTTTGTAAACCTAAAAAGTATATATTTATTTTACGTTCTGTAATATCTCTATTAGTCTGTTTTATCGTGAGGTCTACAGTTCACAGAGGTTCAGTGTAATAAATATTTTACACCTATCAAAACTTCTTTTATAGTTATCTACGGGATCAGATTAAATCTATCGACGATATTATAGCAACACTGCAATACCAATCCCAATCTTTAAACCACCATTTTAGAAATACTGAAAAATTTTGCAGAAGACAGTGTGAATTTATGTAATTTTCTAGGTTTCGGCAAATACAACTACAGGTTGTTAATCCTGAGCATCTACTCGCTGCTGGCGGCCATCGCTGAAGTGTTCAGTGCCGGCATCATTGTGGCATCAAGTCAGTGCGACTTAAGCCTCGGCGTCTTCGAGAAGGGAATTGTCGGATCTGTCCCTATTTTGGGTATGTAGATATATAAATACAACTACAGGTTGTTAATCCTGAGCATCTACTCGCTGCTGGCGGCCATCGCTGAAGTGTTCAGTGCCGGCATCATTGTGGCATCAAGTCAGTGCGACTTAAGCCTCGGCGTCTTCGAGAAGGGAATTGTCGGATCTGTCCCTATTTTGGGTATGTAGATATATAAATACAACTACAGGTTGTTAATCCTGAGCATCTACTCGCTGCTGGCGGCCGTCGCTGAAGTGTTCAGTGTCGGCATCATTGTGGCATCAAGTCAGTGCGACTTAAGGCTCGGCGTCTTTGAGAAGGGAATTGTCGGATCTATCCCTATTTTGGGTATGTAGATATATAAATACAACTACAGGTTGTTAATCCTGAGCATCTACTCGCTGCTAGCGACTAAGTATAGGCCTGGCCATCTTGTCGTTTGTCATCGATAAACATGACCATCATAGACCCCCTTTTATTACGACACTCTCCTTGGTCTTGTGCCAAGTTTATCCCTGCTGGCTTGCTACCCGGCAGATAAGTTTAGCGATCGAGCTGGTACACTGCGGGCTTTAATCGTTTCGATAACTTGAGAGATAATTACTTTATGTTTTCAAGCGTGTATAAGGTTGATCTAAACGACATTTTCGATAATAAAAAAAAAACCGGCCAAGTGTGAGTCGGACTTGCGCACGATGGTTCTATTAAAGCAAAATCACTTTTGTTGCATGGGTGCCCCTAAACATTTATTCTATTCTGTTGTTTAGTATTTGTTGTTATAGCGGCAACAGAAAATACATCGTCTGTGACAATTTCAACTGTCTAACTATTACGATTCGTGAGATACAGCCTGGTGACAGACGGATAGACAGACAGACAGACAGACAGACAGGACGAACGGGGTGTTAGTAATAGAGTCCCGTTTTACCCTTTGGGAACGGAAGCCAAATATGACACCTCGGGAAGACATTTTTCCAGCAGGAGACTTAGTCCGGCTGCAATAATGATGATTATGATAATAGGTCGTGTATGTTCCAGGTGTAATAGCCAGCGCACATTTTTGGGGCTACCTCGCTGACACCCGTGGTCGGTTGTACACCTTGCACATCACTATTATTGGAACTGCTGTTACTGCCTTCCTGTGTAGTCTGGCCAATCACTGGATTTTCCTGACGTTAGCTAAATTATTATCCGCGATATTGTAAGTATTATCACATTTTTAGCTCAGGTTCGTTTAAGTACTTCGTAATTCAGTTATGAATGTACAAAATCACCTGTCTTGATAATGGTAATTACACTAAGAAGCCACGGAAGTGTTTTTAATTTTTATCTACGAAAAATTCAAGACTTGGTCCAACAGTGGGAGTTTGAATTATGATGATATGATGAAATATCTTGATGTTTTAGTGCATGTGGAACAAACGCTGTAATTTACACACTGCTTGGAGAAAGCACATTGCAAACACACAGAGCACGGTTTCTTTTATACGCCACAACAGGCATTATGGCCAGCCAAGCTGTCATCTGTGGTAAGTATACATTGGGTAACGGGATGCCTCACGCGAGTAAGCCACGCTTTTTATTTTGAACCTGACTGTGGCTTTATAGGCCGGGCCCAATAAAGCGATAGGAGTACGCGGTTGGAGAGAAGCCTGGGGAAAATCCAAGGGAAACCTCCGACACGACCACGTTTTGAACACTGGAATACTCTAAGAGTTTGCGCTCCAGTGAGATTGGTTTAGCGGTTTCAACCGAATCTGAGGTGTGAGTGGAATCGAGCTACTGGGAGTCGCTGGTTCACAAGCCACGCCATCTGTAAGAGACACGTTTATGTCTTCCGCGCACGAGAAAACAAGATGCAAGACTCCTTGAGACTGGCTTGGAAATACAATCTTTTACGCGTTTAAGTACCGTTTCCTTAATAATAATGTCTAAATTTCCTTTATTATTTTTCAGCTATAGCATTCCCGACTCTGCAACTCAGCTTCGCCTACTACATTCCGTTCCTGGGTTTCTTTTACCGACCTTGGAGACTATTGAACCAAGTCATCGCCTTCCTCAGTTTTCTTAATTACTTCCTCCTAAAGTATTATATACAGGAAAGTCCTAAGTTTTACATTTCCAAAGGCGATCATGAAAAAGGTCTGGATGTATTGAAACAAATATTTTCTGTCAATAGCGGAAAAGAAAAAAATGAATATAGTGTGAGTTCAGCGATTTTTAAGTGTAAGGCGACTTGCGACTCGCGTCAAACACAATATCACAGACCGATCCCACCCCACCAACTCACGAAATCACCTAAAACATGTCATAGTCGCCGATCCACTGCACACCCCACTTCGAACGGACACTCAGGCCGAACAATATACAATACAATATAATACAAATATACTTTATTGCTCACCAAACGAAGTACATTCAATGAACAACAGAAATTAAAATACATGTAACAGTGGTAGACAACAGACGGTCTTATCGGTAACAAGCGATCTCTTCCAGACAACCTTTGGGTAGTAGAAACACACACACCACACACACTATACACTTAAGAGCAAAAATAATGGGTACACTTTGTATTGAATTTCCATAGAAAGTGTCCCATTATATACTCTAGAGTGTGATATGTATATTGTTCGGCCTGAGTTCGCTTCGAGCGAACGCGTGCAGTGGATCGCTGGTGACGATGTTTAAGGCGATTTCCTGAGTTGGTCCATACAATTGTTATTTGTTGTACAAGGGTGCAAAGTTGTATTTTACGAGCGAGGTGAACTACGAGCTAGCGAAGCGAGTGGTTCGAAAATAGACTCCTGAGCGAAGCGAGTGGTTCAAAAATAGAATCCTGAGTGAAGCGAGTGTTGCAACACACGAGACGTAAAATAACTTTGCAGCCGTGTATATAACACAAATCTTTTCACCTCACTAGAGCGAGGAATTCTTTTTCAGTACCACTAATTAATCCCGATCCCGAAAGATTTGGCGTAGGTACTAGTTTTTTAACATAACAGCACAATATAAAATTATTGTTGCTGGACTGTCTGGACTGGCCTTTACATGTTATTATGTTTAAAAAAGTTACAAATAGCACGTTCGGATTTCGAATATTCTTTGCACTCTTGTGGATAAAACGCAGTTTTGCTATCTGATTTTAAAGAATAAAAAAGGGCTTTTCGAGCTAGTGAGGTAAAAATATATATATATACCCACTGCTGAGCTCTCCCCATAAATGCCATGACTCCCGTCAAATAAATAAAATAAATGAACTTTATTCTGCAAGTAGACCGCTATGACACTTTTACAAGTCAAAACGACTAGCGTTTCTCATGAGACCACTGCCGAGAAGAAACGCCGAAAGAAACTCGACATTCAGTCATTTTCTCTAAAAATATGCTTATTACAATGATACTACTTAACCTACAATAATAACCTAAAATAACAATAGGAAAGTTCCACGAGAAAACATAGAAGAATATAAGATTTCAAGCTCACATGGTCATTTACATTATAATTAGGATTTGACGGGATATTTACCATGTATATTTGTATTTGTGAGTTCCCGATATTTCGACACTGTTGCAAGCGTAGTACATCTCTAAGGACGTTAGAATAGTAACTACTAATTGTATTTGGACGCTCAGAGACCATGTTCATCTCTGGGATATTAAGTATATGAATTAATTATACTCTTTGTTTAATCAGACTGAAACCTTATACATCTCTTACTTTACTGATGTTGTAATATTCGTAATAGATAAGTTTGCAAGTTTATTTTCACTGTCGGTATGACATTAATTTTGTTATATTTGTAATCTCGAAATTATTGTTCCTTCTTGGACTGTAAATTATTATTCTGACATGAAAAGTGTATTCTTATAGTCAGACTTTCTTAAATTGTAAATTAATATTTTGACATGTAAAAGTGCCCTATTTGCAGAATAAATGTTAGATTTTTTGATTTTGATCGACAAACGTTTCATAGAATGTATTGCTTCGCAGAATTTTCATTTAAAAGAAACCTTTTTATCACAAACTGTTAACTTTTCAGAGACAGCTAAAAGGTTATTGTGTAGAACCCTGTCTACTAGAAAAATAAGTTAGGTTAGGTAGAAACTGCGAACCTTTGTGAAGAAATAACATTTTCTATGAAATGGAAACTCCTCGAAACATAAATTCGATGTAACGTTTGTCTGCAACACAATGGTAAACCATTTCATATTTCATTATGTTCCCAGGTAAAGCAAATCGTGTTAAATGAAGACGAAAACAAGACAAAGAGCTCAAACTTTTTCCAGTCGGTTTGGAACCAGACGGTCCCGCTGTTCCATAAGAAGCATCTCAGAAATACAGTGCTCATATTCGGAATAAGTGTACCCACTTATTGCATGTGAGTATCGTTCATCATTTGATTTCTGTAGTATTATGATACTGTTATTTTATATACATTGTATATTGTTTTGAAAAAATTACACCTCGCCGAGTTTCTTACGCCGGTTCTTCTCGAGGCAGAGGTTTATTTTATGAACCGGTGGTAGTTTTTTGACATCATAAGTGCATGTAACATGCCTAAGTTGAAGAATAAATGATTTCATTTCATTTCATTTCAATATTTTTCAGTGCGCCTCCATTCTCCGTGTGGATGCCGTATATATTCAACAGCTACCAGAACTTAGGAGTACCTGGCATGAGTTTTTGTGATATATTTCACACTGAAATACACACAGAAAATGACACATATATCACTGAGCAGAACGAACTAGTGAGTTTAACTATTGTGAACCTATGGCGCGGGGCGAGAACGGGCATTTCGAAATATTCTTTTTCTACTCGTCGACTTCAATGTTTGAATTAAGATATCGTAGACGAAACTAAAATTACATACATTTCTCTATTAGTTCCCTTCAAGTGAACTCTTATGAAATAGACCAATCACGTGTCGCCTTTTACTGTACTCTTATGAAATTGGCCAATCACGTGTAACCATTACAGTACTCTTATGAAATTGACCAATCACGTGACGCCGCCGGACATAGAACAAAAGACATCAACGAGCGCCCGACCCATGTGCCTAATCTTCATTTCCGCAGGACTAGTTTGTTTAATTGTTTCGGTTTGGTTAATTAATTTCCGTTGACTCGTAGAAAAAGTAGTGTATTCAATAGTTATATAATTAGCTTTTTAAGTCTTGAACCTTAAGTAGACCACTCGGCAAACCTTGTGGTCTAAACGCGGTTCTCGATTAAAAAAGCATACATTATATAACGGTTGCATAAACAACTATTTTGTTTCACCCGTCGGGGTCTAGCCCGCATCGTGCGATAGAGAGAGTCGTCGCCGTCGGCCGTTTGGTGCCTAATTTCTCACAGAATCAGTGCTTCGGGCGGCAACGTCTTCCATCCCTTAAACCTTTATCAAATAAAACAGTATTGCTCTTTGTCGATTCGTTACATCCTTAGCTACGTTTATACTTTCTGCTTTTTTAGTAATTCTTTCTCGTTTATGAAATAATAGCAAAAAGCTAGGAGAAAGTAAAAGTTTCGAGTAAAAAAACCAATATTCAAGTGTCCACATTTTCACTTGTAGGCAATTTTTCCGAAGAATCATAACGTATAACCCTTTTATTTAACGTTATCTACAACATTTCTAAAAATCATGCAAATCGGCTCAGGATTAGGTGAAACACGTTGCCGCTATTTGTATGGGTTTGTCCCTGGAGGTGAGCAAGGTTGCCAGAGCTCCCGAGGATGCACCGTGTTGAGAGCGAGGAACCTAAATGTGTTCCTTCTGCTGTCAACACAGTGCATCCTCAAACCTTATAAAGCAACGCAACGTGCACGTGACTCCTTTGGAGTTGCGGGCGTCTATAGGCTGCGGTGACCGCTTACCATCAGGTGGACCGTACGCTTGTTTGCTACCGGCGTTGTATAAAAAAAAATGCTGCAATCCTCTTAATTACATTATCATAATATTCATCTTTCTCGACTTGTAATCACCCACTCTTTAAAGGGTTGCCTCGATCCGGATAAACCACGATTATAAGACACAGTTATGTCTTTGTCTCAGAGACCGAGATATAACACTCTTCGGGTATGACTTTTTGGACAGATACATATATAGTAATATTCGTCCCAGGACCGCCGCATATCGGGTAGTCACTGCGACCCAGGTCGGGCCTAGCTGCTTTTCTTGCTGGACTCTTCTCAGCTAAACTAGGTTTAGCGGGCCAGCTACAATACTCCCAGTAGCTCGATTCCACTCACACCTCAGATTTGCATGAAGCCGCTTAACCAATCTCACTGGAGCGCAAACTTCTAGAGTATTCCAGTGTTTAAACCGCCCGCGTGGTTGTGTCGGAGGTTTCCCCTGGACTTTCTCCAGGCCACTCTCCAACCGCGCACTCCTATCGCTTTATTGGGCCCGGCCTATAAAGCCACAGTCAGGTTCAACTTTCCGAGGCGTGTTGGAGCGCTCTCTTGAAATGTATCCACGGAAGACCAGCGTCAAGATCACGTGAATCTATACTCACAAGGTACCTTGACATTAAAGGTGAGTGGGGGCCATTTCAATGACGATTTTGTATACGCACAAATGGTAAAACGGGACCGGTATTACTAAGACAGGGTCATAAAAAAGGACAGATACATTAAAATTGTGAAATAGTTTGTCTTCTGCTAAGTTTTCATAGTTTCTTCCAATGAGATTTTGGATGAGGCGAAGTCTGACTAACGAGTCGCGACAGAAGCATTTTTTCCAAATTCTGCATATAGTTTTACCTAAGAATAAACTGTCAGGTATAAGTACCTATCGCGTTGCTATATATTTTAGTCACCAGCATGCGACTTTGTAGGATCCGTAGCCAAAATGGCGAAAACGGAACCCTTATAGTTTCGTCATGTCTGTCCGTCCGTCCGTCCACCCGTCCGTATGTCATAGCCGATTTACTTGGATACTATAAATAAGCACTACAATTATGAAATTTGGTAGGAAAGTGTATTCTATGAGCCGCTACATAAAAGTGATGTGAAATTACAAAAAACTATGAAGTTGAAAATTCTGAAAAAAATTGAGGTGGTATGTATTAGTAAATACTTTTAACGGTTTTTGGTTTGAACAATCCAGGTTTTACGGTTTTGAGTTTTCGCTGAAAAACTGTCTCGCCCAAACAAAAGGTTGTAAGTGCCGTGAGTTCCCTATGAAGATACGACCTTTTTAGATTTAATGTATTGGATAGTGGTTTTAAATGAGGACCAGTAGGTGTCGGTACGGAACCCTTCATTGTGTTTGATCCGACACGCACTCGTCCGTTTTTTTTTTAATTTGCCGCATTCTTCTTGTGCCACTACTCGTTTGACTAATTTTTAATTACGATTTGAAACGGGGTATTTACCATGTATATTTGTATTTTTGAGTTCCCGATATTTCGGCACTGTTGCAAGCGCCATTATCAAGGATTAACTGACGTGCTGCGAGTTTTAGTTGTGGTCTACCCACACACCATAGCGATCTACCCTCTTCCTGGTTCGCTTTTTTCGCACAGTGTCACCCGCCTTGTCACTCATTCAAACTCGATTACGGTCACGACACACCACACTCACAGTATCAGTGCCGAAATATCGGGAACTCAAAAATACAAATATACATGGTAAATATCCCGTTTCAAATCGTAATTCTAATGTAAATGACCATGTAAGCTTGAAATCTTATATTGACTAATTTTTATTTTCCAGGCGCCAGTTTGCGACGACGCGATAGCCCCTTTCACATTTATCGCAATCTCAGGGTACGCGGGCATCCTTACCTGTGTCTCCATCATCAGCTCCACCATAGTCAACCATATCGGCAAGAAGTGGACCTACGTGGGCTTCCACTTGCTAGTGACGGTCATGGCCGTGCTCATCGATTTCGTGCCTATCGACTGGGGCATTGCGGCTTTTATCGGCATGATGTGTAATGTGGTGTGCATGGGTATAACTACTAGTTATGCTGTCGAGTTGTTCCCGACTTATATGAGGTAAATATGAGTGATCACAGTGTTCCAAACCACACGCGTGGTCGTGCCGGAGGTTTTCCCCTGGATTTTCCCCAGGCTACTCTCCAACTGCGCACTCCTATCGCTTTATTGGGCCCGGCCTATAAAGCCACAGTCAGGTTAAAAAAAAAATAAGAGTGATCAGAAATATTGTGTAACGAGCTTTATGATAAACTAGCTTTTGCCCGCGACTTCATTCGCGTGAACTTCTACTGAATATTCCTTCCCCTTGGTAGATAAATTCTGCAGGTTAGGTTATAAACTACTTAACCTTGAGTGATTCACTCAAAATTTACTGAAACCTTTTTACGTCTCAAAGTTACAACCTTACAAAGTCTTATTTATATAAATACATTAGCAAGTGAAATGGACACCCTTGTCCATGGAAGGAGGCATGTGTGCTGAAGTAGGATGATGATGATGATGATGTCCTCCCAGACGCTTCCGTCGACGGCGACATCCTGACAAATTAATTCTATGGGATGTTAGATATTTTCTTATTGATTACGAGCATGTGCGCGAGAGTGACTTGCAAAGCCAAACTTGGTTTTGAAACTCCGGAAACATGGGAAACAGTGGAGCTCTCCACTTGAAGTAGGATGTAATAGGCGGATAATGAAACAAAATGGGTATGATTTATCAATACCTATATATACATATATGTATGTTGGTAATAGGTATTGGCCAAGAAAGTCAAACGTTAAATACACATTTCATTCCAACCTGGAAAACGCTGTCGACTTGATCCCATACATTTATACGTACGAATTATTTTTGATGATTTCGTATAATATCTGCTAAGAAACTACCTCATTGCATCCATGAAGGATAGTGGTGTCATGGTTCGATGTTGCGTACATCTACACATACGTTCTGGTTCGACGACGTTGCCCAATTCCCTACTTTTCGAGCCTTAGTACTGACATACTCGATGTAGCTATAGGGGAAAACATATTATGCTTGAATCGAACAAAAACTTCAATGTTTCTCGAATTGCAACGTGTTAGGAGTCCTACATTATAACCCAAGATCTGTAATGGCCTACAACAATATGACACGCTCTACTTGCAGTGAAAACCTTGGGCACTAAGGGTATCTACGCATTATCCCTCTGTATGAAAATTAATTTAATACTTCTAGTTTACTAAGAAAATCTTTTTCATATGTACTTGTAGTTTACTAAAACAAATACGTTTACAAAAGTTTTAATCACCCTCTCAAAATATCTGTACGAAATTCTCCCTTTATCTAAGGTATTTTTCTAGTAAAGAAACACTTTCCAAAACGTACAATCGAACCTGTGACATCCTGACATACGCAGCCAATCACTTTAACTCAGCTGCAGCAGCTCAGCTTACCAAATCCTTCAATCAGTTCTCTCTTACAAAGCCAAAAAGACTCGCATTTCCGTAACTTCAATTTGTAAATTTCGTTAGCAGATGTTACTTTTTAAAACAATAGTAATATTTTTAACTACTTACGCGCATATTATTGTTTTACAATTACATATAAAATAATTTTTGTAAGTCCGAAGACTGGGAGGTACTCCTTCTAAGTAGCCACTTTCTACAATTTGAAGCTAGGACGATTGACTTTTATTTTCTTTTCGAAGAATCTAATATTTGAAATCCCTCCATATCTCCCGTGTACCTCCTAATTCCAAAAATTTCGAAACAAACCGTGATAGAAGCGGCGGACAGCTGAAGACCGAATTTAGATCGGCGCTTGACGACTATACGACAAAACCTCTTCATATCCAATACCTCCCAGTGATTTGATTATTTATAACTAATCAACTAGGTAATCGCTGTTTTCATGTTACCTACATTGAATTAGTATTTGGGATAAACTGACCTATAGTAACGAAAAAAAATTGTAACAGTTTCTGTGGGTCCTTATAGGACAGACACAAAATTACCCCGCCGGCGGGGACGTCCACCTATCACGATATCGCAGCATATATTAGTCCCTATTCGTCCCGACACCGCTGCGTACCGGTCGGGCCTAGCTGAGTTCCTTGCAGGACTCGTCTGAGCTAGGCTAGGTTTAGTAAACCAGCGCGACAATACTCCCAATAGCTCGATTCTACCCACACCTCAGATTTGGTTGAAGCCGCTCAACCAATCTCACTGGAGCGCACACTCTTAGAGTATTCCAGTGTTTAAACCGCCCGCGTGGTCGTGCCGGAGTTTTCCCCTGGATTTTCCCAGGTCACTCTCCAACCAAACGCGCACTCCTATCGCTTTATTGGGCCCGGCCTATAAAGCCAGTCAGGTTCAAGAAAAAAAAAACCTATTTTATATTTCTCAATCGTTGATTTTCTTTCATTTTCAATGTACAGCAAAGTAAATTGATAACGCGGTACATTGAAGGTGGAATTAGGAAATTTAATTTAATAGTTATTTCCCATAATTTTGATTTTCTAAATTATCGAAATAATTGCTAATCGAACATATTATTATCGGTGTCAATAAATGCCCACGTGCCGGTAATGCAGTATGCATATAAAATGTTGTAAAATTGTTTTGTATACTTTCAATCTTTTTGAAGTTAGGACGACTGAACGTATGTTGAACTAACGACTTTAGGAATTTCTTATATTAGTAAAATTGATTATTATTGTCTCCAGGATTTTAGTAGGTAAATAAAATATTTGACTTTCCACTATACGTATATTTATATGATACTAGCTTTTGCCCGCGACTTCGTTCGCGTGAACATCTACTGACTATTCCTTCCCCTTGGTAGATACATATATTCTGCAGGTTAGGTTATAAACTACTTAACTTTGAGCGACTCACTCAAAATGTACTGAAACGTTTTTACGTCTCAAAGTTACAACCTTACAAAGTTTCTTATTCATATAAATATAGTAGCAAGTTAAATGGGCCCCCTTTTTCATGAAAGGAGGCATGTGTCTTGAAGTAGGATGTAATAGGCGGATAATGAAACAAAATGGGTAATATGATTTTTCAATAGGTACTGGTCAAGGGTACTGGCCAGGAAATTCAGACGTTAAATACACATTTCATTCCAGCCCCGAGAACGCTGTCGACTCGATCCCATATAGCATATATACGTACAAATAATTTTTATGATTTCTTATACTACGTAACGAAACACAATGTGTGCTAAGAAACTACGTCATCAAATCCATGTAGCATAGTGGTGTCATGGTTCGATGTTACGTACGTATACACATTCGTTCTTGTTCTATGAAGTTTCCCAATTCCCTACTTTCCGAGCCTTAGTACTGACATGCTCGATGTAGCGACTACAGGGGAAAACATATTATGATTGAATGGAACAAAAACTTCGATGTTTCTCGAATTGCAGCGTGTTAGGAGTCCTACATTATAACCCAAGATCTGTAATGACCTACAACAATATGACACGCTCTACTTGCAGTGAACACCTTGGGCACATGTCTCTACGCATTATCCCTCTGTATGAAACTTTATTTAATACTTCTAGTTTACTAAGATATTTTTTTCATATGTACTTGTAGTTGACTAAGACAAACACGTTTACAAAAGTGTTTATTTTCTCCCTTAATCATAGGTATTTTTCTAGTGAAGAAACACTTTCCAAAACGTACAATCGAACCGGTGACATCCTGACATACGCAGCCAATCACTCTGCATGAAAAATCAGTAATCACACTCGATTACCAAATCCTTCAACCAGATCTTTCTTCTCTTCTTCAAAGCCTTGGGGATGCGTACTCAGAGTGACATCTACCAAAAAGACACGCGCTTCCTTAACTTCAACTTGTAATTTAAAACAGTAGTAATATTTTTAACTACCTACGCGCATATTATCGTTTTACAACTAATCAGTCAGGTAATCTATGTTTTCATACCTGTACCATGTTTACTTACCTAAATTGAATTAGTATTTTGGATAAGCTGACCTATAGTAACCAAAAAGATTTGTAACGGTTTCTATGGGTCCTTAGGATAGACACAAAATTACCCTGCCGGCGGGGATGTCCACCGCACGATCGCGATATCGCAGATACATATAGTCCCTATTCGTCCCGATACCGCTGCATACCGGGTAGAGTCAGTCCGACCTAGGTCGGGTCTGGCTGAGTTCCTAACTGGTCTCTTCTCAGCTAGGCTTGGTTTAGTGAAACAGCGACAAAACTCCCAGTAGTTTGATTCCACCCACACCTCAGATTTAGTTGAGGCCGCTCAACCAATCTCACTGGAGCGCATACTCTTAGAGTATTCCAGTTGCAGCGTTTAAACCCCCGTGTGGTCGCGTTGGAAGTTTCTCCTGGATTTTCCCCAGGCCACTTTCCAAACAAACGCGCACTCACTATCGTTCACGAAAAAAAAATCTGTTTTACATTTCTCAACCATCCATTATTTTCAATAAAAAGAATAGAGTGGAGTGGAATTTCTGTAATTTTTATGTAGGCATATATCAAAGCGCTGGTCAGTCAATGCTGACAACAATCGTCTACGTCCAATCAATTTAATCTCCAATTTTATAAACAGTAAAGTTATTTAGGCTCAATGGGTCAGCAAGTTTTGATATAAAACGCAAGCGCTTTAAAGGCTGTAAGTCAGTACCTAAATAACGCAAATCTAAAACATAATAGATTTGCGTTATTCAGGTACTTCTTACAATTATGCATGTAAATAATTAATAGAACTTCAGGCAAGTACTGAAATGCGGTAAACATTCACATTCACATGAGTCGCTTTGGTTTTGAGATAATTAAGCTCTAAGAGTCACAAATATCCGAAATCTTTCATAATAATAGTTCATCATAATCAATTGGTAGCGACATTACTCAGTTTATAACTACGATGGTAAAACTAAAAACTTTACATGAAAATATGTACTTTATCTTAGCAACTATAAGACTCAAATTATTGAATTGTGCAAGTAGTAAATAATCTATATTAACTTCGATTCGACTTGAACGAATGGCATCTGTGTAATGGCACGACTTTGACAACCAAACGTCAAATATCGTGAATTTACAACAGTCTAGGTACACTCGCCTCACGATACGTCCTTACTGTATCTTGACCCTACGATTCGTGACAACTATGTGCATATTTGGAGCTCAGACTTACACTGGTTCATCTAAGTCGAATTTTCGTAAGTCAGCGGGTTTTGTAAATATTCTACATGATTCTGGATGTATGAAATTCAACTTCCAGCCCTGAATTTATCTATTTGAGGGATGACGAAGGGATAAAAAGTATCCTATATATTAATCCAGGCTAAAAACTCGTTGTGTACCAAGTTTCATCATAATCCGGTCAGCCGTTTTTGCGTGATTGAGTAACAAATATCCAAACATCTAAACATTCGAACTTTCACATTTATAATATTAGTGGGAATAGAAGGTATTTGCTGTTTTCTGTAGGCCCTCAGATGACACCATTATCACACTCGACCACACGAACAACGAATATATATCAATTACAGGTAGACGAAGTTCAAGGCACTGGTTTGACAATGACTAACATAATTAAATCTCTCATTTCAAACAGTCACTAAGGGTTGAGAGATTTATGGCTATTTGTCGGTAAGCACTTTTTTACCCTCCAGTTTTTCACATATTTTCTGTTTATTGTACAATTTTTGAATAAGATTCTTTTTATTTTGCTTCCAATTATATGCTTACCAATTTTCAAGCCTTTAAGTCACGAATTGAAGGACTTCTCATACAAAGTTCAACCCCTCTTTTCACCCCCTTTCATCCCCAATCTGTATGATTTTTATAGCCTATAACCCGTCCGAAGATCAATTAAAAGTATTAGTGAAGGTTGTATTGAAATCTATTGGCTAGTTTTCGCGTGATGGTGAGACAAATAAACAGACAGACAAACAGACACAAATTTTAAAAACTGTTGAAATGTGTTCTGTTATCGATTCTAAGACCCCTCCATCGATTTTTTCGCTAATATCTTCTATGTACAGACTTTCGAACCTCTACAGCTTTATTATATGTATAGATTTATAAAGAAATAAAAAAATGTTCGGCGAAAAAGGCATATGACAAGAAATTCCGTAAAAAAAGTAACTTGAGAGAAAACTTCTCATTTAAACGCTAAATTTATTTTTCAACGTCTAAAACCAAAATTACGTTTGCTTATTCGCTACTCTAAATCCTCCTAAACATTATAAACAGTTACGTCCCACCGCTGGGCACAAAACAGCCTCAATAAACTCAGTACTCCCACAGAATTAACTCGGGGCTATAATTTTCTCGCAAGTCGCAGTGTTGGAAACTATGTACACATGTGGCTCTCTTTATAGGCATAAAGTCGTGTCGTAATACAACGACGTAAGTACATACTTAACTAGCAACTTATTCTTCACCCCGTGTTATATTTTGATTGTGCACGGAGAGAAAAAATGTTCGAATTAACAACCTGATTAAAAATAATAACATCAAGCCCCCATTTCATGATAATCATAATATATAATCACATTCCGAACTCTATAAAAAACATTGGAAAAAATACGCAATTCAGCAAAGAATTAAAAAGATACCTTATTGACAGATTTAGGTTCGCCTCTTTTCGGTGGACATGTAAAAAGTTAAGGGCCACAAAGCTTAATTTTGGATTGGTCTAGTAACCCGTATAAATAAACGGTGTTTCCGTAACTATAAATCCATGTAATAAAAACATAACTTACATGTACATAAGCCGTTAACTATTGCCCATCGGGTGGACAACTTTTGTTTTTACAACTGACAATGACCCAGATGTTTCCATAGTTTAACCGAATTCTTTAATGACAAATAATTAACAGCACTTCGATAGTACTTCATTTCTACATCCGTGCGATTCTATGGAACTCAAAAGGGGAAACAATTAAATTTAAATTACAAAACTAGTTATAGTGTATTGTCAGTAGTAGTAATGGTATAAGTAGAATTATGTAATAAATTAGTCCTCTTATGTATGTTGCTGTGCCCTAGCAGGGCGTCACATGTATACCTACTCTTAATTCCATCTTTTTAATTGTAATGCGACTTGCAATAAATGAATTTGACTTTGATTTCCAAAAGACGGGAATATCAATTAATTACGAACGACGATTTGAATTATTGACGGGAATTATTATAATAATGACTGAGTGATCCAATCACTGACAACTGTTTTCACACGTCTACCTAGACTGAATATATCATGGGAATTCAACAATGCTTGTAATCTAAGATCTTATGTTACCATATGTTCATTGTGAATAAACGATTTCATTCATTCATTCATTCAACTCTATTATTGTTTATATAGAAGATAATATAGTTTAATTTTTTTTTTTTTCACAGTACGTATATAGGAAATACAAAACGGTTTTACTTAATCGTCAAATTAATATGATTTACTCGGAATAACAGAGTTGTATAAATTATATAAAACTTTCATTTTATAAATGGTATACTAGCACCAATGCGTCAGATTACTAATTATTACAAATGCATTTAGAAAAAACGGCGATTTTTTTAGTATTAGTAATACTAGAAGTAAGACTGGTTTGTAGCCGTTAGTATAATCTCCTTGTCCTGGGATTCAGTAAAATTTTACTGATGATTAATATTTTTTTCTTTACAAACGTACTAAACTTTTCTCTCCGTGTGGGAATAATCAAAGGAAAAGGCACACTAATGACTCGGAAAACCTGATCTAAACAAAGACCGACAACGGTATTATATTAAAAAAATTGAAACAATTGAAACTCTTTGTCAACAAGTTACTCATAAAAAATATTCATGAGAATTGCCTTTGTACTTCTGAATACAAATTCTTTAAATTCTTCTCAAGACGGTATTAATTAGTACCTTATGAAATTCATATCAGCAGCAAGGTTAGCAATATTTATTATACCTACTGATTTTTAAAGCAGTTGTTATTTTCGACTTTCTGAAATTGTATATTAATATTTGACATGAAAAATATATTCATACCAAATATGCCTGCATCTTGGGTTCATTTCCGCCAATGAGCGACCTTGGGGACGGTGTCTAGGGTTTTTATATTTATACTAGCGACCCGCCCCGGCTTCGCACGGGTGCAATGCTGATGCACGTATTATACATATAAACCTTCCCCTTGAGTCACTCTATCTATTAAAAAAAACCGCATGAAAATCCGTTGCGTAGTTTTAAAGATTTAAGCATACATAGGGATATAGGGACATAGGGACAGAGAAAGCGACTTTGTTTTATACTATGTAGTGATAGTGATTTCATTTATTTTTCATAATTACATGAAAAATGTATTATTCTTTTTGTATGACTTTCTTAAATTGTAAATTACTAATATTTTGACATGTAAAAAGTACCTTTGTGGCCTATTCGCAGAATAAATGTATTATTTTGATTTTTGTTACATGTATGCTATTTTAAGCCGTAAATTGGGCACATAGTCATGTCCAGACTAAGCCACTCTTGTGTTGTGCCATATGATCTGGAAAACAACGTAGCGTAATAAAAACAACTACTTTGCTACCAGCTTAACAAAAACACGTGCAAATTTGACAGTTGGACATTCACGTGACGGCCCGACGTGACAAGACGGCGGTGTCAATTTGTAATAGGTCGCGTTCAAATTTTAGGCGAAGCGTGCTACACACACCGTCATTAACAACCTAGGTTTCGCCGGAAGATCAGCGCCAGCTCCCTGAGCCGGCATTACGCTGAGGCGAAACCTTTTTGTGGCGATTCCTTGTTTTTTTTTTTAATTACGTTTATTTATCTATATTTTATGTTTGTATCGTCACGAATAAATATTTTTCTTTTTTTTGTTTCAAATGTTTAAATAGTCGTTAATATTATAATTTCTAGAGAGACAAGGAAGGTGGAATGTCAGTTTTTTCATATTTGAAGCTGCCGAGTCTGTAATAGACGGCCGAGCATGTTTGTTGAAATAAGATATTTACCATGTATATTTTGAAATAAGATATTTACTAAATGAACATGTGAGCTTGAAATCTTGTATTATGTTTGAGAAATAGTACATTACTTACCAAGGGCGGTAAAACAAAGAATGTCTCAGATCGCAGGTATTTGACGCCCGAGCCGAAGGCAAGGGCGATAATTATGCAAGCTGAGGCTTTCTTAATTACCGCCCGAGGTAAGTACAAAATTTTATGTCACCCCCTGGCCAGGAGGTGGGATTTTCCGCGCGCGGAGCGTGCGGTAATTGCCACTTTATGGCCAGGTGTGGCATAAAATACATTTCCCGTCATCTGCCTATCTATTTCCGAAAACACAGAATGATGGTCATCTTTCCTCCACAGAGCCATGGTTGTAGGCCTGTCGATGATGTTCGGCAGAGCTATCTCGTTCATATTTTTCAACATCATCGGATTCCAACTAATGACCAACTGTAGCAATTTCTTGCTGTACTTGGCGGTTTTTCTATTCGGTAAGTGTCTGTTCTGTATCTTTTTTAACAGCAAAAGTCGTCCATTAGTGGACAGAGGCCTCCTTCAAAAATCTCTAGAATGGCCGGTTTTGCGCCTCATCCAACGGCTAACCCTGGCTAAATCATCGGTCCACCTTGTTGGTCCTACACTGCATCAAAACCTTTACATAGGCATATAAACTATTGACTAAATAATAGAGACTTCGCTGTGTTCTCATTTGATTTTATTTTTAGACTGACGCTCCTTGCTACTTACTGACCTTATACATCTCTGAGGATATTTATTTATTAGATTTTATCATTTTCATGTTGACGTGTTATAGATATAGCTCAAAATATTTTATTATGATTAGTGTACCTACTTTATTACCTTTTATCTTGACGCTTAGAGAACTTATACAACTCTAACAAATCTCGATTGTTATTAGTTTTTTAGTCTTATTTTTGACATGTAACACTACATTTAATTAATGATACTTCGATTATTGTATTATTTTTATTCGATGTACCTAGATTGACTTGTAAAAGTGCCATTGAGGCCTATTTGCAGAATAGATGTTTTGAATTTTGAATGTTTTTTATAAACAAATGGTTTTGTTCGATATGCATCCATGCAATTTGAAGAGTTCCGTCAATTGTTTTGGAAAAAGTAATTGCCTGTAACTATTTAACATTTTTTTATGAGACAAGACAAAACAGACTAAAAATCATAAAATCACAGAAAGTAAATAACTATAATCGAATACGTTTGCGATTATGGTTTTTTTTCTGTATGCACCTACATAAAGAAAAATACATATTAAATGAGGATTATCCTCGGGATTTAGGTAATTATAATATGTAATAACATTCAGAAATCCTATAAAATCGGTTCCATTGGATTTACATTGGTTTTGACGACCGGTTTAGCCTAGTGGGTAGTGCACCTGCCTGTGAAGCTGACGGTCCTGGGTTCGAATCCCGGTCAGGACAAATATTTGTGTGATGAGCATGAATATTTGTTTCTGAGTCTTGGATGTTTTCTATGTATTTAAGTATTTATATCTATTAAATATATCGTCGTCTAGTACCCATAACACAAGCCTTCTTGAGCTTACTGTGGGGCTAGTTCGATTTGTGTAAGATTGTCCTCTAATATTTATTTATTTAAAGGAAAACTACTTAAGAGTGAGTAGTAAAGTTTTAATTTTCTGTTCCAGCCGGTGCAGTATTGGGCCTGTTCTTGCCTTCAGACAAGAAATAAACTACTGCTAAATAACTAAATTTAGCCGAAGACCGAGAGAACTGGCGTCGACTCGCACCGACAACAACCAAGCTATAAAATAAAATAAAAACTTCTTCACTTCTCATGCTCGTAAAGTGTGTCATATTAGACTTGTCAAACGGGGCTAAAGTAGTACATTTAGCCCCTAGGGAAAATATATGAATACATATGTATTACATTTATGATTTACAAGACATTTTAATTTGACGAATCAGAATAATTCACCTATTAAATCCGCCAATCACAGAACACTAATTTAACTCTTTAAAAAATATTTGGTATTGGGTATTAACCAACCGGAATAAAGCTTTACTAAAATCGAACAATCAGGAAACAGAATCCATTTCTCTAAAGAGTCTAAAGGTTACGTTTGTAGTAATCCCTATTTCACAATAATTAAAAAAGTAATTAAATCGTTTGAGCAACGCTTTGAAGTGCTCAATGGAAGGTCAGTTAGCTTTTTCTTGCGCGTGAATGTTGCGCGCGAACCGCGGTATTATGTTTTGTGTGTCAAAACAGTTTAGAAAAAAAAACAAACCAAATTATATATAAGTTCGCCGTGGAATTTATTGTTAATTTTGGGTGGATAATCTTTGATTATTTATTTTCTCGCAATCGAAGTGAAATTAGAGTGTACAACTCTCGTCTAAAAGCCATATTACCCTTCGAACTATTTTCCCTTACTTCGTTCGGGAAAATAACTATCTCGTGGTAATATGGCTTATTTTAGATCCTTGTCGTACCTATGAATCTGCCTGCATCTCTGTCGCACTTGCATATTCGAGCGACAGAGAGTAAGATACGCTGTTTTCAGTGCGCTGGAGGCCATCGGCTGACGTGTCTTAACAAAAAAATGACGCGGGCCCGGTCTTATCCATTAAAAAACTTAACAGATCGCTGAACAACGTTTAATTTAAAATGCTCATTTAGCTTAATCCATAAACCTCTGTAAAAAAGGTCAGCAGCGCTTGTGATTCTTCTGCAGTCGCAAGTATCGATAAACTACGGTGTCTATTTACTACCTCTCATCAAAGTTAAAAAAAACTCAAATAGCTCTACCTTTTACACCGGGATTTTGTTCATCACTTTTAACATGATCCAAATACAAATACAAATACAATATATTTTATTTGTTAAACATAGGTATGTACATCGGTGTTTCAGTTTACGGATTGTATCACTATGTCTTGCCTGTTAAGGCATACAAATAGCCACAAAATACCATGCAGCATGCATTTTTACACACTAAATATAAAATCGTTAATTATGCTATTATACGCTTATGTTATGTTAGGATCGTTTAAATATTCTTCAATGGAATAGTATGCTTTGGTAGCTAGAAATTTAAACAACGATTTCTTAAATAAATGAGGGTCATGGAGTTTCAAGATGGCAGTTGGCAATTTATCAAAAATTCTAGGCGCCATTCCAAATATGCTTTTCGAAAGTAGGGCAGTTTTGTATGGCCCATAGTTTATCTTACCCTGCATACGAACACTATTAAAGCTCGAGAACTGGTTATTGTTGTGTTCTTCTGTGTTTCGAAACTTGAAACAGAAATGGGATGCAAAGAGACGAACACAAATGGACTTCACGGAATATCAATGTACACTAATCCCTGTTTACTGTCGTCACGCGCCTGGGGAAGCAAGCTGTGACTCAACAAACGGGTAATCAGACTAAACACAGTATTCATGTTTCAATTAGTACTGAATTTCTATAAACTGAATTCAAATGGATATTACGTCTGTCATCAGTCGAACATAAGCGCAGATCAGGATCATTGACATGGGTATGGGTACCTATACAGGGCGTCCCACGGCTATGCCACATGGAGGGAAAGTACCTTGAATATTGTAGATGGAACATTTTACTGAAAGAAGACATTATTTTAATTTTAAAAACAATTTAAACTGCATTCACAGATATTTAAATAATTTTGTGGTTGAACCGGGAATCGAACCCTTTACACGTGATCAATTGATTTGAAGTTATTGAGGGTATACCTTCTCATGGAGTTAGATACTGGGGCGCGCGCGGCAAATATGAATTTACCTAATACATTTTGGGCAGGTACCCCACGGTATTAAGACAATCTGACGGAGTATCAAGTAGGTACATTGTCAATTCTCTCCTCTGTCGTGCATGTCAGAGAGGTCGTGGTTATGGGTTGCCTTCTTCCGTATTAGTTGCAACTTTCTACATCTGTCTCTATTTGTAGCATTGCGTGCACCCTCTGTTAGGGAACATTTTGTGGTGGATTTTATTAAATCTGTCCATCTTGTAGGTGACCGGCCACGAGAAGGTTGACCTTCCTCTCCTATATTATCAATTAAGTTATATTTATTAAAATGTGTAATAGGTAGAGATTATTTGTATTGTAGGTATTATGTACAGTGTTGCCAGATGGTTACATTTCTTACATTTTTTGTAACTTTTGACCGGCTCGCGTAACATGTAAGTAACTTCTGTCGTAAGGGAAATTTTCGTAACTTTTGAGAATCATGAGATTCTATTTAAAAAGAAAGGTCAATTGTATATAAACGGGACCAAGCAAGACAATTTATAGGTTTCCATACAGAAAAGGTGACTCTGTCTGTCCATCTGTTGCAACTATATATGACATTTGAGATACCGCCTATCAAGTGTAATTCTGTCGCAGAACTCGTCGAATTCTAGCTGTTTGTGGCTACACGTTTCTTAAAATCCAACGTTTTGATAATTAATTACGAAAATTATAAAAAATGTAACTTTTGTATCAAAAATGTAACTTTTCAAGCAACGTAACGTAATTGCCTTCCCAAGGACCCTGGCAACACTGATTATGTAAGTGACAACAATGGAGATTATGTTAAGTCTGTAACAAAATAGGCAAAAGGTAAAAACAGAATAGGCATTATGATAAAAACTCGATCAAACGGAGGGGTTCACCTTAAGATTGCAAAAACCTTTCAATTTTCTCGAATATGCTGCTCGAGGGCTCGAGTTGATGACGTAAATAACATTGATACCGGCGAAAGCGAAATAGTTTATTTTTAGCGCCGAGATTGAAATTATAATATGAAATTACTACTTCTGAGGATTCGTCTGTTATTTCCATGACATAATAATAATTACACTATTGGTAATAATGACGCCCATCCGATCTTTGTTTATTTCTAAGCTAAATTTTGATCTCTTGCTAGCAAATAACCTAAGGCCATAGTCATAAACATTAATCAAATCTATTTTATTATAAGGTGCAGCGGGGCAATCTAACTGCGGGAAAATTTAAAATTTAAAGTAATCTGCTATAATTGTCTTTATCTGCATCGTTTATTTTTGTGTTTATATGAAAGGGATGGAACACATTTTAACTAACAGGTATGGGGGTTATAATAACGTCATGCTACGTGAAAACCCCACTGTCTGTTCTGTGAATTATTGAAACGTAATGCTGATCTACACAATATATACTAAATTAGTACATAATAAAAAGAAATGTACCTCCATAGATCGAGAGTACAATAAACTCAATTCGAGAAAGATTCGAATTCGATGGGATTCGATGGGAAGATTCCCATAAACCCGAAAATTTTATTAAAGAAAATTCGCGTATATGCTTACTTTTTAGCAAATAAGACGCCGAAAAAAACTGTATTGCGATTTTTAACGCTTAATGAGTTAGACATGGCTATTTAAATTACCTAATTGTCGCCGACGCAAGCGCCTCCAGCCGACTTAAACTTTGTGTTTTTTATATACAATGGAATACACACATTTTATTTATGTGTGAACTTGGTTTTTGGTGAGAATTCCAATGTTTTCATGACATTTTCAATGTTGTTATGATATCAGAGGTGAGTAATAGGTGTCATTTATTGGGTACTTGTGTCGAGCACTGGGACGTTTACCTTAAATACATTTTATTCAGAATTTTTCGGTGCTTTTTCGAGCCTTAATTAACTGTTAACCATCGAACTGCGGCAGTAACTAGTCGCTTTGACGCCGCGCGAAATGTATAATTGACCGAGTGAAACGAAGGTCTCTGCTTCAGCTTCGACAAAAATGCTTCCGTATGTCCGAATTCCCGATTTCCAAATTTCTGGTTGTTCTCATCTTCAGGTCGCATTTCTTAAGCGATTCTCGTGAAATTTCGTGATTATAGATTTTAGTCTCGAATCACTTTTTAGAAATTAAAAAAAAATACAATGATTTTGTAAGTTTCTATGGGCGAATTTCGGTTTGTTCTCCTCTACAGGTCGCATTTTTGCTCAACCGATTCTCGTAAAATTTTGTGAGCAGGTTCGATAATTATATCTTTTTTTTGTGGAGACAGTTTCTTTTTTTATACAACGCCGATGGCAAACAAGCGTATGGTCCACCTGATCGTAAGCGGCCACCGCAGCCTATAGACGCCCCCAACTCCAAAGGAGTCACGTGCGCATTGCCGACCCTTTATATGATTTGAGGATTAGTTTTTGGAAAATTTCAAAAAAAACTACTACTCAAACTCTACAGCCCAGAGCCACTAGCTAATAATTATCTAAGGCCACGCTAGAGTGAAATGTAAATGCTACCTAGTACCTGCGAAACAATATTACAATAAATAACTTTCTAGAGATTTATCATGGAATTCCGCTAAGTAAAATCTGATTCCATCAATTAGTATAATAAACTTCGGTATTTAATTATATCACTGTGTTATAAATTGCAATGCCCTACCCTATTCCATAACACCTGTGTGGATGTGACTTTACGTCTGCGCACAAATGTAGTCCGTTCGGTCGGCGGCGGGATGTCGTGTTCCACAATGTCTGCGGGTTTAGTCCCTCGTAAACAAGTGGTCGGAGTATCTCCGGGGTCATTCGGACAGTCTTGTGGGCTGGCTAATGTTAAATATGGCCGATGCGAGCGAACATTGACCATAAACCGGTGGAGTAACGGAGCTTGTGCGGATAATCTATTAATATTATAAACGTGAAGTTTGTGCGAAGGGATGTACGTTCCGCTTAATCTCAATAACTACTGAACGGATCTCTATGAAACTTTCCAGTATTGTAGCTTAGACATCAGAATAGAACATAGGCTACCTTTTATCCGCGGGTAACACCGCAGGGCGCTGCTAGTCCTAAAGTAATCTTGAATATGCATGTTTACACGGAGCTAGGTGCATCAAAAATGTATGTGCAAAATGCTGGTTTTTCAAAAGGGGCCGTTCAAGTATTACGTAAGCAGATTTATTACAATTAATTATACCCCCGTCCCCCCTTGTCAGCAATGTTTAGTTTAGTTTATTTATCTCCATATACAATTACATTATCAAACATGTTCGCTTATCTTGCTAATCGTATATTGATCGTTATAACAATGAAATAATAAATAATAATAATTAATAATTATAATATGAGGGTAGGTATATACTTAAATATATACCTACATTTAAACAATAATCAGGGAATAATACAATTAAAAATGTCATATAAAGTATAAATAGGAAAACAATACAATTGAAAATGTCATATAAAAAGTAATCAAAGCTCTTATCTATATAATAATTATAATATGAGGGTAGGTATATACTTAAATATATACCTACATTTAAACAATAATCAGGGAATAATACAATTAAAAATGTCACATAAAGTATAAATAGGAAAACAATACAATTGAAAATGTCATATAAAAAGTAATCAAAGCTCTTATCCCCCCCCCCCCCCCCATGCTTACGTAAGTATTGTACCTACTATTTTTTTGAATCATCAGCAGTTTTAATTTTAGAAATAAGAAAACAGATTTAGGATAGAAGACTTTAACGCACACAATATTCATTTATTTAAACAATTATATATTACTTGTGGGAATCCCCGAAAATGCGTTTCGTTTTCGAGTATAGACAATGTGTGGGTTGCCATTTGTGTAAAAAATAAATAACTATTGCTGACGTAATCAACATCTAGACCCCCCCACCCCCATGATCAAAGATAAGCAAAGCATAAACCCCCCGCCCCCCTGTAGTGCTGACTGTACTTGAACGGCCCCAAAGAAAATACTAGCAATTAATTTAAATATTTTAGTACTTAGAAGAGTCATTCTAAAAATAAACAATTAGAAATCGTTCTCATAAATTTTATAATTAGATTTTTTTATTTCATAATATATAATTACAATACTAACTAAAGCTAGCTTAACCTATACGAATTTATATGATGATCGTCAATAATAAAATAAAATATTATTCAATTTCATAACATGTCAAACTAATGATTTTGAAATAATATTAGTATCAGTGTATGTAGTCGAAATTTAATTAATGTTATCTGAGAAATTATTTTACAAAAATTAGATCACATAAGTTCGTCAAATTAAAAACTAATAACTATATAGAAAAACACGAAATAACAGTAATTGAAAACACGATTAACACTCAGTTATAAAAATCATTTTGTTATGTCCATATATTCATTAATATTATATAAATATTTTTCAATAAAAAGATTCTCAATTGGCGTTCACGTTGCAATGTTTCATCTGACGGATCAGTTCGAAATTTGGTGGGTAGTCATATCTACTAAGGTAAGTATTAAATTCAATAATGTAGTTAATTTACAGTTCTCTCTGCTTAGTACCTAAACATCCAGGTCCCTATAAAACAAAACTTTATAAATAAATAAATAAAATAAAATAATTCTTTATTCAGGCAATAATCCCATCACAATTACAATTACAGAAACAGAAATTACAGAAATTTAAATTGCTTAAGTCTAACAAGTACGTTACGTTGTCAGGTCCTTTATATATTTGGAATGGAGGATACAATATCCAAGTAACAGCCGATGAATATGTTAGAAACAATTGTGTTATAAGTCTACAAATCGACAAAATTGTACAATTTTCCATTGAATAATTTAACTTTGTTAAATTAGCAAAGTTTTGTGTATAAAAAAATTGTAAATTGATGGGTGAATACCCAAATAAAGAACATTATTATTATTCTCTTTATTTATCTTTTCGCTTAAGTTAGGTTTTTACAATATCTTTATAAAAAGTAAAATATAAAACAATATTTACAAAACATAAAATCATTATAAAAACCTAACCTAGGGTGCCGCCGGCAGCGAGGCGGGGCCTAAGCTACCGGTGGTTAGGGCGACAGAGAGAGGAACCTCCTGACTATTCGCGCCGTGTCCAGGAGTACCGCCTTCTGTATCTGACCCTTGACCCAGCCATCTAGCGAGAGTCTCTTGAGCTGTTGGTCGAGACTCTTCGCTATTAGACCGTTCGCAGAGACGACTATCGGGACAATGATCGTTGAATCAACATCCCACATGGCGGTCACCTCGTGTGCATTATTATTATTATTATAGGCGCCAGATCATCTGTTGAAATGCCTATAACAATTCCAGTAAAGGCGAAACGTGATTGGTCATATTTATTATTATATAGTTCTCTAAAGTGTTGTCTTATGAGTTCTTATCGTTGAGTCGGAAGCTCCATAGACAAAATTATATGATTATGGTTTCGTCTTTGAGGTCTTAATTTGAATATTAAGAGTCTCAATTCAAACATTAGGGTCGACGAATAAAAAACATAATTTATTTTTCCCATAAGCAATCTGAATCATTATTTATCGCAACATTGTATTGATGTTCTCAGTTATACATCCATATATAAACTTACATCTAGTTCTCACGTCTGAGGGCCTACTCCCTTCTCCCGTCCCTTTCACTCGTATAGTATTTAACACGAGAGTGAAAGGGATGGCGCGATACGAAGTTCGGATTTCGAAGTTCGGAGTAGGCCCTCTGGTCTCACATGAAACTTAATTGCAGTGCCACGTGTAGCAATTGGCAGTTATAATGTACTAGTTACTGATCCAAAAATAAATAACCATTAAAACAAACTTTAAAGTTATTAGTAATCGTATAGACTCTAACGAATTACTAGAAAAAAATCTCCTTAAAAATTTCTCGTTTCCACACACGTTCTAAACCTACTTTTTCTATCTCATCCTGTGGTACAAGGTATGCCCAAAATTCTTTCTTTAGGCGCACTTGTAATATGTATAAGGAAATGCTTAATGACATAGACATTTTTGCTCATAGTTTGTCCTCTTTCAAGAATAAAGTTCGGCAATGTTTGTTTTCTAGATAATATGAAGTGAGGGAAAACATTGTTTTTAATAATCTCTTACTTTAGTTAAACTACTTTGTATGAGTACACAACTTAATAGGTAATTATAACGGCACCTGTAACTTATTTAGTCAATAATTGTTACTTAGTAATATATGAAACTTTAGGCCTAATCTGCGTCCATTTTTGTATGAATTCTTTTGTACATGGCTGTTTGTTTTCTAAATAAATTAAAAAATATATATATTTATTAAGTCAGGTTAATAAAACAGCAAATGCGACAATCCCGAATAATACTGGAGCATAACACTCATACATATGTATTTGTGCGATCCGGATAACAATATTCAATATCGTCCACGTGAATTTCAATAGAGTACCTATCTTCCAAGAGAAAATTGGAGGGAAATCTGAATATTCTTCGGCAATTTTGAAAAAATATGTTAATGTATTCCAGAGAGACGGCGACTGTTTTCATAAATTGATTGCTTTGAGCCAATATCAAAAGAATTGTCAATATCGAATAATTGACTTTATAATGACTGTAAGTACGGCGTGGCCAGGCGGTTGGTTTAATCCGCTAACTACGCTTTCCGTTTAATTCCATGTTAATAATTGCCGATGGCTTTCAGCTGTTTGCGCTCTTATTTCTTTACAATTAACAGATTACGTAACAGGAAACTAATTACACGAACGCATTACAATTGTAGTAGTTAACTGTTTTGCTGTAAACAAATTTGATTTTGATTACGTACATATTAGGTAGGTACCTTTAGTTGGGGTTTACGAGCGTTACACTGAAGAGCCCCCGTGTGGTGTCGGGTTAGAATTGCACCACCCCATATCATCCGGTGGGTGTCGTAAGAGGCGACTAACGGAGAATATCCAGGGAACGGGCAGCAGCGTTCCCTGAAGGTCACACCTATTATTACTGCGATCCCCAACCCGCCTGCCAAGCGTGGGGATTATGGCAAAACCCCCCCAACTTGGGGGAGGCCTATATCCAGCAGTGGATGTCTTCCGGCTGAATGATGATGACACTGAAGAGAACAGTTCTTCGGAAGGCAATGTTGGCGACCGGTTTAGCCTAGTGGGTAGTGCACCTGCCTGTGAAACTGACGGTCCTGGGTTCGAATCCTGGTCAGGCCAAATATTTGTGTGATGAGCTTGGACATTTGTTTCTGAGTCTTGGATGTTTTCTATGTATTTAAGTATTTATATCTATTAAATATATCGTCGTCCAGTACCCATAACAAAAGCCTTCTTGAGCTTACTGTGGGGCTAGTTCGATTTGTGTAAGATTGTCCTCTAATATTTATTTATTTATATTTATTAATGTAGTACAAGAAGCTGCGGTCACATCTAAATACGATGTGTCTGGGTGTGGTAATTGCTGAAGTTTTCCCGACTATTATGGCTGAAAAAAAAAACAAAGTAAAATAATTAAATATTTAAATTTAATTTCCTCCTTTGCGTGGCGTAGTCGGGTAAAGGGTAATTTCCGAAAGAAATCGCGAGATTCACAAAAAAATAGGTAACTTCGTAAAAAGGTCACAACTTCAAAAAACTTGAACAAGTTTTACCATTAGCAGCCGCAGCTTCGGATCCAGTCTCGTCCACTTTGATGAAAGCTTTCTGGATAGCTTTCGAGACGTAAACGTTGAAACATAAAAAGTAAAATGATATTAAGAAAGGTCTCCAAGATCGGAGCTCTGTGGAAGGGTGCCCATAAGGCAAAACTCAAAAAACTCAAACATTTATTCTGCAAATAGGCCACAAGGGCACTTTTACATGTCAAAATATTAATTTACAATTTAAGAAAGTCTGACTATAATAAGTAATACGTTTTTCATGTCAAAATATTAATTTACAGTTCAAGAAGGAATAATAATTTCGAGTTTACAATTATAACAAAATTAATGTCATACAGTGAAGATAAACTTGCAAAGTTATCTATTACAAATATTACAACATCAGTAAAGTTAGAGATATATAAGGTCTCAAGATTAAACAAGGAGTATAATGAAATTAATATAATATCCCAGAGATGTACAATAAAAACGAATCCACAACAGGATGATGTCTCTCGTCAATCCCCTATAAAAATACACTAGTATTAATTAACGTAGTCACTATGTCCTAACAAGCATAAATAGACCGGACTCCACAAACAGCACCCGATCACGAGTATGACGCGTATCTCAGCCATCGCCTCCCTCGACCATCTGTTAGGGAAGGTGGCGATCCGATCAACGACGCCAGCAGGCTGGCAGCGTTCCCCCTTTGGATGGCTATGCTGATCCGCTGGCCAAGGAACGAGTCAGCCCTACGGTCTCCTGACAACTCGGACACCCTTCGGGACAGTTGCCCTAAAAGCCAGTGGACACCGGCGCTCCACGGACCCAGTGTCTCCATGGCAAATGCCGCATGTAGATACGGCATTTCTGCGAGTCCGATGTATTTGCGACACTTCTCTGTCTCGGCCGCTGCGGCTGCCCCGCCTGCTCTCAGTGTTGCGCCTAATTACTTACTTGATGAAAAATAATAACACATGAATAATAATAATAATGATGACTACAGTATGGGGTTCTTCAAGAAAGGTGTATAATTTTTTAAAGGGTCGGCAACGCGCGTGTGACACCCCAGGAGTTGCAAGCGTCCATAGGCTACGGTGACCGCTTACCATCAGGCGGGCCGTACGCTTGTTTGCCACCGACATGGTATTAAAAACAAATAAGTTGATTTTATGTGTCGAGCACTGGTATGTTTACCAACACGGTAAACGTCCCTATATCCGTCCGTCCCAATAGATGACACCTATTGTTCACCTGTCATAATAAGATTGAAAATGCCATGTATTAGGTCAATGTCGAGCATAGAGACGTATACCTTACTTTCTAATAACAATCGATTAGGTAGTGATCTCCACACAATTCAATAGTTATCTGGATGAGATCAGTTTTTAGCAATAAGACCGCCTGTGATCTACTACCTACTGCAAAAAGTACAGAATCAGAATCAGAATTATTATTGATAAAATGTCATTTTACATGTCAAACTTAGTCAAAATTTATATTATACATTTGGAGTGGAAGCATTTATTCATCTGTCAGGTCGGCAATAAAAGCTTGTACCAAAAATGTTTTATGGAAACTGACTGGTGTTATTTTTTCTGAAATTTCTTTTTTTTACCAATAAACAGAACTGCCAGAAACCGCATTTGATTTAAATCGTTTGATGTGTTGTTAGATAATTTGTTTTCATTTGACTTAATGAAAGTAATTCGTGAAACGAAGTTACAAAAACAGCATTAAATCTTAATTATTTTCCCTAAATTAAGTCCTTTGTATATTAATTATTAAAACAATAATTTTCTACAAAAATAAATGGTCGACAGAAAGATATTAACGAAAATTTTGGAGTAGGATTTTGAATTTAAAACTTAAATACCCTAGAAATGATGTTTCACGCCACACGGATATTTATGTATCGTTCCGTCCCTTTCACTAATATAGTGTATAACACGAGAGTGAAAGAGACGGCACGATCGGAGTACAGGCCCTGGAACCTGCTGGCTGCTATCGTGTGTCACTTCGCCGAACACTACTTTTTTTAATTTACATTAAAAAGAAAAATCTTATATTTGGTTTGAGATAAGTGTCCTTAAATCCTATCGGGTTTGTATCGACACAACATTCGCGGACAATAAGGTAGTGAGTTTATATGAAAATGAGCTAAAAGCTATGTATGACACATTGAACAAAGACACCAACATGGTAATTACATTGTGAGGTAATATTAAATAGATAATCCCATGTCATCTCTAACGTAAATAGTGGCCCAATAATTCACACTTCACTTTCACTAAGAATTGAAGAAGTGAACGATAGATGGGCCATTCTACTTTTTCATAACCAGTTTTCTATTACAAAAATAAATCTATGATATGCATTAAATCAGTGTATAAAAACAGGATTTCGAAATAGTACCTGAACCTAATACACTTACATTTACTTAAGTAGGTTAAGTAGTATCATTGTAATAAGCATATTTTGGAGAAAATGTCTGACTGTCGAGTTTCTTTCGGCGTTTCTTCTCGGCAGTGGTCTCATGAGAAACGCTAGTAGTTTTTGACTTGTAAAAATGCCTTATCGGCCTACTTGCAGAATAAAGTTCATTTATTTCATTTATTTATTTATTTCAATAAAAGGAATTTATAGGTAAAAATACTTAAATATTAACATATTGGCGTAAAAGGTGGGTAACACAGTGGTAAAAAACATTTTTTCATACAAATGGTAATTACCTAAACTATCGGAAGTGATACTGCAATTAAACCTCTTTCTAAGTAACAATACCGAAGTATGAAGTGAGGGCCAAGTACTCCAAAATCCGCATTAAAAAAAATTCTGAAAATTATGTACATGAAAATGGCCCAAATAACAATTATTCGGCAATAAGGTTCAAGAAATGGACATTTACTTTACGTAAAACGAGCCTAACCGGGAGCATGCAGCCCCTTAAGAGGCCTTATAAGTTTTAAAATGTTATGATTTCAAATTATGACAAAAGTATTGATAATACCAATATAGTGATTAAAGTTTACGATAACTTTATCAAAGTTTTAGATAGTAACAGCCATTTTTTGGGTTTATTGTGTGTAGTAGAATTTAAGCGGAAAAAACAAGTTTTTAGCTTGAAAATGGTCGATTTGGAGTGATGTTTGAAACGATATTTCTTAATGAAATAAAGTTTATGGCATAAGGTCGCGATAGTCCTGTTCTAGATAGTAACATTGAGAAAATGTCAAGATACGTGTCAATTCAAACAGGAAATTGCATAAATAGATGAGCGTTTTTTAACTGATAAGGACCCTTAAGCACACCCATTGTCTCGGCACTCACTTTACTAGCTAATTGCTTCTCTTTCATACTGCAGCTAACAAGAAAACGCTGTTAAGACTTCTGTATATTGTTCCTTAATTGAAGTTGTTCCTGGGAGTTCGCATAAGGTGGGCGCAATATTCTATTACGACGGGAAGGGAATTAGAAAAAAGTTTGTATGTGAGCTTCGTTTACTTTCCAACTTGGTCGTTCCGGTAGTTTTCTTAACATGATTAAGTAATGTTGTGTTTTGATAGCATAGTGTGACATGCATTCTGTTTTTTAATAGGGCTTTTTTAAATTGAAATTTGATTGAGAGGTCTTGAAGATTCATTTTAAAGTAATATTAAAGAAAAAAGAAAAATAAACGGCCAAGTGCCGAAATATCGGGAACTCAAAAATACAAATATACATGGTAAATATCCCGTTTCAAATCGTAATTCTAATTAAAAAATTGGTAAAGATAAGCCATTACTGTTTCTAATCATAGTTTCATACATACACAGTACACTGCTCTTTTTCTAACCCCTCTGCACAGTAAGTGACAGGGTAATGAGCTCACGTGATAGCCCTCACCGTCTCAACGAGACTACAATTTCCTGAATGCAAAACACATTTCAACTCAAAACATTGCAGTTGTGTACCAATTATTTTCATAAAGACTTCATTCACCCCTCGTGGCGATTTAGCAGCGATTTTAGGCCGTTAAAAATAAGGTTCAGATTCCATTAATGATCGGAAAGGATATACGAGGTTGTGAAATTGGCTAGAATTGTGACTGCGGGGAGTTTCATTTTAAAGTATTTGGCCCTAACAGTTAACTTTAAGCTACAAAGGCACGATCTATTTTCTTCGTAAATATGCTTAAAAAGTAAGTTCGTTTACACATGTAATTGAACCCTATCTGTGTTTTGAATAGCACGGCCTCATTTTTAAACCCAGTTACGGTATATTTCGAATATATCTGTATGGTTTAATTGCAATCGTTATGGTAGTTTTTTTCATAACATTTTAATGGCCTGCCTACCATAATAAATCAACGACAGCGATGGTTAGTAAAAAAATAAGACTATCTAGATATCTTAAGCCGTAGTCTCCCGGCGAAAAAAAAACATAGCATTATTTTGTAATGAGCCCGGGAATACCAGGGACCGGTAGACGACTTGGGTATACGGAGACCTCGGCTTAAGATATAAACATAAAAAGATATTAACACTATCTAGATAGTGTTCATTTTTTACTAACCATCGCTGTCTTACTTACCGAGTTGCCATTGCAAATATTTCGTTTCCTAGGAATAATGTTCCTAGTAATATTGCCCAAAAGATTTCCTGTGTCGTTGCCAACGTTGCCTATGCTGCCAGTACCATTTCCTGTTTCAATCTGCCCATCAGACGCAAATCCAACCTTATTAGTTAATCGTACATTCCACTTTGCCTCCCCATCCTTAAAGCGGCAATTACACTTCGTTTTTCACCTAATGCGGTCGCCGAATTCATTTTAAACTACTTAGGTCAACAAACGTCGTCTTTACATTAGTCTGTCCGCCTACCTATAAGCGTTGGCAGCCGTCGATCGCCGAATGCGGCCGACTAACGTGTTCTTTACACTTCGTCGTTCGCCGCATGCAGCGTGCGGCGAACGACGAAGTGTAATTGCCGCTTAACGCATTGCGCTTCTGCACCAAAACTTGGACATAATTTAAAACAGATAACGGCCCATAAATACAGATTGGCTACTAACTACCCACTGTAGATCCCAACTTGGAGTATTATCTCTTTAATTGCCTCGGATGTCGTCATTCATGTACCAGTCGGAACTTGGACTATTCCGAAAACAAACGAGCCGATCTTGACTTGATAGTAACGACTCTATTCGACTCTATTCGACTCGACATGTTCAATATCAAAATCAAATATTTATTCTGTCAGAGTTAACAAGTATGAAATTTATTATCCCAGAGATGAATAAGGCGGTCGGATCATCAATATCAGCTGTTGATGTTGAAGACATAATAGCGAAGTGGTATGAAATCCTACTTAAATCTGGAGGTCGTGGGTTTACATACAAATACATACATACACTCACGCCTGTATCCCCAAAAGGGGTAGGTAGAGCACATGAAATCTAATTCCAGTGCCATATTTAGCAATTGTAAATTTAAATATGGATGGACAGATGGTTATGGGTTTGTATCAGTAAGAAATGTAATTTTATATTTTAAAGTAGCGTTTCAATGACAGAAAATTTCATTCATATTTATATTTGTGGACAATCTTACACAAATCAACCTAGTCCCAAACTAAGCAGAGCTTGTACTATGGGTACTAGGCGACGATATACATAGTTATATAGATAAATAGATACTTAAATACATAGAAAATATCCAAGACGCAGGAACAAATAATCGTGGTCATCACACAAATAAATGCCCTGACCGGGATTCGAACCCGGGACCTCCAGCTTCGTAGGCAGGGTCACTACCAACTAGGCTAAAGCGGTCATCATTGATCCCGGCTGCTGTCTATGATAGCAGCCGTTAAGCCAAGTTGAGGCGTCCGGGCGGCTTGAGAAAGTATAACAGTCAAGTTGCCCACTCGACAAGGGCGGTCGTAGTTGCACTACGTCCTTAGGGAATATCCACCGTTACCCTACACCTGACCCCTGGGTGGTGCTAAATGGGGGAACAAAACTGGCAACAAAATTGCCATACAATAAATAAAATAAATCAATCGAAACATGGCAAAACGGTTGGTCGATGTAACCGGGCACAGGAGAGCTGGCAGCTTCCTCGCTCAACGCATAAGCATTGCGATTCAGCGAGGAAATGCTGCCAGCATCCTTGGTACCATGCCACAGGGACCTATTTTAGAATTCGACTTTTGTTTTTGTTTGATATAGTTATTGATTAAGTTAGTTTTAAGTTATTTATTTTATTCTGTAACAATTTTTATTATTATATTTAGTTCGATATAATATTAATCACTATCACTACATAGTATAAAACAAAGTCGCTTTCTCTGTCCCTATGTCCCTATATCCCTATATCCCTATGTATGCTTAACTCTTTAAAACTACGCAACGGATTTTATGCGGTTTTTTAATAGATAGAGTGACTCAAGGGGAAGGTTTATATGTATAATACATGCATCAGCATTGCACCCGTGCGAATCTAGTATTTTATAAATGTTTAATGTTTTTGAAATAAGAGTTGACTTTATTAACATGAATATTTAATCGAAACATAATTTGTAGGATATTGTGGATGCAGTGGCCAATGCCAATAAAAAGACAATTCTACGGTTGACCGTATCTTGCATCAGTAATTAATTAAAAGGTACCCTAAGAGTGCGAAGGTGGAGATTTATGTGGCCCGGCCCGACCCCCGGCACGGCTCGCTGGGTTACCGTCTTATACGACAAATCGATTCGTTCTTTGAGGTTTTTCCGATAAAAACTACTTTTACTTTCGGATTTTTTTTTTATAATTAATTTTGTGGACAATCTCACACAAATCAACCTGGTCCCAAACTAAGCAAAGCTTGTACTATGGGTACTAGGCGACGATATACATACTTATATAGATAAATAGATACTTAAATACCCAGGAACAAATATTCGTGTTCATCACACAAATAAATGCCCTGACCGGGATTCGAACCCGGGACCTCCAGCTTCGAAGACAGGGTCACTACCAACTAGGCTAAAGCGGTCGTCGTTTGTTACGGCATTAATTGCGATACCTATTAAAATTAATTCAGATGAGAATGGACAATTATAATCTACAATAAACACTAACTTTATACATTGAATACTGATGAAGTAAGTTCAATATGTTTTTGGTGCAATATTTAGTCATCCTATTTCTAGACAACTTATATTTTTTTATTAGAAACGGCCTTTAGCCGACATCCGGGCATGTAACATAACAATGTCATCGTTTGTATTTTTCGCCGGCGGCAACTGGTTAAAACAATTGAAATGTACCTTCTCCCGATATGCCGTCCTAAACAATATTATCCGCCGAACTCTTGCCAAAAATTCAAAATCAAAACATTTATTCTGCAAATAGGCCTCAAGGGCACTTTTACAAGTCAAAATCTATCTAGGTACATCAAATAAAAATAATACAATAATCAAAGTATCATTAATTAAATGTAGTGTTACATGTCAAAAATAAGACTAAGAAACTAAATAACAATCGAGATTTGTTAGAGATGTATAAGGTCTCTAAGCGTCAAGATAAAAGGTAATAAAGTAGGTTCACTAATCATAATAAAACATTTTGAGCTATATCTATAACACGTCAACATGAAAATAATAAAATCTAATAAATAAATATCCTCAGAGATGTATAAGGTCTCTGAGCGTCAGTCTAAAAAATAAAATCAAATGACAACAGTGAAGTCTCTCATCATGTCATGTAATCTACAATAAACACTAACTTTATACATTGAATACTGATAAAGTAAGTCTTTGTTTTTGGTGCAATATTTAGTCATCCTATTCTTAGACAACTTATATTTTTTTATTAGAAACGGCCTTTAGCCGACATCCGGGCATGTAACATGACAATGTCATCGTTTGTATTTTTCGCCGGGCGGCAACTGGTTAAAACAATTGAAATGTACCTTCTCCCGATATGCCGTCCTAAACAATATTATCCGCCGAACTCTTGCCAAAAAATCAAAATCAAAACATTTATTCTGCAAATAGGCCTCAAGGGCACTTTTACAAGTCAAAATCTATCTAGGTACATCAAATAAAAATAATACAATAATCAAAGTATCATTAATTAAATGTAGTGTTACATGTCAAAAATAAGACTAAGAAACTAAATAACAATCGAGATTTGTTAGAGATGTATAAGGTCTCTAAGCGTCAAGTTAAAAGGTAATAAAGTAGGTTCACTAATCATAATAAAACATTTTGAGCTATATCTATAACACGTCAACATGAAAATAATAAAATCTAATAAATAAATATCCTCAGAGATGTATAAGGTCTCTGAGCGTCAGTCTAAAAAATAAAATCAAATGACAACAGTGAAGTCTCTCATCATGTCATGTAATCTACAATAAACACTAACTTTATACATTGAATACTGATAAAGTAAGTCTTTGTTTTTGGTGCAATATTTAGTCATCCTATTCTTAGACAACTTATATTTTTTTATTAGAAACGGCCTTTAGCCGACATCCGGGCATGTAACATGACAATGTCATCGTTTGTATTTTTCGCCGGGCGGCAACTGGTTAAAACAATTGAAATGTACCTTCTCCCGATATGCCGCCCTACACGATATTATCCGCCGAACTCTTGCCACCCTCAACACGCCAGCCATCCTCGAACCCAACGGCGTGTCAAGAGACGATGGCAAGAGGCCGGATGGAATGACAGGTCCCTTGGAAGATGGGGCGAGTGCTGGTGTGGGACGCTACATGCGTTGATACACTGGCACACTTTTTTTTTTTTAACCTGACTGTGGCTTTATATGCCGGGCCCAATAAAGCGATAGGAGTGCGCGGTTGGAGAGTAGACTGGGGAAAATCCAAAAACCTCCGGCACGACCACGCGTGTGGTTTGGAACACTGGAATACTCTAACAATTTGCGCTCCAGTGAGATTGGTTGAGTGGTTTCAACCGAATCTGAGGTGTATTCCAAGAACGTCATCCAGGGCTGGAGGCGGCCGGGACAAAAAAAAACATCGTAGTACCAGGGTATCGGCACCCAATACCATTTCATGGATTTCGGTGTTGAGACCCTTGGGCTGTGGGGGCCGAGCGCTCGGCAACTGCATAAAGAACTCACTAAAAGGCTCGTCGACGCAACTGTTGACCAAAGAGCTGGCCGCTTCCTCGCACAACGTTTAAGCATAGCCATACAGCGAGGGAATGCTGCCAGCGTCTTTGGTACGATGCCACGGGGGCCATTTTTAGATATAATTTAATTTTATTCATCTATTTAGACGATTTTCTGATTGAATTGACACGTTACTTGACATTTTCTCAATGTCACTATCTAGAACAGGACTATTGCGACCTTATGTCATAAACTTTAAATGTATTTTTTGGATTTTTCTTTAAGAAATATCGTTTTAAACATCACTCCAAATCGACCATTTTCAAGCTAAAAACTGTTCTTTTCCGCTTAAATTCTAATACACACAATAAAATCAAAAAATGGACATGTTACTATCTAAAACTTTAGTAAAGTTATCGTATCCTTTAATCACTTTAATGGTATTTTCAATACTTTTGTTATAATTTGAAATCAAAACATTTTAAAACTTATAAGGCCTCTTAATTACTTTTCATTTTAGTATAGTTTTTGTTATTATTAAGTAGGTTATTTATATTCATTGTAAATATAACATTGAATACTTAAAAAAACATCCTAGCCATTTTCTTTCCACCCCAGTTATAAAGGCCACAACCTTATTAAATTCCATTGGGATACAGTTTTGTAACTCTGGACAAAGGATTTCGCTTAGAGTTACAATGAAAAAACTGCATCTCTACAGTAAACTAAGATACCTGGCGACAAAGCGCGAGTCAAATTTCAATTTAATTACGGTACGATGTCGATAGAAAATGGAATCCAAGCGACGCCTTTATAAGAACTTTCCTGCTATTTAATTTCTTGTTATGTTTCCATTTTCCGCTGTTTGCTCACCGCACTTATTCACGGGAACAAAAACAATGACAAAAATGAATGAGGCGTGGCGAAATTCATTTATTCATTTATTGATTTATTCAACATTTATGTCAAGTGCATTACAGGAGATGTTACAGGAAGTTGGTACATGACACCCAGATAGGGCACATAATGTTTACTAGTGTTAAGAAAACACAATGCATACGAAAAATATTTAAATTCTAATCGCAATGTCAAGTTCTGTTATTAATAAATTCCAATTTTAATGTCAAGTTTCCTTTTTCGAGTCGAGAGTTTTCTTTGTCAAGTTTTTTATTCTCATGAATGTCAGTGAGGATTTGTCACAGCAGTATCAGATGTCTGGTTTCTTTAGATGTAGGTTCAGGCAAGGCCATTCCAGTGCAAATGCACGCGTGAGTTTTGAATTAAACCTTTTTTTTTTGAACCTGACTATGGCTTTATAGGCCGGGCCCAATGAAGCGATAGGAGTGCGCGGTTGGAGAGTAGCCTGGGGAAAATCCAGGGAAAAACCTCCGGCACGACCACGCGTGTTGTTTGGAACACTGGAATACTCTAAGAGTTTGCGCTCCAGTGAGATTGGTTGAGCGGTTTCAACCGAATCTGAGGTGTGAGTGGAATCGAGCTACTGGGAGTTTTGTCGCTTGTTCACTAAACCTAGCCTAGCAGTTGCGATATTCTTGGTTTGACGGTGAAAGAAATGTTATCTCGGCATAAGCTGGTAAATTCCAATAAAACGTATATTAGTGTTAGTCTGTTTTTTTTACTGTCTTTTACCGAGTTCAGCACCACTGCAGCCCGAAGTAAGAGTGAGTGAGTTCAACACTTTTCACTTAAATAACCAGATTACACCACCTGTTGTCTACCTCTGCTTATATATCGCTGTTATGTTTCTGACCTGCTTTATATTTTTATTGAGGTGTGTGTAAAGAGTATTTGGGCGATTCTCCGAGCATTAGAGACGCTCGTTTCTAAAGTCATTGTCGACTCAAGATTATCTACCCAAAGTCGGGATAAACCGGCGAAAACATTGATCAAATAAGACTCGGACGCGACATTGGTTTACACTTTTGACAAAATTTTACTCAGATCATCGTCTATTTTAACAATCATCATCATCATCATCATTTCAGCCGAAAGACGTCCACTGCTGAACATAAGCCTCAACCAATTTATTTTTCCCTTGGGGGGGATTTGCCATAGTCGCCACGCTTGGCAAGCGGGTTGGCGACCGCAGTTTGATGGTGGTAATGATCGAAGGATGCTGCTGCCCACCCTCCGATTTTCCCTTATTCGCCTCCTACGAAACCCACGGGAAGAGATGGGGTGGCGCAATTCTTACCCGGCAACCACACGGGCAATTTATATAATGACGTAAAATAGCCGCCGTAAAAACGCTGAATATTCGCCCATTTGTATTGTATTGAATTGTATTAAGACGGTATTAAGATGTATTAAGATTTGACGACCGCTTTAGCCTAGTTGGTAGTGACCCTGCCTTCGAAGCTGGAGGTCCCGGGTTCGAATCCCGGTCAGGGCATGTATTTGTGTGATGAACACGAATATTTGTTCCTGAGTCTTGGATGTTTTCTATGTATTTAAGTATCTATTTATCTATATAAGTATGTATATCGTCACTTGGTACCCATAGTACAAGCTTTACTTAGTTTGGGACTAGGTTGATTTGTGTAAGATTGTCCAAAAAATATTTATTACTTATTTAAGAACTAAATCGTCACAAAACTTCAATTTTCGAACACGGCATGTTACGCCCGAAATGCCGATTCCGTGAAGCTAGCTCAACCGTCAGAAATACGGTCGGTCGGTCGCGTCACTCTAGCAGTTTATACGGCGGATCGCCTTTTCAGGCCGTTGTTTCTGTAGGATACTGCGATGTTTCCAAGCACATGTTGTTGTACACTCAGCCTCATAACCTCGTAAATTCCAGTGGCCTAATTTTAAATAAATAAATAAAATAAATAAATAAATATTAGAGGACAATCACATTTGCATTGTGCTGTTGTGTTAACTAGTACCTACGCCAAATCTTGGGATTAGGTTATCCAATTACAATTATATTTAGGATGCAACTGTACCGAAAAAAAAATCGTCGCTCTAGTGAGGTGAAAAGATTAGTGTTATACACGGCTGCAAAGTTATTTTACGTCTCGTGTGTTGCAACACTCGCTACGCTCAGGATTATATTTTTGAACCACTCGATTCGCTCAGGATCCATTCGCTAGCACATAGTTCAACACTAGAATCCATTCGCTAGCTCGTGTTTCAATGCCACACTCGCGGTTAAAATACAACTTTGAACCCTTGTATAACAAATATCTATTGCTGTACATTTCTGGCAATTTAAATTTTAAACTCTCGCGCTTTGTAAACATACTTAAAGATTTGTTGACCGGTGCAACCCGTATCGAAATGTCGGTAACAAAGGTAAATACATAAATATCGCGTTAGACCCGTTTAAACAAATCTTTAAGTAATTTAAATTTTGTTAGTAATTAAATGCGTCGTTAATAAAGTCGTAATTTTTGTCTAATAATAAAGTTTAGGACATAGGTTAATGAACTACGTTTAAATACCCTTCTTAAGAGCCCTTATCAGTTAAAAAATGCTCATCTGATTAGGCCATTTTCTGTTTAAACCTACACGTATCTTGACATTTTATCAGTGTTACTATCTAGAACAGGAATATTCCGAATTTATGTACGTTTGGATTTTTCATTAAGAAATATCGTTTCAAACATCGCTCCAAAACGACCATTTTCAAATTAAAAACGGCTGTTTTCCACTTAAGTTCTACTACGCACAATAAAATCAGAAATAGCTACGTCACTATCTAAAACTTTAATAAAATCATTGTATTCTTTAATCAATTTATTGACCGAAGAGCTGGCGACTTCCTCGCACAACGTATCAGCATTGCGAAGAAATGCCGCCAGCATCCTCGGTACAATGGTCCAAGAGCCTGTTTTAGATTTAATTTAGTTGTAACATTATTTAAGTTATTGTTATTTAACTATTATTACCGCCTGCAAATAAATTAATATCATTTTATTTTATAGGTATTATCAATGCGTTTTTCATAATTTGAAATTAAACATTTTGAAAATAAGACCTCTTAAAGAAAAGTCCGCATGCCGGTAAAGCGTGTCACACACTAAGCAGATACGATAAGATATCTGTATCTGAACGCATATCTGTCAATATCGCTCCCTATACAATTCAATGAGCTAACACACACAGCGCAGATAACTTACATTTTATAGTGAAGTATCTGTGGGCACCGACATATATCGAAAGATGGCAAAGATATTATCTGCGTATATAAATTGATCTGCGTATAATATCTGCCGATATAAATATGGTATAGTATTTTATCTGCAGATAGATACAGGTTACAGGTTGATGTTAGACTGAATGTATCGTCTCGTATATTATCGTATCTGCGTAGTGTGTGATAGTTTCAGATCATTAAGTTATTATAAAATATTATCGTATCTGCGTAGTGTGTGACACGCTTAACACACTGTATGAGATAAGACAGGTTACATTATCCAAGTTTAAAAGATGGACTGCCTCGGCTCAAAGCAAATTGCGAGAAAGGGCAAAGAAATCCGTTTAGTTAAAACTTCTTTCTTTCTCTCGACTTATATTTTTATTATCTTATTAAACTGTCAGAAAGTTAAAGATTTTCGCTTTCCTCATCCTAATTCTCTGGTTAGAAAAGATTTACGAGCGTCGGATAATCCATATTTTAATTAAGCTTCTTTGTGTTATTTTGTGCACGAGCATTGAGTTTCACCTGTAAAATACGTACCTAGGAAGTCAAAATTTGTTCGCCCATTTTGTATTCTTTGGATTAAAAACGGTATTTTACCCTAAACGGTTGGAATTCGGGATAAAAGTAGCTGGCAAAAGCTATTATTGCTAGCAACCTATAAAAATTAGGGTACGCGACCAATTTCAGATAATAGGAACCACCTGATAAAGAAGGTCGCTTAAAGATAAATTAATTTTTTTATGACGAATACCTACTAATCTTTTTGGCACTTCCTAAAGAAGATCTGGGAATCCCGGTCAGGGCAAATATTTGTGTGATGAGCATGAATATTTGTTTCTGAGTCTTGGATGTTTTCTATGTATTTAAGTATTTATATCTATTAAATATATCGTCGCGCTTAAAGGTAAATTATACTTTTTATGATGAATACCTACTAATCTTTTTGGCACTTCCTAAAGAAGATCTGGGTTTGGCACAATCAAGTACAGTCTGCATAATCATGTTCACAATTTTGCACTTTATTTTTTGGTAAATAAGGTGGAAAAATGTATGTATGTTCGTGATGACTGTAGGGGAAAGCGAGGCTTTAAGTTCCTAAAAAATAGCTCTGACATCATTAACTTTGCAATGAAAAGCAAAAAGATAGCAATTATTTGTATGGTCGCCTCCAGTTTTTTAATATAAAAATATGAATTTTAGCCCCGCTCTCCCTTACTTTTAGCAAAAGTAGTCGCCATCAAATATCTGTACTTCAGGGTCAACAAAAAGTCAGCATTCACTCCAAAGCCTTAACGATAGAGTCGTGTTCAGATATTTGTGAGCCCCGTTTCGCTCTGTACTAAGTAACATTATTAAAGTAGTTATTTGTTACCCAATTTGCCTTGTCGTAGACACCGGTCAAGTTGTCCGAAGTTACTAAGCGAATTAACTGAATTAAACCAGTGGCCTCGCTCCTATTATATTGCCTTTGAAATACGCAGACAACATTGTTCAATAGTAGTTGCTATTACAACTTAAGTCGCAGTGGGCGGGGCACCTTGCACGTAGAACCGATGGCCGTTGGGGCCGGAAGGTTCTCGAGTGGCGACCACGGACCGGAAGGCGCAGCGTGGGTAAGCCACCCACAAGGTGGACTGATGACCTGGTAAAGGTCGCGGGAGTCCGCTGGATGCGGGTGGCGCAGGACCGGTCATTATGGCACTCTTTGGGGGAGGCCTATGTCCAGCAATGGACGTCTTTAGGCTGATATGATGATGATGATCAGTTGCTATTATAGAAGAGGTATCGCCGGGACGTCTACCGCGCGATCGCGACAACACAGACACATATAGTCCCTATTCGTCCCGGTACCGCCGCACACAGGATAGTCAGTCCGTCCCAGGCCGGGCCAGGTGAGTTTCTTGCTGGACGCTTCTCAGCTAGACTAGGTATAGTGAACAGGGATCCATCATTTTACCGAAAATCGTTACATCGATTATCATTTCCCATAACACTATTCGCAGAATTTTATTATCACTTAGGAATCATTCATCGAACTTCGTTAGATCGCTCAAACATTTGCTCGAATTACCTTTTACACAAGAATCAACTCATCGAATTTTAATTCAGTATTTTATTTGTTCATCGACGTAGTCGTTCATCGAATGGCCTTTAGTATAATTTTGGTTTAACGAAGGTTTCAGTTCCCAAAATTCTTATTACCTAGAACATCATTTCACCACTGTTTACTATTCTTAATATAAGTAAGTCTAAAATTATTATTTTTCTCAGATTCTTGGTGTACTCTGTAAAAGTACTCATAAACAAAAATACTCAAAAACAAAAATACCCAAAACCTAAAATGTACAAAAGACCTGTTAGGGCAAAACCGACTGTAATGCGGATAGGTTAGGTTATTTTTTTTATATAAGACTAGAAAGATTATACGCCTTGAAAATCATGCTTGCTTGGTTGTTCGATGAAACATTGTTCTTGGAAAGAATACTATATGGAACGTACTATCTGTGAATCAAGTTTCGTTAAATTGATACTATGAATAACGAATATTTCGATGAAAGGTAAATTCGATGTACCGTTACGCTACGATTAGAGACGGATTCGAAACGATTAACTATGAAAAGTGGTTCGATTATATAAAATGCAATGAATTGATGATTATGTGATTAGAAAAAAAAACCTAATGAAATTCGTTGAACGGTTTTCGGTGAAATGAAAATCGATGTAAGATATTTCGATAAAATAATAGACACCCCACTGGAGCGCAAACTCTTAGAGTATTCCAGTGTTCCAAACAACACGCGTGGTCGTGTCGGACGTTTTCCCCAGGATTTTCCCCAGGCTACTCTCCAACCTCGCACTCCTATCGCTTTATTTGTCCTGGCCTATAAAGCCACAGTCAGGTTCAAAAAAAATTAATAGGTATATGCTCTCTATATAATAATAATATTTGAATGCATAAACAAATTCTAAGGAAAAGTGTTGTTTTATTTTATTGAAGATTTACGAGAGAAACCTTCCCGTTGAGGATTGGTTTTTATTGACACTTAAGTAGACCCTTCTACAACTTTAATAACAATATTGAATTTGTTTCCTTTTATATCTTGTACCTCTATTTGACGACCGCTGTAGCCTAGTTGGTAGTGACCCTGCCTACAAAACTGGAGGGTTCGAATCCCGGCCAGGGAATTTATTTGTGTGATGACTCCTTGTATTTAAGTACCTATTGTTAGTTATAAGATAACCACAGTTATATTATTTAAACGAACTTCAAATATTATTGAATGATTTCAATTGGCGTCGGTGTTGCCACACTAATTATTTCAAAAGTGTGAAACAGTCCTTAAACAGTCTTTTCGTCTGTGCTTCTATAATGAAAACACCGCGTTAGTGACATCATTCAATCGTTCGTTCAGTAAATAGTTCAATCACGAATGTTATAAAAGTAGCGGGACCGTTAAAATGGTTCTCTTTCTTTTGGTAAATTTGGATGAATAAACAACTACTTCTACTCAGAATATTATTTAATATTTCACCTTTAATACTATTTATGAAGGGTGCTTTTTGATGGCTGTGTATGGTGCTGGCTGCTTGATGATGAATAAGGAACGTTCGAATGGAGTTTGAATTGTTTTGGAATGGCGAATGAGTTGACGTATGATTGAGTATGAAATTCGACCTGAAAGAAGTAACATATACGATCTAAAGCAGTTTTCATAAGAAGATTTTATTATTTAATAACGTGGACCCTGTCCAGGGTCTACATTTATCTATACAATTATGTTTACCGTCGCCTAGTGGCTACTACAAGCTTTGTTTACTTTGGGACAAGGTTGATTTTTGTAGGATAATATTAATAACTGCTATTTTTTCATTGTGAAAATGATATCATCGCCTAGTGGCTACTACAAGCTTTGTTTACTTTGGGACAAGGTTGATTTTTGTAGGATAATATTAATAACTGCTATTTTTTCATTGTGAAAATGATATCATCGCCTAGTGGCTACTACAAGCTTTGTTTACCTTGGGACAAGGTTGATTTTTGTAAGTATTTATTTTTGTAGGATAATATTAATAACTGCTATTTTTTGATTGTGAAAATAATATCATCTCCTAGTGGCTATTACAAGCTTTGTTAGTTTGGGACAAGGTTGATTTGTGTAACTGTTTATTTTTGTAGGATATTATTAATAACTGCTATTTTTTCTTTGTGGAAATGATATCGCCTAGTGGTTATTGCAAGCTTTGTTTAGTTGGGACAAGGTTTATTTTTGTGGGATAATATTAATAACTGCTATTTTTTCATTGTGAAAATGATTGACTACTAACGCCCCTTCAAAAACTTATGCAATTATCCTGCTGAATCGCTGGTTTCGACTGCAGGGTCACTCAACTAGGCCACTGCGTCAGCAAAATAATTCCACGTACAGTAAACAAACAGTTTACTACCAGACACTCATTTTGGACGAGGAATAGTTGAAAACTAGTCTATGATTTCGTAGTTGTCCGTACCCACTTATATTGCCAACCTGTCTATTCTAACTGACAGCCTTTATGGGCAGCTAGTTAAAGAAATGTTTGCCATGCAAGTACCTATTCAATTTCACTTTAGAGCCTCCTATTTTAATCTTCTGGTCATCAAACCGTTTTTATTACAGCACGAATATCCAATTAAACGTTGGAGGTAGTCGTAAATTTGGAAAAGTAAACGTACGGGACCCTTCGATTCCCCTTTCATTAAATCGATTAGAACACCGTTATTTGTTCTGCCTTTATGGCGAGGGCTTTGATCACAAAATTGCTAAAAACAACAGAACGGGCTTGTTCGGCGTTTTAATTTGTGTACTTTGGCTTTTTATTCTCACCTTTGATGAGAGCTCGGCGCTCGTCAGTTACAAATACAGGAGAACACAATTAATATGGCGCGCGTCAAAGCTCTTAAGTAGTTGACTGAGAGACTATTATTGCTTAATCCACACGCCTTATTACTTGGGTCGTGCTATACCTAAGTACTCGCAGCGTGCGCAAATTGGCAATGTTCATTTGTTTCGAATTGCATCCTTATTACTGCTATCAATATTGATTACTAGCGATGGCTCTTCTGGAGTTGAGTCATTATTAATTGACTGAGCTAGCACAAAACGCGGGTGTACCTCTCCGTTTCAGCGTGGGCAAAAATACTTTTGTATATTTCCTACAGTCGTATTTGTCAACCGATTATCGTGGTGATCAGGTTCGATAGTTATAAATGACGTAGCTATGGGGATTGGAAATATAAAAATAATCTATTTTACTACTTACACTACTTATACTTTTACTTATTTTTATCGTGAGGTCTAATCAGCTCAAAGTTTTAGGCTCGGTTTTAAAAAGATCCGTTAGACCTTATGTCGGTTTGTTATGTCAAAAAGTGTACTGAGTTACTTAAATTTAATCTGACATTTGGTCTAACGGATCTTTATAAAACCCGGCCTTAGCGTTACATACAGTAACTAGTTTAGTGGCTGTTCGATCGATTGACTCAACACATATAATGATGATCTCGATGTATACGTGAAAACTTACAATAACTTGATTGAATGATTACGAAAATGAAATCCATTTTCAAATCCAAGATGGCGGACAATTATTTTTTCTTTTGGGTAATTTTTCACAAAAGATTAACAGCATAAGACAACTGACAGAAAAAAATTAACCTCATTTATATCAAATATATCGAACCATTTATTTATTTATTTGGAGAGACAAACAGAGATAGATGTACAAATTGAAATAACTTATTTTAGGTTAATGTTATAACATCACACAAACACAACACATCACACAAATCCCCTACAATTAAAACTTCGTAAAGCCAATAATTAGCTCTAATTGTTAGGTAAGGTCTAATTGTTCGCTAGCCTAAATTTAAGGTAATATTCATTCGCAGATTACTAATTCTGTAGACGTATTCAAAAGAAATATTAAGCTATTTTCAAACCGCGTTCATTATACAGCAACTTTTCATTTTTACTGCCATTTGGGAAAATTGCTTTCAATACATCAATACAATCATTTATAAAAAAGACATTAAGTCGATGTCTTAATTATTTTAACGTCTCAATTTGGTAAATTACTTCCTGCCAGTCTTTAAAGGGACCATTCAGTCTGCCTCGGTTAAAAAGGACTTAACCGAAACAATTTTCTTACGTTTGTACGTCAATTTTGGTCTCTTAACGTTTCAAGACAGCACAAAAGGCCGAAGTCACCCGCCGTACCTAATTTGGGTGCCACCTTTGATTTCTTCTATACCATTTTTTTACAGATTTTGATTTGTGTTTTATTTAAAAACTATCCTTTTTTTATTATTTACATATTATTATTGGTATTATATTATTGATTTTTTTTATGCCACTTAAACCGAAAATTGACGGGCAGAGCGCGAGCGCGCAGTACTAAACGTGCTGCCGTCGCGACTGGTTCTCATGATTACATATTTTTCAATTTATGGATCTATTGCGGCAGTCGTTAATATTTGTCGTTATTTTTATTTGTCTAAAAAGCAAGAAGTGCTCAAAATGGTGTTTCTGTTTTCACTCTGCCGAAAAGGTACAAAGAACGTCCATGTTCCAACAAATATGTTTTATACGTTAATAACATGGAGTAAGGTCCAATATTACATACATGCATTTAACGTCTGTAATAATTAGCATGCTAGACTGAAGCAAGTACACCTTTTAGTACGGAAATACACTTTTAATTAAAAGTCTTTTACGTTTGGTGCTTCGGGAGTTGTAAATGTTGAATATTTTTCACTGTTCATTATCTTCTTAAGAGCGCTTTAATAAAATGTCACTACATTTCCACTAGCGCATTAACTTTGGACGCATAGATTGACGAATCCAGCAACGTAAAAACTAGTTTGATGGATTCAAAAAGTACTTAAATACAAACTACAGTACGTAGCGGCCCCCTTTTTTAGTTATATATCGTTAAATTTAAATAATTACAATTATTTACGAGTGGCGCTAGTGGACCCACTACATTTTATTAAAGCTCTCTTAATTAGGAACGACGTGTGAAAAGTAAGGTTCATCAGTAAAATAGGAAACAAAAGACAGAGTAAGGGTCCTTATCAGTTAAAAAACGCTCATTTATTTATGCCATTTCCTGTTTGAATTGACACGCATCATTGACTTTTTCTCAATGTTACTATCTAGAACAGGACTATTGCGACCTTATGTTATAAACTTTAAATGATTTTTTGGATTTTTCATTAAGAAATATCGTTTCAAACATCACTCCAAATCGACCATTTTCAAGCTAAAAACTTGTTTTTTTCGCTTAAATTCTACTACACCCAAACCTTCTTCACCCAATTCTAATAAACCCAAAAAATGGCTATGTTACTATCTAAAACTTTGATAAAGTTATCGTAAACTTTAATGACTACCTATATTGGTATTATCAATACGTTTGTCATAATTTGAAATCAAAACATTTTAAAACTTATAAGGCCTCGTAAGCGAGAAAATATTTTCTCTGACAACGTTCTTATTACCGTGTCATAAGATTTCTGTTCTCAGAAATCTTTTTACCGTGTCATAAGTCTGTTCTCAGAAATCAGAAATTAGAAATTATTTATTTGCATAGACACAGTAGGTGTAGGGATGGTACAATATATTTTGTTTCATCCATCTAGCCTGCATGCAAGCGTGCAAATACATAAGATGTCAAAAGTTACAGTCCATTAAAATGTCAAAAGAATAAAAATAAAAATAATTGAAATAAATATAGGAAGTCAAATTGAGATACCAGTAAAATTAACATAATCGGCATATTCTTTTTATTCTGTAAATGACTTCATGGAAATGAAATTTGTTTGACATTGAATTTTTAAATTATAGTTTTGTTTGATTTTAATTTTAATGTATTGTGACTTATGATTATTTAAGTTTTCGACATTATATTATTGACGCGAATTTTTATTGTTATAAATGATGTGATTTTAGTAGTATGATCATTTTTTAAACAATTTTGATAATTGTTGTATAATTTAATGTTATTATTATTATTATCATTCTTGACATTTCATAATTTTTTTGACGATCATAATATAAAGTCGTATAAATTGACTTAGGATAATTTATATTGTATTGTTATATTATGAAATAAATAAATCTAAATCTAAATCTATCACAGTCAAAGAGGCAGAATAAAATCATAAAATAATAACAGTTTATATAACTAAATATTACTAATTCTAATGCTGGTGTTCGAGATACGCCTTTACGCTGTAAAAACAATGTTCTAAAAGCCAGTTTGTTAGACTGCGTTTAAAGGCGTTTCCCTCCAGCAGCTTTAGTTAATCTTCAATACAAGGTAGATGATACAATACAATACAATACACATACTCTTTATTGCACACCTCACATAATAAAACAGCACATAAAAAACAAAGATACAGGGAGACAGAGGCAGCACAACAGGCGGTCTTATCGCTAAAGAGCGGTCGCTTCCAGACAACCTTAGCCCTCCTTACCTTGCTCCTTGCCTTGCTTTTTCTTATAGTAAAAATAAATTATTCTCACCTCAAAAATAGGTATAAGGCACTGGTCCCACCGCCGGCGAGTAGCGAGTAATCTCAAAGCAACGAGTAGAATTACTATGACAGTACTTGCTGCTCGCCGGCGGAACCAGTGCCTAAATTATCATTATCATTCAGACATTCAGCCGGAAGACATCCACTGCTGGATATAGGCCTCCCCCCAAGGAGCGCCACAGCACACGGTGGGAGGCCATCAAACGCTCCTAAATAAACTCACGAAAATACTCGACAAATATCACGCATCAATTTATTTATCCTTTTATAAAGTTATTTATTATAAATATGAAAAATTACCCGGGAGACCGAGTTTTCTCGGCGTTTTCCGGGAATGAAAAATTTCGCCCCGAACACCCCCACATTTCAAATTTCATTGAAATCCTTAGAGCTGTTTCCGAAACACCGAAATAAATATATGAATATAATAAAATAGATAAAATCGTGACATCCCTTGTTAATATTACCCTATGCTTTTTACTAACAGAAGGGTTTTGAAGTTTCATAATAAGTTACGAATTTAACTATAGATCGACATCCCTAATTTACTACTACACACATCCCTATAACCCTCTTTCCAAGAATACCCTACCCGTGTTTCGTAATAAATATAACCTTTCAAATAATCTCATAATTAATACCAGGTCGTTAATTATTATAAATAAGGGTCATTACTCTCACCTGGAGACTTGAAGCAGGTTTCAGTCCCTAACGTGGTGATACAAGGTCGTAACAGACCAAATACTTGTAATGAGATGCGACTTTGTCGTCCCAAAAATAACTAGTGCTGCGTCACCTTGCCCTTCAGGAGTCTCCACCGATCAAACACTATCGCTCAAATAAATAACTTTATGTATGCTCACTGTAATAGAATTTTCGAAGGTACCTTGATCTAATAATATATAAATAGGCCCTGGGTGGGATCTCAATTTCTGATAGATACAGAGACATTATTTTATTTTCCTCAAGACGCTATGTGAGTTCAAAATCGCTCATTTAATTAGGTTATTTTATTTACTATGAATTGACACGATGATCTTTATTCTTCGTTACTATTGCCGCCTTATACGAGTATATAATACAATACAAATACTCTCTTTATTGCACACAACAAAAAAACACATCAAAATGAGCACAAGCAAAAAACAGGTACTTATATCGGATCTATCTCATTAGATCCATTCAGTAGATCCACTGTGTATCTAATGAGATTCTTTTTTTAGATCTATTGGAAATAAAAATCTCGTAAGATCCATTGTCTTTGATCTAATGGTAATAAATTCTCATAAGATCCACGCTTGGTCAGTAAATGTATCTAGAGAGGATAAATTTCTCATCTGATCTATTTTATATAATCTAATGAGAAATAAACTCTCACTAGATCCATTCCTCACAGCCCCCGGCTAAAATGTATCTAATGAAAGAAAACATCCCAATAGATCCATTATGAATTGCAATGTATCTAGCGGTAAAAAAAAATCTCATTAGATACACAGTGGATCTACTGAATGGATCTAATGAGATAGATCCCTTATATCGCTAAAGAGCGATCTCTTCCAGACAACCTTAGGGCAGCCAAAGACGTATTTAATCATAACGATTCATGGTAGGTATATTTACTATAATACATGTAGCTTTTAGATTTATTAAGAACAATCGTTTCAAACATTACTCCAAATAGGTTTACTAGAATTAAGAGGAAGAAACCCGTTTTGCCGCAAGCAAAAATGGCTCCGTCAAGTCTAAAACTTTAATAAAGGCATCGTAGCTTTAATTAGTTGGTTGAAATAGAATATACATTGGTATAATGTCAGTTCAAAATATTTTAAAATAATAACTTCATCCGCGTCGTGACAAATCGTTCAACAACTTCACTCTTTTAAATGCGCCCTACTCATTTAGAAAAGTGAAGTGATTGAAAAATTTGTCACCGTGAGGGATTCCTACCTCGGTTGTTTCAGGAAACAGTGAACAGAGATCGTGTTGACAATTCCCACGCGTGGCGTTAAATTATTGAATATTTCCACTTTGGAAATTGTAATTTCGATAGCGGGTGCTTCCTCTTGGGAAACATTTGAAAAATACCTAGGTACCTAATCATAACTTTATACAAGCTAAGCATTAAGTTGCTAAGGAAGTTTAACACGCAAACAACGACTTCATTTAGAAAATAATTAAAACATAATGAAGCTTTTCGTTCAGAATTGGGTGCGTAATAAACAAAAATGTCGTTACGAATAGGTTAATTAACTATAAAAATAATTTAAATAACTAATCAGACTCCATTACGTTCACTTTTCACCTTTGACAATTAGGATGAAAACATTGGCAGCCAGTATACGATAGCGCGATTTTTCTAAAAAGTTATTACTATGTTGGCGTTTATGTTTGCAAATTTGACACTTAACGATAACATCATTAAGTTCTTTTAGTATAAACATTTGTAGACATAGACATAGAAATATTTTATTTAACATCACTAGGCATGACTTAACAGTAGCAGTTACATGTACAAATATCTTAAAATTAAACTTAACACGTTAACATAAAATTATCATACGGACATAATTATGTGATGCTAAAAAGGGGCTTACCTCAGCATAATGTTGCAGCAAGTTCACTACAACGCTGGTTTTCAGGCAGACCCTGGTAACTACAATAAAAATTATCCATTGCTCGCTATTGTTCGGAAACGAAGTGTCTCGTCTCATTTATGAATGAATAGTGTAAATATGTGCGCGCGGGAACGTGTGTGTATTTGTATGTGTGTGGGGGTGTGTGCAAGTGTGTCTCTCTGTGTGTGTTTACACACAGACAACTTTACTTAGAATACAAGAAGAAGTATTGTTTTATTTGACCTGCGAATATATATAAGCATGTATATGTATTAAAATATATATTCAGCCTAATTAACGCTAGTGCCACTAATCGTATTAACGCATTCGTCACATATATGACGGGACAGCTCGATTTGTCTTGTTGCGGGCTATAATAAGCTTCTATATATCTTATTTAATTAATAAATGAAACAAAAATGTTAATACAAACTGACATTGTATTTCGTGGCTTATTTAAGGCTGTACGAACGAATACGAGCGAGTCCACTAGCGCACTCGTGAATAATTGCGATTATTTATATTTAAGGGTCCCTACCAGTTAAAAAACGCTCATCTATTTACGCTATTTTCTGTTTGAAATGACACGTATCTTGCGATCTTGACATTTTCTCAATGTTACTATCTAGAACAAGACTATTGCGACCTAATGTCACAAACTTGAAATGTATTTTTTGGAGGTTTCATTAAGAAATATCGTTTCAAACATCACTCCAAATCGACCATTTCCAAGCTAAAAACTTGTTTTTGCCGCTTAAATTCTACTACACACAATAAAATCAAAAAATGGCTATGTTACTATCTAAAACTTTGATAAGATTAAAAAATAAATAAATAAATAAAAAGCCTTTATTGATACCCCACGAAATTACAATTTAGAATTGCTTAAGGTTTAAAATAAATTTTCAATTAATCCGTAGAGACCCCTCTTCGGGTGAAGGGCTCCTCCAGTTTCAGCCAGTTTTTTCTGTCCTTGGCCTTCTCAGACCAATCTTGATAAGATTATCGTATCCTTTAATAACTTTATTGGTATTATTAATACTTTTGTCATAATTTGAAATCAAAACATTTTAAAACTTATAAGGCCGCTTAACGATAGATATTTACAAAAGGCGAATGCTATGTAAATCCTGACCAGAAATATATGAACGCGCCATTTTGCGGAATTCCATTGGAACTAATTCCTTACACTGGCAATAATTATAATGATAGGTTGTCACTTGTCAGTGTCACAGTTGCGGTTAAAATAAATAAAATAAAAATAAATAAAATAAATATTAGAGGACATTCTTACACAAATCGAACTAGCCCCACAGTAAGCTCAAGGAGGCTTGTGTTATGGGTACTAGACGACGATATATTTAATAGATATAAATACTTAAATACGTAGAAAACATCCAAGACTCAGAAACAAATATTCATGCTCATCACACAAATATTTGCCCTGACCGGGATTCGAACCCAGGACCGTCAGCTTCACAGGCAGGTGCACTACCCACTAGGCTAAACCGGTCGGTGCGGTTTATTTCAATAATAGGAGTGTAACATATATTTATTTATTTGTTACCTGCGGGGTATGTGTTTTACATTAATTAAAATCTCTATTTTGTATTTCCGTAGGATAGCGTCACCATCACCTTGCCACAGATATTCCCCAGAGTAACCTGGTGTTGCCAGCGCCACCTACGCGTTTATTAAGAATGGTACAAGGAGTGTTGAAAATTAAATGATAAAAGATGCCCAAAACCATTCACAGTCAAGAGCGAGACCTTATTAATAATGTATTCAATAAACTGCTGAAAGGAAAACGCTCGTGAAATGAAACTATTTCTGCCAAACATTTCAAAATTGACATCAGAACTGACATGTATTTCTATTTCAGTACTTTATTTGCTTAAAACATGGTACAAATAGGTGGGTTTATAACTAGGTACATAGATCTAAATGTTTCGTCATACAGACATGCAAATATAGTTGAGTCATGTGTATCGCATGCACAATTTTTTACTTATATAATACTTTTAATAAATCAATAATGTCAATGTCAATAAATGTAACAATTAATTATGTAATATAATAATCTAATTTTGTCAATGTACAATATCAGTTAAATATTCATGTATTGTAAAGCCTTAGATGCTAAGAACGTGTACAATTTTTTCTTAAACAAAGACGAATGTCATGTAGTTAGTATGTTGCTATATAAACCAGAATAATAGGGCCCTCTTCACAAGCTGAGCCACCTATCCTTTCAATTGTTTTTGTATACTTTGTTTTATTGTACCTGTCTTGGTTACCTGTAAATGTATACAATCATTGAATAAACGTATTATTATTATTAAGGGTCATTATATTTCTGGTCGGGCTTTATTTATTTTTTTATTTCTATTTAGGTGTTGTGGCTATTCCCGGGCTTTTCAGCCCTCGTATCACTACGACCATTTCTGATCTATTGTGATCGCCACATACTACAATTCTCGGTCAAGTCCTGCAAACTCAAAGAATCGCAGGATTTTCCTGTACTCGAGACACTTAATCTCATCCGGGCGCATGATGTGCTTGCCCAGCAATGAGCTACGACTGCGCATTAGGCTAGGGCATTCGGTTAGGATGTGTGCAGGCGTCTCCTCCGCTTCAAAACAGAGTCTGCACCGCCTTGGTCGGGCTTTACTGCATTTTGTATTTAAGTACCTTTTTAGGGTTCCGTAGTAAACAAGGGACCCTTATAGTTTCGCCATGTCCGTCCGTCCGTCCCCCGCTTTTCTCAGTAACCGTTAGTACTAGATAGCTGTAATTTGGCATGAGTATACATATCAATGACGTCGACAAAACGGTAGAATAAAATCATAAAAAAAATTTTTTTTTGGGGTACCTCCCCTACATGTAAAGTTTTTTCTTTCAAACCCCATCGTGTGGGTTATCGTTGGATAGCTCTTATAAAAATATTATAAGGTTTTTAAAAGCATTTTTTGATTCAAGAATCGAGTGGCGTGATATTAAGCTTTGAAGTGATAATTTTTGCTATGGTCAAATGTCCCCCCCCCCCCCCCCCCTGCCAACTAAACGGTGGCAACTAGGCATGTGAAAAAAATCATGGTAGTAGTATATACGATGAATTTAAAAAGAAAATTATCACAGCTAAGTAGACATCACCGTAAAGGGCAAAAATACGTATACAACACAACATCTCAAAAAAGTATATCATCAGTACTAAGATCAGTAAAAACCCTTTTACGGGTCCGTAATTCCGGATATGACCGGTGACGTGATGGACGGGCAACTACGGAACCCTACACTGTGCGAGGCCCGACACGCACTTGGCCGGTTTTTAATACATCAAACTAGTTTTATCGTTGCTAGATTCATCAACTGTGGCTTTATAAAAAAACAGGCAGTTTTATTTTCAAGTTCATATCTCGGAAAATCTGGCAACGAATTTCTCGTTTGTATAAATCTATCGCTAAAATTAAAAAAATCACAATTATTAACGATGGCGCTAGTGAACTCGTTTGTTATTGTTCGTATCCTCTTAAACGAATAGAACAATCATATTACGAATTATTTGAAATAGGTACTCTATTAGTCAGAGAGTCAATCTAAGATTTACACTTCGTGTTCTGAACTAATTTGAATATGTTTCGCACGGTCGCTTCCACGCGTTGACGAGATAATTTTTCAGAACGAGAAATCTATAATCAAATTGCAATGCGAAATTCATGTCCCTAATTGACCCTGCATGCACTGCAAATACGATAATACCACGTTTGCACAAATTAAAGCACGTAGCAAAACAAAGCGATTCCACTAATATTTCAGGGAAGCAGTAATTTCAGTTTTATTTCAGTTGACGTAAAGTCGATATTGTATATTCACTTTTGTAATTGAGACATTCTCAAATACTGATATTATTAGAGATACAGCAAAATACTACTTCTATAGTTTTGGTAGTTCGTAGTTCGTAGTCGATTAATATAGTATAGATCAAAAAAATCAGGTAACTAAATTAAAGTTACGATAGCATTCTAAAATGACGCGATTAAAAGTCCCAATGTTGACTCCTATTATTATGTCATAAGATTGAAAATGTCATGTAATAGGTCAGTGTCCAGCACTGGAACGTTTACCTCACATCCTTCTATTCATGTAGTCAACACTCCATTAATATTCCATCTGGGGTGTGTAACAATCTTTATTTTGCATTTACACATTGTTAGGTGAGTATTTTGTACAATGTAGGTAATTTAACAAAGAAAAATTATATTTTTTTTCAGCCTACGAGTGTATTAAGGACTATCTAAACGTTTTAAATAGAAAGGATCAATTTTATTGCTTTGTAGTTATTATTCAAATCAAAATCAAAATCAAACATTTATTCTACAAATAGGCCACAAGGGCACTTTTACATATCAAAATATTAATTTACAATTTAAGAAAGTCTAACTATAATAAAATAAGTAATTAATTCATTTTTAATGTCAAAATATTAATTTACAGTTCAAGAAGGAATAATAATGTCGAGTTTACAATTATAACCAAATTAATGTCATACAGTGAAGATAAACTTGCAAAGTTATCTATTACAAATATTACAACATCAGTAAAGTGAGAGATGTATAAGGTCTCAAGATTAAACAAGGAGTATAATGTAATTAATATAATATCCTAAAGATGTACATGGTCTCTGAGCGTCAAAATTAAAATTAATTTAATATTGTTAGAGATGTATATGGTCTCTAAGGGTGGGTTGCACCAAACCGTCTGTAATCGTAAGCGGTGTTCGTCAAAATCTGATTGTATGGAAAGTTTGACAAGTTTTTATGGGATTACAGCCGCCGGCGCCATATTTGACGATGACCGGCCTGTGATCGTATGTTTATACAACCGACCCTAAGTCACTGATAATAAAAACAAATTATGACCGAAGATCCAGTCATTTTCAACTTACTAAACTACTGATGTAATCTAAAGTACTCACCAAAGGTATTTTAAAACCAATGCCTATGCCTCACACGGCCCAAACATTTCACCCAACGAATCCCTGACTTCAAGTACTCGACCGACAATGTCAAACTCCGTTGGGATCAGTGAGATATTGTCATATTATCCGGAACAGAAGCAAGTTTGTATCCCTCCGGAACAAATATTTGTTGGATAGGAGTATTTGTCTTGGGTCACGAATGGACCCAGGCCCGACGGTACATGGGTATTTAGAGAGTTTTGGAAACTATTTTGTCAATTTGTGGATCGTCAGTGGCTTTTATTTTATTTTCTTTATTGGAGAAAAAACAGATACAGGCCGATGTAATAAATAGGACAAATCAGTATAGATGAAGTATGTACAGTCTGTATCCTAAGACAATTCCCACTAGGATTTCACACATATTAGATAAGATGACATTGTAAAACAAGTAAGTAATAATAAGGCTTTGTAGGGATGAGTTTTTTAACAGGCCCTACTGAATAAGACAGTCGAAGTTGAGATTTATTGAGAAAAACATTACACTCCTTTTCTTGGGCAGTCATGAAAAATACATGTGACTGCCGCCGGTTCATAACAATGTACATCTAGCAGAAACGAAACGCCTCGAAATCGCACTTACTTGAAAGATTTAAAAAGGTTAGGTGTAAAAGTGTTGCCATATACAGAATTTGGAAAAATTGCTTCTGCCACGACTCGTTAGTTAGGTGAAATCACCTCGTCCAAAATCTCATCGGAGAAAATAAGAAAACTTCACAAATTTAGAAAATTAATTTCACAAAAATGTATTTGTCCAATAAGTCATTCCCGAAGAGTATTGCATCTCGGTGTCTGAGAAAGATATAACTGTGTCTCTTAATCCGTCGTCTACCAGTCCCGGGGATCCCCGGGCGCATTAAAAAAGAATGCTATTGTTTATTTTTCACCGGGAGACCACGGGTAAACGGGTCCAACGCGATATATACGTATTTACATATTTTATCAGGCCCATTGTTCTTTGTCATGTACATATTTTTCGGACACTTGTTCTAAAATGCAGTTTCTGTAATACTTCGCTATCACTTCATATTTTTGTATTTGTTATTAGAAGGAGGTTTAATTAGAGTATCACTTCCGATAGTTTTGGTAACAACCGAATCACAGCTAATATCCATAAATCAAGTAACTCAGTGGTTCTTGTATGTCTCACCATTTGTATGAAAATACTGTTTTTACCACTGTGTTACCCACCGTCTACTGCAACATGTTAATATTTAAATATTTTATATCGTCGTCTAGTACCCATAACAAAAGTCTTCTTGAGCTTACTGTGGGACTAGTTCGATTTGTGTAAGATTGTCCTCTAATATTTATTTATTTTTACCTATAAATTCCTTTTATTAGGTTCAGGTACGATTTCGGAATCCGATTTTTGTACACTAATTCAATAAATATCTTTTTTTGTGATAGAAAACTGGTCATGAAAAAGTAGAATGACCATCAACGTTTCAAAACGGATTGCAGAGGTCATGTCCGCACATTTACATTTTTTGGACCGGGACGTCCACCGCGCGATCGCGACAACACTGACACATATAGTCCCTATTCGTCCCGGTACCGCGGCACACCGGGTAGAGTCAGTGCGACCCAGGTCGGGCCTAGCTGTTTCTTGCTGGACTCTTCTCAACTAGGCTAGATTGAGTGAACCAGCAACAAAACTCCCAGTAGCTCGATTCCACACACCTCAGATTCGGTTGAAACCGCTTAACTAATCTCACTGGAGCGCAAACTTTTAGAGTATTCCAGTGTTCCAAACCACACGCGTGTCGGAGGTTTTCCCCTGGATTTTCCCCAGGCTGCTCTCCAACTGCGCTCTCCTATCGCTTTATTGGGCCCGGCCTATAAAACCACAGTCAGGTTAAAAAAAAATGGAGGACCTGTTATTGGACTTGTTTTTCTAGTATATTTGGAGTGACTTTATATTTATTTAGTTTTCTAATTTACCTATAGGTCATAAACGTACCGATTAAGGTGACTGGGTGGGCAAGCGCTCTCCATACAAACTTTATGCAATTATTTTTTCGTTTATGTTTGCACTACAGTTATAAGATTTTTGGTCAGTATGCTTATTTCTCTGTTAGCCATAACCCGGAGATTTTTATTTTGTTTTTAATTTTTTAGATTTTTTTTTCTTCAGGCTCTTCGTATATCCAATATTTACGAGCAAAAAAATAATTTTCGAGAGTGCCAAACCCGACGAATAAAACTTGCACAGAATTTGTATGGAGAAGGCCTTGCCCTCCCCTGCGTCTTAAATTTTTTAACTTTTCAGAGTATGTTCTTATCTTTTACGAACTAAGGGTGGGTTGCACAAACTTACCATTACAGTCGTAAATCCGACAGCTCATAGTAACTTGTCAAACTTTCCCTAAAATCAGATTTTACTACTTACTTTTGAATTTATATATTTTTTAAATTTAATTTAGGACAAATAAAATTACCAGGGCTATTCTCCGAGCGTTTGAAACGCTCGTTTCTAAAGTCATTGACGACTCAAGATTATCTACCCACAGTTGGGATAAACCGGCGAAAACATTGATCAAATAAGACTCGGACCCGACATTGGTTTACGCTTATAACAAAAGTTTACTCAGATCATCGTCTCCTTTAACAATATTTAATGAAACGACAATGACGTAAAATAACCGCCGTAAAAACGCTGAATATTCACCCACCAAATGAAAAAAAAATGTATTTACATTTAATGTAAATTATTAATACAGATTGTATTCGAATAACGAGATCAATAATCACCGCCAACTCACCAGACGTCATAATCGCATACAATTCCCTTTGAGGGACAATAAAACAGAATCGAGCGTGAACCCTCGACCTAACGATCTAAGTTGAATTGATTTCAAACCCGGCTAAGTCATCCCAATTACAACGGGGCATTAGGACTGCCCCGTAACGATGTAGGTGGGCCATTCTCCTTTCCGACTATTGAGGCTATATTTTTTTTTGAACCTGAGATCGACAGCCCGCCTGTTTCCGGCCAGGCATCCCTACACTACATCTACATCTACATCTACATTACCTTCCTCGCCACCGCCGCTGCCAACATCGAGCAGCCAGGCGAGCCGCGCGCGGCCGTTGCGGCTATTTTTTTTTTGAACCTGACTGTGGCTTTATAGGCCGGGCCCAATAAAGGGATAGGAGTGCGCGGTTGGCGAGTAGCCTGGGGAAAATCCAGGGGAAAACCTCCGGCACGACCACGCGTGTGGTTTGGAACACTGGAATACTCTAAGCGCATATTGAGGCTAGTTCTGATCCATGACTTAGAGCCGCATTTCGCAAACTATGGCTCGCGTCCCACTAGCGCAGGGTTTCCCAACCAGCGGGGCGTCGAGCGATTCCAAGGGGGGCGCAGCGAGCGGCTCCAGATTTTAAATTCAAATTCAAATTATTTATTTATCAAACATAGGTATGTATTACAAGTATGTAGGTCTTAGGCTGGGTTGCACAAAACCGTCTGTAATCGTAAGCAATGTTCGTTAAAATCTGATTGTATGGAAAATTTGACAAGTTTCCATGGGATGACAGCTGCCGGCGCCATATTTGACGATGACCGGCCTGTGATCGTATGTTGGTGCAACCGATTCTTATTCTTAGATATAAAGTCACTATGTTTCTAATAAAATTCAAAATATATTAATAAAATCTAAATTAAAGTTCAAAATAATATAAAAACCAAACACGTACAGATTTCCCCTTATTAAAAAAAATACAAATCTCTATTACTTAAGAGGCCTTATAAGTTTTAAATTGTTTTGATTTCAAATTATGTCAAAAGTATTGTTAATACCAAAGGACTGATTAAAGGACACGATAACTTTATAAAAGATTTAGAGATTACATAGCCTTGTCTTGATTTTAGAGTGCCTAGTAGAATTTAAGCGGAAAAAAGCAGTTTTCAGTTTGAAAATGATCGTTTTGGAGTGATGTTTGAAACGATATTTCTTGATGAAAAATCCAAAAAATACATTTAAAATTTATGACACTAGGTCGCAATAGTCCTGTTCTAGATAGTAACACAGAGAAAATGTCAAGATACGTGTCAATTCAAACAGAAAATGGCCTAAATAGAGGAGCGTTTTTAACTCATAAGGGCTCTTAATTTGTGTTCTATCCCTTGTCCACGCTACGAGTACCTATATATTGTCATAAAATAATAGAATAGAAACGGTTTAAGTTAACTACTCATCTTTATTTCCATCGACTGTTTAATTTTCTTATATAAAACTCTCAATTTCAGCCCCTAAGGCGTCGGATGGAAGGGGGGCGTCGAATTTTGGCTTGACGTTAGGTAAGGCGTATAGGTTAAAAGGTTGGGAACCTCTGGACTGTGGGTAGCGAGTACATATTGAATCGGATCTGAGATTTATGGACAATTTTCTGTACGTTCATATTACGCTTATTTGTTCACTGACACCCAAGAAGTGGCAAAAATTAATTTTTTTTGTTAGGTGGGTCTCGGTTTGTTCATTGTTCAACCTTGCCACCCACTGAATTAGAGATTATATGTGACTGGTATGAGGACACGAGAAACTAAGGAATACTCGTATCACACTGTTTTATTATAAGTAGATATATGTTGGTTACACTCACACACATACAACAACATACATTTAACTAACTTTTAAAAACTATGAACCCCAAAAACCTACGTATGGTATTATTGTTTTTTAAAACAATTAACTATTATATTTTTTAATCCTACAAGGGTCCATGTGATTTTGTTTAACGCAACCCTTATAGGATCACGTTGTTGTTCCTCTGTCAGACTGTCTGTTAAGACCCTTTATCTCGGGAACGGGTGAAGACCGGTATTGAATTGAAAACCATCACCAACCAACTCAGGTCTACACTCCCTTTAAGCTGTGCAAAAACCAAACTTCTAAGTTAACGTAAAAGAAATACGGCCGTTTATGCCGACAGAACAGACCGAGTGATGAGATGTGTAAATCAGAATAGCCCAGCTAACATAACCTGTGAACAAATACAATGAGCAAGACAGCACCGTTGAAAATGAATAGTTGTTCATAAATCCTCATTAACATAGTTTACCGTCACAGTTTCGCAACTGTGGGGCCCTGGGGCCCTGGGGCCCTGGGATACTGATTAATTAGGCTCTTCGCAACCCTTTGAATTATTTGGGGCTTGTCTGAAAGGTAAAGCTTCTTAAGATTGTGTTCCAGAGCGCTGAGATTTTACTCATAAAGATTTTGCCTTCGGTGTATTGTGGGGGTAATTAATTACCCGTCTTTGAGTGTGCCGGGACATTGGTTGTATTGGAACCTTTCTAAGTAGCACATATTTTTATTTATAATAAATAACTCCTTGATTTATAAAACAGAATAGAATACATATACACACACATACACATATACATATATACATATACATATATTTATTTGACGTGTAAAATGTAAAATTTTATAAATAAATAATTGAATTGAATTGAATAGAACCAAATTTATTGCATACCAAAATAACAATACATTACAATTTAAAACTTAATACCTAAAAACTAGTTTAAAAGTACCTACATAATATATAAAGTGAGACGCACAGGGAGGCAAAGTGCCTCCTGAGACCAAGTGGTTCAAGGTCGCCTGTCACACAGGGATCGTCGACAATTCTCACTGCACGTAAACTTTAGGTAATCTAGTATTTTAAATGCAATTCGTAATAGCATGAATACTGCATGCAATTTTATCCAGCTGTGGATTACGTAGTTTTTACATCCAGTTCGTTAGCGCTATTGAATTAACACCTTTGTGCTAAAATATAAAACATTTCTCAACAGTGTATAGTGTCCTTTTTTTAGGGCTCCGTAGCCAAAATAGCAAAAACGGAACCCTTATAGATTCGTCATGTCTGTCCGTCCGTCCGTATGTCACAGCCGATTTACTCAGAGACTATAAGCACTATAATTATGAAATTTGGTAGGAAGGTGTATTTTATGAACCGCTACATAAAAGTGATGTGAAATTACAAAAAAATATTAAATTAGGGGAGGGCACTCCATACATGTAACCGGTGGATGAAAAAAAAATTTTAAAGCACATAGTCGTTTGGGGTATCGATGGATAGGCCTTTAAAATGATATGGAGGTTTCTAAAAAACTTGTCCATTTAAGTCAACCGTTGGTGAGATATTAGCTGTCAAAGTCATAGAAAGTGTGTCCCGCCCCCTCTAATTTCCAAATTATAAAGTTTAAAATTCGGAAAAAAATTGAGGTGGTGTGCATTAGTAAATACTTTCAACGATTTTTGGTTTTAATAATATAGATTTTACTGTTTTTGAGTTTTCGCTTAAAAACTGTCTTGCCCAAACAAAAGGTCGTAAGTGCCGTGAGTTCCCTATGAAGATACGACTTTTTTAGATTCAATGTATTGGATAGTGATTTTAAATGTGGACTAGTAGGTGTTGGTACGGAACCCTTTATTGTGCGTTCGACACGCACTTGGCTGGTTTTTTTACAATATCATTCGATTTAGTTTTTAGAGACCATATTTTTTTAGTGGTGGATCGACGACCTGAAGTGGCGGGAAGCGGTTGGATGCGGAGAGCTGGGGACCGGGTGTGGTGGCGTGGATTGGGGAAGGCCTATGTCCAGCAGTGGACTGCAGGCTGAGGATGATGATGATGATAATTTTATTTATGTATGGTACCAAACAAACAAGGACATTCGACAAAGAACAAAATTAATTGATGCGCTACAACATGTCAGAAGGATGAAGTGGGGATGGGCGGGATATATCGCACGCTATGTATGACAACTCAAGATGGGCAAAAAAGGTAACAGAGTGGAAAGTCCCAGGTAGTAGAAAAAGAAGATCGGGACGTCCGCTCAAGCGATGGGCACACGATATTAGAGTCATTGCTGGCATAGGATGGACCTGTATAGCACAAGATAGAGAGAGACATGGCACAAGCTGGAAGAGGCCTTTACCCGGGAGGGGATCCAGAGTGAAGATAATTGAAATATATATATATATATATACAAAGCTAAATGATATGTATAGATTATGTTTACAGTAGATATTAAGTTAGCGCAAAAGTGTAAGTGATATGCACGCATCACTAAATGGATCATAAATAAAGGCTTTTTATTTTTATTTTATTTATTTATTTATTTATTATGGGACCAACTACAATGAGGACGACAAAAGACAAAATGTGAGTGAAAATCAGACATTCTTGGGCAAAAACCGTAATCCATCCATAAGTAACTACTAATTAACAGCTTAATAGGTTACGACGTATGAACCTTGTATTAACTAATGTAAGGAAAATAAATAAAATGACTGTGATACTTTATACCAAATGTCAGATCAAATTTCAGTAGCTCAGTACATTTTTTGACATAAGAAACCGACATAAGATCTAACGGATCTTTGTACTACGTTTTTGTAAATAGTTATTGAAAAAAAAAAATCATGTAAACATAAGAATTCTATGTTGGTATCCTTTTATTTGTACGATATAAAATACATTTTTAGATAGCACAGGCTGCTGCGTTCATATATCACGGTTTTTTTTAAAGTCAAACTTTGTTTTTAAAATCCGTCTTCTTTTTTTTCATGTTAATCGTCCTTTATTTATTATTATTATTATTTTATGTTCGTACAGTTACACACCATGAATCACTCGACGGTCCCATCGGAAGACCAGCGCTGGCGATTGCCCGCATTATGCTGAGATGGTACCGTTTCGAGATAACACAACTTTTTTGTTTATTTTTATACTGAAACTCAAACTCAAAATATTCTTTATTCAAATAGGCCTAGCAACAAGCACTTTTGAATCGTCAGTATAATAAATTCACAAAAAGATCGTCAATATGTAAAATAAAAACATAACAAATAGTATAATCTAGACAGTTTCTAGAATAAAATCTGAATTTCAAGAGGAAAATTTAACGTCAACATCTAATGTCACAGTTATGAAAATAGTCATTAAGATGTAATGTCATAATTATTAAAATATAATTAGTATTTCAACCACAATTATACCCACGGTGTTTTATCATTCATGTAGTCTTTTGTGCTATAATATGCTTTCGATATGAGTTTACACTTTACATAAGTGTTGAATTTATTAATAGATAAATTAGTCACGTTTGTTAGTAGTTTATTATAAAACTTTACACAATTAGACATGAATGATTTTCTTATTTTTTGGAGCCGAGTGGAGGGTACCGCAAGCTTATAATATTTGTTTCTAGTATTAATATTATGTATGTCACAGTTCTGTCTAAAATTTACAATATTTTTGTGTACATACACAACACTCAACATGACAATATTGTCATAGATGTATTGACAATGCATTGTCATTATATTAATGTTTTTGAACTTATCTCTAAGTGAGTCTCTATATATTGCTCGAATAGCCCTCTTCTGCAGAATAAAGACAGTATTTATCTCTGCAGCACTGCCCCAGAGTAAAATACCATACGACATAATACTATGAAACTAACTAAAATATACTAATCGAGCTGTCTTCACGTCTGTTAATTGACGGATCTTGCTCACTGCACTATTTGGTACATTCTATTTTGCTGTGTTAATTGTTGTCTTTGTCTCGAATAAATATTTCTTATTTATTTTTTATTTTTAGAAACGTTCAAAACTCCACAAGGACAATACAAAACAAATAATCTTTATTTCACACCTGACCACAGTACATTAGGCTTAAAGCGTTAACGATTTTATCGCTAAAGAGCTAGCAAGTACAGGAGAACACAATTAATATGGCGCGCGTCAAAGCTCTTAAGTAGTTGACTGAGAGACTATTATTGCTTAATCCACATGTCTTATTACTTGGGTCGTGCTATACTCCCGCTGAGCTCTATCATCCGGTTTATGGAAATGGCGGGGAACAGCTTGGAGTAGACATAAAGGAGGGGGCAATTGCACAAAAGATCCCATTGGGTCGAAGTGCATCCGCAAGGGCCCTCATCTAGATAAGATAAGATCGCTAAAGAGCGATCTCCTAAGGACCTATTTTAATATTTTCACATTGCTCGCAGGACTGACGGTCGATGGGGCCAGAAACTGCTTGAGTGGCGTCCACGCACCGGAAGACGAGCTGTCGGTAGGCCTCCGACAAGGTGGAGTGATGACCTGGTGAACTTCGCGGGAATCCGGTGGAAACGAACGGCACAGGACCGGTCTAAATGGCGAGCCTTGGGGGAGGCCTATGTTCAGCAGTGGACGTCTTTCGGCTGAAATGATGATGATGATGGGAGGTCAGATGGCAGTCGCTTCCGTAAAAACTAGTGCCTAGGCCAAATCTTGGGATTAGGTAGCGGATCCCGGGCATCCTTCAGGATGCAACTGTACCGGGATAACGCTAGGAGGGTGATAATGATGAATATTTTTGACTTTATCATGATGATTTGATGGCCTTAAGAGGCCTTATAAGTTTTAAAATGTTTTGATTTCAAATTATGACAAAATTTTATTCTTATTAATATATATTGTTATTATCAGTATTTTTGACATTTAAATTGATTTTATTAAATAAATGACTATGACTATGACTATAGTAAAATTTAAGCCGAAAAAATAAGTATTTAGCTGTAAAAGGGTTGATTTAGAGTGATGTTTGAAACTACATTTCGTAATGAAAAATCCAAAAAATATATTTAAAGTTTACTTACGTAAGGTCGAAATAGTCCTGTTCTAGATAGTAACATTGAGAAAAAGTCAAGATGTGTGTCAATTCAAACAAAAAATGGAGTAAATAGATGAGCGTTTTTAACTGATAAGGACCCAAACGCAAAAGAAGGTATATGGTGATTTACATTTAAAAATATATGAGTTTCTCCATTGGTAGGTAGCTAGAAAAAAGACTTTACTTCATTATCGGCATTAGGTTTAGCTCATCTCCTCAGAGAAACCGTTTCATGAATAATGTAACTTGAATAATGGGCACGATCACAAAGACATGTCTACGTAGACCACGCAAAAGCACTTCGTGTATCGGTGGTACAGAGCCCCTGCCGTGACATTACATGACCAATATCTTATTGTACACTCATCATCATCATCATCATCATCATTTCAGCCGAAAGACGTCCACTGCTGAACATAGGCCTCCCCCAAGGCTCGCCATTTAGACCGGTCCTGTGCCGTTTGTTTCCAACGGATTCCCGCGGCCTTCACCAGGTCATCACTCCACCTTGTCGGAAGCCTACCGACAGCTCGTCTTCCGGTGCGTGGACGCCACTCAAGCAGTTTCTGGCCCCATCGACCGTCAGTCCTGCGAGCAATGTGCCCTGCCCACTGCCACTTTAGTCTCGCAATTTTGAAGGCTATGTCGGTGACCCCAGTTCTGCTACGGATAGCTTCATTCCTAATTCTATCACGCAGAGAAACCCCGAGCATAGCTCTTTCCATTGCTCTTTGGGTGACCTTGAGCTTTCTTATGAGGCCCATCGTTAGCGCCCATGTCTCGGATCCATATGTCATCACTGGCAACACACACTGGTCATAGACTTTTGACTTGAGGCACTGCGGTAAACTGGACGAGAATACACTGCGAAGCTTCCCGAACGCTGCCCAGCCGAGTCGGATTCGACGAGTGATCTCTTTCTCGAAGTTGGACCTACCTAACTGGACTGTTTGTCCCAGGTATACGTACTCGTCAACAACTTCGAGCGCCGAGTCGCCGATTATTACGGGAGTTGGTACGACATGGGCATTAGACATGACCTTCGTCTTGTCCATGTTCATTTTCAGACCAACTCGATCGGAAACTCTGCTGAGATCAACGAGCATTGTACTGAGGTCCTCCATGGTCTCAGCCATGACTACAATGTCGTCAGCAAATCGAAGGTGAGTGATGTACTCGCCATTTACGTTGATGCCTCGTCCTTCCCAGTCCAGAAATTTGAAAGCATCCTCCAGTGCAGCGGTTAAGAGCTTCGGAGAGATCACATCTCCTTGTCTAACTCCCCGCTGCAGTGGAACAGGCTTTGTTTCCCGGTCCTGTAGTCGGACGGACATGGTGGCGTTTTCGTACAGGCACTTTAGGACTTCGATATACCGGTACTCAACTTGGCACCTCTGGAGAGACTGCAGTACAGCCCAAGTCTCGATCGAATCGAAGGCTTTCTCGTAGTCTACAAATGCTAAACAAAGTGGCAAGTTATACTCTTCGGTCTTCTGTATAACCTGCCGCAAGGCATGTATGTGGTCTACGGTACTGTAGCCTTTTCGGAATCCGGCTTGTTCGGGAGGCTGGAAGTCGTCAAACCTGCGCGCGAGACGGTTCGCGATGACTCTCGAAAACAGCTTGTAAACTATTTTATGCAAATAAAGTTACTTAATTACTTATAATAGCTTCGTCACAGTTACATACCTATTTATCAGCTTCATTATTATCAAATTTGAATTTGAACAGAATTACAACCTCTTCAACAATTTTATATTGTTTTTTTTTAATTTATTGCTAACTTAACTTTGTAAAACGGTTTAAGCGTGACAAAATAAACAGAAAGTTTTTTAGTAAAAGCAACCCATCTCTGCCTATGCCCAGCTGTGGGACGTGTTGATGACTTTTGGTCAAGTTCAAATTATATTTATTTTTTTGTTTCTGAGCCTTGGATGTTTTCTATGTATTTAAGTATATATTTATCTATATAAGTATATATATCGTCGTCTAGTACCCCTAGTACAAGCTTTGCTTAGTTTGGGACTAGGTCAATTTGTGTAAGATTGTCCACAAATATTTATTTATTTATTTTTATTTATTCCTACAGTAATTATATCGATCAGAATAAAAAAAAATGCAAATGGCCACACTCGGCGTGTCACTGGCTTATTTATGTACTTTATAATATTAAAGTGTGCCGGCACGTTGCCTTATTTGGATCGTGCGATTAGAGATTAGAGACCGACGTGGTTGCTATCGATCTCACGCGTATCGGCTCAGATAAGGTAACGAAGATACAGCGTATAATCAATAACAGACTCCGCACTGGCCACGGCCGTTGCGCTCTTTATAAACATCGCTGCGGTTGGGTGGAGTCTCCAGCTTGTGCTTGCGGTGCCGACGCACAGTCCATCCGGCACATCATCGAGGAGTGTCCCTTAACACGCTACACCGGTGGCCCTCCAGATGACCTGATCACCCTTAGTGACGAGGCCATCAAGTGGCTGACCGACCTCAAGATTAATTTATAATGTATTCTGTATCTGTTTACAACCTGTATGCCATACGCTTAAAAAAAAGCGTATAATCAAATCGTGGCGCTTGCGGCGTCTATATAAATACAAGTCTGTGGCAACGATCTACGTAACTGCATGTTTAAATGCCGCGAATTTCTTTTGTTACGGGAGTGCTCGGATCGCTGCGAATATTCGGCATTAGCCCTGCATTATTGATAGACGAGGAAACATGCGATTGATAAATTGAAACGATGCTGGTCTCTTAATGCTTCCTTCTTGTTGCTTTCTTTTAATGCTTCATGATGTCTCCGTTTGAACATTTTAAGCACTTTTAAGAGCGCTTTAATAAAATGTAACAGGTCCACTAGCGCCACTCGTAAATAAGTGTAATTATTTAAATTTAACGATGTATAACTAAAAAAGAGGGCCTCTACGTACAGTAGTTTGTATTTAAGTACTTTTTGAATCCACCAAACTAGTTTGTACATGGCTAGATCTCGCGTTGGTAGTCTCTCTATGAGCTCAAAATTAAAACGGCCGTTTTAACTTTGGACGCACAGATTGACGAATCCAGCAACGTAACAACTAGTTTGATGGATTCAAAAAGTACTTAAATACGAACTACTGTACGTAGCGGCCCCCTTTTTTAGTTATATATCGTTAAATTTAAATAATTACACTTATTTACGAGTGGCGCTAGTGGACCTGTTATATTTTATTAAAGTGCTCTTAAGTACAGATGTGAAGATGGTAATACAAGCTGTAACAAAAATAGTGAGGATCCATTTCAGGGCATATTCAGTAACGTGTTCTGATTAGGAAAAGTAGAAGAAATTTTTTTTTGACGCAAATATATTTTTTTTTTATGAGGCAGGTCGTCCAAGCCAGTCAACTTTCCATACAAGGGACAAAAATTTCGTTTTACTTGCGCTACCTGCTGTTAATTTTTCTTTACTTTTAATATCCTTCCCAAAGGTTGTCTGGAAGAGATCGCTCTTTAGCGATAAGACCACCTGATGTTACCTAGTTCTTAAGGAATATCTGTCATATTTTTTGTATGTTGATTGTTGGTTAAATATTATTATCTTTATTTATTTTCCTTCTTAGGCTAGGTTTTTACAATATCTTTATAAAGAGTATAAAATATAAAAATACACTTACAAAACATAAAAATATTATAAAATTCTAACCTAGGGTCAATATTTATTATTATTATTATTATAGTTGCAGCATAGCACTGGAAATGTTTATGAAAACTAATAACTATTTGTACTTTAAATTAAATCTCGCCGTATCAGAGCTCTCTGTCAATCGATTTTGTAAAACTTGTTTATAAATATATTCAATATTTTCATTTTTTCACTGCGGTGCACTCGTGGCCCAGCGGCGCCCGCGTACCGCGTGCGGTATGCGAGGTTAACCAACGTGGGCATAGGTCAGTTCTTGGATAGATGAACGCTTTGAATGGTTATTAACTGAGCGTTCCCGTGCTTTGGAAGGCACACAATCGTTAACAATAACAATCGTTAAGCCAAGTTAGAGGTCTTCGGGCGGCTTGAGAGCTTCTAGCAGTCAAGTTGCCCCACTCACTTGACAAGCCTAATTCGAATAAGGTCTAGTTTCCCCTCGGGTTGGAAGGTCAAATGGCAGTCGCTTCCGTAAAAACTAGTGCCTACGCCAAATCTTGAGATTACGTAGCGGACCCCGGGCATCCTTCAGGTTGCAACTGTACTGGAATAATTTAACGCTAGGAGGATGATGATAATGACATTTTTTCACTACATGTGTTGTTTTTTTTTGAACCTGACTGTGGCTTTATAGGCCGGGCCCAATAAAGCGATAGGAGTGCGCGGTTGGAGAGTAGCCTGGGGAAAATCCAGGGGAAAACCTCCGGCACGACCACGCGTGTGGTTTGGAACACTGGAATACTCTAAGAGTTTGCGCTCCAGTGAGATTGGTTGAGCGGTTTCAACCGAATCTGAGGTGTGGTTGCTTATTTCATAAAATCATAACAGTATGTATGTATGTAAAATTCTTTATTGTACATGAGTAAAACATAACATAAATTACAAGAACAGTTGACATATATGTACAAAGGCGAGCTTATCCCTGTAAGGGATTTCTACCTTTGAGCAATTGGTCAAAGGTTAGCTACCTTTGAGCAATTGAGTTGAGATTAAGATTAATAGGCAAACCGAGAAACATGTACAATTCGAACACAAAATTATCTTAATAACATCCAAATAACATCACAATAATAGTAATGTACTTATAAATAAAAGTAACCTCCTATTGTGTAGTTTCAGTAAGTTGCGCGATAAAACTTAAGTCTTGTTTCTTCGCTGAAATATAGGGCTTTAAGCGAAGTGAAAAGTTCTATAAGACTTTGCAAGCAGCAAAGTATTTTCAATTAGAAACTTACTTTAATTTAACATGATAATCGCGTTAACCACTTTAGTACTATATATTACTTGTACAGTCAGACCATGTACATCTCTGGTATATTATATTAATTTCATTATACTCCTTGTTTAATCTTGAGACCTTATACATCTCTAACTTTACTGATGTTGTAATATTTGTAATAGATAACTTTGCAAGTTTATCTTCACTGTGTGATATTACTTTTGCTATAATTGTAAACTCGAAATTATTATTCCTTCTTGAACTGTAAATTAATATGTTGACATGGAAATGTATTACTTATTATAGTCAGACTTTCTTAAATTGATACTGAATATGCCCTTAAAGGGATCCTCAGTAGTTTTGTTACACCCTGTAAAGTATGCACCCTGTATAGTATGCACCCTGTATAGTATGCACCCTGTATAGTATGCACCCTGTATAGTATGCACCCTGTATTAATAGAGGTGAACACTAGATATGTCAACTATTGGTTAAGGTTTCGAACACTGGGACCTTTATCTTGCCTATAAATTCCGAGGACGTTCGATTATTCGGCAATGAATAGCCTCCTTTGTGGGAATCCTTTTATTGAAATTAATGAGCGCCGTAGATCGGTCGGACACGGTAATGACTCTGTTTATTGAGCACTTAATGAACAATTAAAGTCAAATGACGGCTTAATGCTAGGAGTTGATTTGTTGAGCACCCGCGTAACTTTACGAACGAGCGTTAGGCTTAGGCTAGGCAGAGCGGAATCTGTATGCGATATTTTCTACTTAACATAGATATTACTGAGGTGATTTTTACGAAAATGTCACTGACATCCAGATTTTCTCATTTGTCAATTTACTTTCAGAACATTTGCGCAGCAGTAAAATATTGCGCGGAAACGGGGCGGTATGGATGCAGTACTGGATTGGTACCGTACCGCTTCTGCGCATCCCTCGACAATCAAGCAATCTCTCCTTTATAAGTAGGCGCGCAGTAAATACTCTGTACCAACTGACTCCACTGATCTAGTTGCCATTGACAACCGACATCCAGATACCAAACTGATAAATACGACAGAACGAGTAACCTTAGGACATTTTGACTATCATTTCTAAAAGCATGGTGAGGTATTACATTTTCACACCTGCTATTCAGAAAAGAGTCATTGTTGCCGTCGAATAAGGGACAAAGACGTACTTTTCTTCCCTCATCTGAGGACGACAATGATTCTTTCCTCGTAGGTGTAAAAGCAGTATGTGCTACTAAAATTATTTGTAAGACATTTCATGTTTTAAGCACCGGGCCTCATAGTCGGTGTGAAAATTTCCATCGGGTGTAAATAGATGAATCCTTAGCTACACTCAGGATTATTTATACCGTCCTCGCCGTAAATTTTGCTCCCTTGAGACAGAATCCCTACGCTCAGGATTCAATATACCGTCCTCGCCGTAAATATTATTATTATTATATATTTTGCTCCCTTGAGACACAGTCTATTATTATTACATTAATATTTCACACAAGGGCGCACTTAAGGGCGGAACAACAAAACAGCTCACCATGAGTCTAAGTAAATATGCCTGACCAGGATATACAGTCGCTGCGGCCGAAATCAGTCAAGATCTATACATACATACACATACATCACCAAACTCTTGACTTTCAAATGTTATTATTCTTTAGCGGATTATTTTTTAGACAAGTTATATTATTTTTTTATTTAATAATTTATTGTAACGTTGACTATTTTTATTTTATTAATTATAGGTAATTTGATTTTATTTTTGTTTTTGATGTTATCTAATACTACTGTAATAATTGACATGTTTATCTTTAATATTATGTAATTTAAAAATTAATTTGTATGCCTAAAGGCGAAACATAGAGCACATACTTTGTACCTACCGCCATATATTGTATTACCTATGTTTACAAATAAATCACTTTGACTTTGACTTTGACTTTGACTTACATACAATATTTCACTCCAACGTCGTCCTTTATTAAAAACATGATAACCATAACTTTACGCTATCCTTAAATATCTCCTAAACTATTTCAATCAGCCAATATAAAACGAATTTTCATCAATGCAGAGGGCCTGCTCCGAACTTCGAAATCCGAACTGCGTATCGTGCCATCCCTTTCACTCATATACGAGAGTGAAAGGGACGGCACGATACGAAATTCGGATTTCGTAATTCGAAGTAGGCCCTCAGGATCACGTGGTGGAGAACGGTTAACTTAACACATTACAAGTATTTTAAAGTGAATACTTTAAACATTATTGGATAATGGTGGAGTTGTTTGTGGAGTCCGCTCTGTTCATGGTTGCTAGGACATAGTGACTACGTTAATACTAGTGTCTTTTTATAGGGGATTGACGAGAGACATCATCCTGTTGTGGACTCGTTTTTATTATCAGTGACTTAGAGACCATATACATCTCTAACAATAATAAATTAATTTTAATTTTGACGCCCAGAGACCATGTACATCTCTGGTATATTATATTAATTTCATTATACTCCTTGTTTAATCTTGAGACCTTATATATCTCTAACTTTACTGATGTTGTAATATTTGTAATAGATAACTTTGCAAGTTTATCTTCACTGTATGACATTAATTTTGTTATAATTGTAAACTCGAAATTATTATTCCTTCTTGAACTGTAAATTAATATTTTGACATGTAAAAGTGCCCTTGTGGCCTATTTGCAGAATAAGTGTTTGATTTTGATTTTTTGATTTTGTTCGAATGTTACCACGATAAAATAGGTACTATAACAATATTTAATCGTATATGGGAATTATGATTACGAAAAACGATGTGTAAGGTAAATTTCCCAATGCCCGACACCTTATTAGCACCCAATAGATGACACCTATTGATCACCTCTGTCACTATGACTCTAACTTGGCTTGACGACTGCTATCATAGACTGCAGCCGGGATCAAAGGCCTTCCAAAGCACGGGAGCGTCAGTTAACAGCCACTCAAAATCAAAATCAAACATTTATTCTGCAAATAGGCCACGAGAGCACCTTTACATGTCAAAATATGAATTTACAATTTAAGAAAGTATGACTATAATAAGTAATACATTTTTCATGTCAAAATATTAATTTACAGTTCAAGAAGGAATAATAATTTCGAGTTTACAATTATAACAAAATTAATGTCATACAGTGAAGATAAACTTGCAAAGTTTTCTATTACAAATATTACAACATCAGTAAAGTTAGAGATCTCAAGATTAAACAAGGAGTATAATGAAATTAATATAATATCCCAGAGGTGTACATGGTCTCTGAGCGTCAAAATTAAAATTAATTTAATATTGTTAGAGATGTATATGGTCTCAAAGCGGTCCCCCATCCAAGAGTTGACTTCAGCCGACGTTGCTTAACCTCTCATACCGCCCGCCGTACGCCGGCATCGCTGGTCCATGGACGGTCCCAAGATTCCACTATTTTATTTTATATAATTTATATTTCATCATTGATTTCGGTTTAGCCTAGTTGGTAGTGCACCTGCCTGTGAAGCTGACGATCCTGGGTTCGAATCCCGGTCAGGGCAAATTTTTGTGTGATGAGCATGAATATTTGTTTCTGAGTCTTGGATGTTTTCTATGTATTTAAGTATTTATATCTATTAAATATACCTTCGTCTAGTACCCATAACACAAGCCTTCTTGAGCTTACTGTGGGGCTAGCTCGATTTGTGTAAGATTGTCCTCTAATATTTTATATTTTATTATTTCATCATAATTGAATTGTGTTATGTAGCAAATACTTGGTAAACCGCGGTATGAGGATACAGCTCTTGTTTCTATCCTTTCCTATTTTTATTTTTAAGCCTTAACTCATAAAGTTAGTCGCAACTTGGCTGCGCTATTACTGGCGGGATAAAATTAGTGTCCGACCGATTCGGTTTCGATTTCGACCGGTTTCGGCCAAAAGTTCGTTTTCGGCCAATAAACTGCCGAACCTTTGAGCAGCGCCGAAATTTCAACATTGTACTTCCGGATCGCGTTCGGCTAACATCGGCACAGCCGGCAATGGCGTAGCTCGCTCGACTCCGCCAACAGCACACCTTATTGTAACTAAGTATTTTATAAAGAAAATCATTACACTCACGTGTATCCTCTTTTCTTAACCTCTTTAGTTTTCATAAGCTGATAGCTGATGTCTGACAGCCGCGGTTGATTGACATTAGATTTGCTTTAGAATGAATACGGCAAAACGTTATGTTTTTATTCGTGTACTATAATATTATTAATGTGTAGTAAATAATTAACAAGGCCAGAAGGAAAGGCTTAAAATGTTGTTTCTTTATTGTTTACAGGTGAGTGAATAGTTTATTTGGTATATTGTAATTGCTTTTATGAAGATAGTAAATAAATCTTTATTGTTTACAGAGAAACGCAATTTAGTCTTTATTTTAATAAGTTACATAGAAGAGTATCATTATTATATTCTTATAACCTACAAAAACATAATCATTTATTTTGTTTTTCGAACTTGGTTGACACGATTATGAATACAAAAGTTTCGGTTTCGGTTTCGGCCGAAACTAGAGCCAACGCCGAACCTTCGGTTTCGGCAAAAAAACATGTTTCGGTCGAACACTAGATAAAATATTACCACAGTATTATAAACTGCAGACCATCCGAAGCAAACTCCGCAAACGCGAGTAACCTTAAATAGCATAATGGTTATTTAAGAACACTCATAAATAAAATATGTAATTTTGCATTAAATTTTGTCCAAGAGATATAACATAATTTAAATAAGTGTCACGGGGAGAAAAATGCCGTTTGCCTACCCAACGATGTCACAGAATAATGAGATATAACGTTATATTAACTTGTGATAATGTGTCTTTTTTATACTCCTATCCATTCAATGTAATGCGTTTTATTTTCATATTACCTGTATAATATATAAGTATTCGCGTTGAGTTCTAGGTAGCGGTACGCGATGCTATATTTATGCTTTTATCACTAGATAATGATTACCGAAGTAAGTCTAGCCTACTGTGAATAAAGTAGGAATCTTATCAACGCGCCGAGAGCGCAAGCTAGAATAAATTCCTGTCTCGCACAACCAAACTATGGAATGAACTATCGCCTGCGGTATTCCCGGACCGATATGACCATTAAACCTTCAAGAAAATAGCGTATTCCCTTATGAAAGGCTGCAACGCACTTGCGACGCATCTGGTGTTGCAGGTGTCTATGGGTGACGGTAATCGCATACCATCAGGCGATCCGTCTGCTCGTTTGCCCCTATAAAATGAAAAAAGCTCAAATCCACAAAATTTCCCATTTCGTCTACACTGCCGGCGTTTGTGTTTCCGAGCTCATATAACCTAGACGTTTTTAAGGCACGAGTGAATAGGCACCTTCTGGGTGAGCTCGCTTCATCGTCGGCCTCATCTTTGCCCCCTGGCTAGATGCTGGCCAAGAGTGATCCCATTTTTAATTAAAAAAAAAAAACTGATGAATATCCGAAACTTGCCATCGGAGTACAACTGGAGTATGACATGTGAACTGTGTATAATGCATCATCCCATCAGAATATTTGCATGGTAATTAGCTAAACATGTGATTACAACCTAAATAAGCTCGGTGCACAACGATCTGTTTGCAGCTTTATCTGTATTCATATTAGGACAGGTTTACTGCATTGCATTGACAGCGCTGGCATTAACACCTGCCGGCCGGTCAGTTCCGTGCCGCTTCTCATCATTTATTTATTAAAGTGTCCTCGCTGCATGGCAAGTCCCCGCAGTGCAGGCTCGCCACGATTTATAGCTACGTTCCGGACGCAGAGTGATCGTGCCGAGCGGCCCGATTCCTAATAAATAACCCTAGTCTTTTAACGTAAAACAAAGTTGCCGGCTTTTTGCCCGTAGTCAATAATGGCGAATTTGCTGGCCCAGGTTGCTTCCGTTTTTTTTCTCGATGTCACTGGCGAAAGTTGGCGCGGAACGGAACGAGCTACATTTATAGATTTCACGGTAGGTAAGTTTATGAGTTCGTTCGTTCGTTGCTACACAATAAACTTTGAATTAGTGCTACAAATTGTTGAAGTATTTATATTTCTAGGCATTTTATTACATAGTCACGCTTCATGATTCGTCGATCTAGGGTGGGTTGCACCAAACCGTCTGTAATCGTAAGTGGTGTTCGTTAAAATCTGATTGTATGGAAAGTTTGACAAGTTTCTATGGGATGACAGCTGCCGGCGCTATATTTGACGATGACCGACCTGTGATCGAATGTTGGTGCAACCGGTTAAAGGTGACTTCATTTCGTTTCAACGCTTTAAAAAATACCAAGGAAAAATTGCAAAAGACGTCTAACTTTAATGCTTACATAACCGAGTTTGTTTACGTCGTCACAGATTTCTATTTTCCCATGATCATGTTTCAGTGTGACAGCTTGAGAACACGCAGTCTCTGAAATAAACTACAAAGCTAACAAGATAATCGTGTCCGAAGTTCCCCATGGCAAGTTAAAGTGGACTGAGACAAGACTCGGGTGAGACAATTTAATCTTGGGGACAATATAGCATTTGTTTTCGCATATCAATTTGAGGACAATAGCACATTCGTCGCGCCGGAGCCAAGAATTGAGTACCTACAGTGTTCCAAACCACACGCGTGGTCGCGGCGGAGGTTTTCCCCTGGATTTTACCCAGGCTACTCTCCAACGGCGCACTCCTATCGCTTTATTGGGCCCGGCCTATAAAGCCACAGTCAGTTTCAAAAAAAAAAAGAGTACCTACGGGATAATGTACCCGGGACCCGAGACCTTTCCTCGCGACGTTTGTCTTCAGCTTCACCGAAACTCCATTGAATTAAGCACATTTTTTTTTTATTTTTTATTTTTTTTTTATTCAGTAAAAGCAAATGACATGACCTAAAATTAAATACAACGTCCCGCAAAACTGTTTGCACAGTTTGACTTTGGGATCCATGAGTCTATTATAATCTTAAGTATATAAGTAGTAATATTAAGTGAGTTAGTTATCTTTCTTAATCTAAAGTCGCAATGAATAAAAAGAACAGCCTTAAGTATTGTGGCAAAAATTGGATAGTCAGCTAGTTATTAGGTACCTATTTACATACTGTCGAAGTAGTAAATTTATTTTGTATTAAGCAGTACCGCTGCTAACGTAAACTACAAAAAAAAAGAAAAAGAATGAAGTCCTGTATAAACGAAAGAATGATTGAGGAATTTCGGCCCGAGTGGCGGTTGCACCTATAGCTCAGTTGGCTAGAGCGACTGGCCGCGAGTGCCGGGAGGTCGCAGGTTCAAATTCTGCTCGGTGCCTAAATTTTTAAATTTTTCCTTTATTTCTAAATTTGTCGAGGTAGTATTGGAACAAGGCTCCTTTGAATCTATGTTGGTATAAAATGAGCTTGCGAAGCGTCAGTGCAAGATTGACCCCCCTTGTCGGCTTCACGGTCCGGCAATCCCTCTAGTTTTTAAACGGTTAGTTTCTTTGTCATCCATCTGAAACTCTAAATCGTTTCTAAAAGTTTAATTCCTTTACAAAAGGTTAATTAAAAGTGCACTGGCATGATTAATGCCAGGTACGCTTATGTAACTATTAAGACAGTTAATTAATGATACTGAAGTTTTAATTACAACTAGGATTTGCTTACAACTACATTCAAATAAAGGTTTTAATAAATGAAGTTTTTAATTTATCCTCAACGTCGTAGCGTACGACGCTAGTTATTGTTTGTGTCAAGGTTTTAAATTAATTTAAGATTAGATTTGAACAAATAATACTAGTGGCTCTGTGAGCTGTAGACCTCGTGAGTTTTTTTATCATTTCCGAAATCTGACATTATAAAAAATATCAATTATGAATATCGAACCTGCTAACAAAATTTCACGAGAATCGGTTGAGAAATGCGACCTGTAGAGGAGAACAAACCGAAATTCGCCCGCAGAAACTTACAAAATCATTGATAAAAAAATTGTTTTTAGAAATTCCCAAAAACCGTCTCGACAAAAAAATTCTATATAACTATCGAACCTGCTCACGAAATTTCAAGAGAATTGGTTGAGAATTGCGACCTGTAAACGAGAACAAACGGAAATCCGGAATCTGGACATACGAAAGCATTATTGTCGAAGCTGAAGCAGAGACCTTCGTTTCACTCGGTCAAAAAATAAATTAGGACGGGTTGTATGTAAGATCCGTTAGACTTTTAGGTAACTTGTTACATTCTTTGACATAACTTACCGACATAAGGTCTAGAGTCGGGCTAATGAACGCTGGACTGATTTATTTAAAACTTTTTAAATGGCAATGACACGTCTACGTCAAATGTGTCAAACGTCACTCAATCGTCTTGTCAGTGGAGACAAACATTGCTTGATCCTTTACTGGTCAGAAATGGGATACAGCAAATCGTATCATAGTATTATTCCGCTTGAATTGCTACTTCCGTAACACGCTCGGAATATTTAGAAGATTTATTCTTCTTTTTGGTAATGTTAAGGCATAGCATGTACTGAATAATGTAGTGAGAACATTTTATTTTGTTGCCCAAGTATCATTATTGTTTTGTCACATTATACACAGTATTGCCCCACGTGGATTTTTAAAGCCGCTTTTTTCTAGTCTCAGCTGTCATTAGCCACTCTAACTGTCCTTTAAAAACAGGCTTAATCTAAAAACCTCAAAATATTCGTTTGTTCGAATTGACACTTACTGGATTCATTTCTATTAAATACTTAACCTTATTTTTTCACTTACAATAAAACATGTTACTAACTACGAAACAAAGAAACACGCTGTTACAAAAAATATTGATCATAACGCTCAATTTTGCAGGAATGTGCATCCTATAAGTATTATTTACTAAAGTTAATCTATTATACGATGGATTCTTAAAATAACTAGACCGAAGACTGCAAAGTATTCCAATATGAGCCGCCATTTTGTTCGGGTGCTCCAATTTACTGGCAATATTTTTAAACGGCCCCAACGATGGCTCTAAGCAGCGGGGCAGCTGCAGCGTTGCAATTTTAATCCCCCGTGCAAGAAAGACGGCCCGGGCGGAAAAATTACAATCCCTATACTATGTGAGTCAAAGTGATAAATGAACTCGATTAGCTTTTGTTTTGGCACAACCTTGACAAAACCCTAAACTGTTATAGTACAGAATTCGACTGGAATCGATTAGCTATTGTTTTAGCAAAACCTTGACAAATCCCTAAACTGTTATAGTACAGAATTCGACTGAAATCAATTAGCTTTTGTTTTGGCAAAACCTTGACAAAACCCTATACTGTTATAGTACAGAATTCGACTGAAAGCGATTAGCTTTTGTTTTGGCAAAACCTTGACAAAACCCTAAACTGTTATAGTACAGAATTCGACTGAAATCGCATAGACTATGTTAACTACATTCATACTGACATTACAGCAACAAATGCTAGTCTATATTGCGATCTACAACTTGAACAAAACAGCCATTTTTCAGTTTTTTCAGCACTGGCCATGCACGAAACAAATAAGATTTTTTAAATAAGTATAGGTAGTAACAGAAGTCTCACATGTGACAGAGCCAAGTTAGGTGCGACGACGAGCGAAGCGAGGAGGAGCGTGTTAGATGAAACTGTATAAACAGCGCACGAAGCCGAGCGAGCGAAGCGAACATACCGCGGTAGCGGCCGATGAGTGCCAGAATAGATTTTTTAAATATAAAATAATTATACTATTTAACTAAGTTCTTCTAACATCGCTGAAGTTTTATTCAAGTTACAGATCGAAATAGACTAGCATTTGTTGCTGCAATGCCAGTACGAATGTAGTTAGCAAAGTCTACCCGATTTCAGTCGATTTTTGCAGTATACCAGATTAGGGTTTTGTCAAGATTTTGCCTAAACAAAAGCTAATCGAGTTCAGTTCCCACTTTGACTCAAATGGTATAGGCATTGTAAATTCGCGGCCGGGCGACCGGCGGATGGGCGGAGGCACGCGGTTGGCGATCTCACGAAAGTCGAAAATACTTTATTTAGTACGCGACATTAAAACATGGACAGAGATCGGCATATAAACAGTACAATTCAGTACATATAATTATGTTCCACGAAAATGTTCCATCTCAGATAACATATTTGACAAACATTTCATGTCCGATGTATGAAAATGCGATACCACTGCAATAAAACTCATCCTGTATAAAAGATTTTATTTATATGTAGTATATACGGCAAACGTACGCTTTACGAGTAAGGTGAGATCCAGAGATGCGCATTTTTCATCACATTGAGCTAACACTAGCAAGCGAAAATTTTATTTGGCCACGGTATAACCTTACCCGTTGCCGCTCGGTGAAAAAAGCAATGACATTGTTTTGTTATGTGCCCCAAGATCTCCGGACCCGGGAGATGACGGTGTGATATAAACTTTTTACCATTAGAATTACGATTTGAAACGGGATATTTACCATGCATATTTTTTTCAAAGGCATAAGAATTTCAACCGGGAAGATGGGTTTCAACTGTCAAGTGTCTGGCGTCCAGTGATCCGAAAGTTCTCAAATCGAAAAGAGACTGTTTCCGGAAAGAACTCGCGTATTGATACTGTGAGTGTGGTATGTCGTGACCGTAATCGAGTTTCAAGTGACAAGGCGGACGGTGGTAGTGACGGTGACACTGTGGGAAAAAAGCGAACCAGGAAGAGGGTAGATCGCTATGGTGTGTGGGTAGAATAAAACTCGCAGCACGTCAGTTAATCCTTGGTAATGGCGCTTGCAACAGTGCCGAAATATCGGGAACTCAAAAATACAAATATACATGGTAAATATCCCGTTTCAAATCGTAATTCTAATGTAAATGACAATGTAAGCTTGGAAACTTTTTACCACGTAACGACTTTGTTTCGATAACCCCTCTCTATGATATTATATCACATATCACACGCCAAAAAGGCTCAACGAAGCCGATAAAATGTATTAACTTTACGTCGAACCCACGTAACCGCCTACGCGTGTCCTCTACGGACGTTCTACGGATGAAGACGCGCTACCGCCCACGATTAGAAACCATTTTTTGCACGAACGTAGTTAGGTTAAAGTAATAGATTTTAAAAGTGAGTGGCTCTGTGAGCCGTGGAACGAGCGAGTGATATTTTGAAAATTTTCCAAATCTCAGTTTGCTCAGCTGTTCTCTCGCATTTCTCAACCTTTTCTAGTGGATATATAGATTTTTTTGTCGATTAAGTTTTAGGAAATATTCTCAATTAACACATTTGGGGTTTCAAACTAACCGCAAAATTAATTTGGTTTTAATAGCTAAAATTATTAGCCCATGGGGTAAGTGGGTCATAGGCGGATTTAGGTTCGCGTCTTTTCTGTGGACATACCAAAAGTTAAGGGCTACAAAGCTTAATTTTGGATTGGACCAGTAACCCGCATAAACAGTGTCTCCGTTTCTGTAAATCCCTGTAATAAAAACATAGCTAACATTCACATAAGCCGTTAACTATTGACCACAGGAGGGACGACTTTTGTTTTTTCAACTAAGTATGACCCAAGTGTGCGCGGGGGCTCCACAGCGTCTTAGGGAGGCGACACACGCGCGGGCAGCTTTCTCGCGCAAAGAATTGCCATCGCAATTCAGCGAGGGAATGCTGCCTGCGTAATGGTACAACACACGTAATTTATAATTCCTTTCTCAATACAGTGAAATCTAGATAAAGCGACAGTCAATGGACCGGTGATATTACGTCGCACTAACAGGACGTCGCACAAAACGGACTGATTTACTTTGAAAATGTTTGATATCAAATCTAATGTGTTGTGATTTCGAAGTCGTTAAAAGCGGTAAAATGTTATAAGCGGATTTTCCTCTATGTATTATTGTATCTATATACGACATGTAAAATGTAAAATTTTATTAATAAATGATTTACTTCCATTTATTGATAAAATAATAATATGTTACTTGTAAGTTTAATGCTTAAATTAAATAGATTAATACTGAAGAGTTTTGTATTCAGCCCCTACACCTGTAATTTCAAAGAAAAAATCAGATTCATCAATATATTAGTATTTAATGGAAAAATGTACGTAACAATAAACATTATCACCAGATTTCAAGTTCAAAGTCAATGGGAAGTAAAAAAGATATACGGAATTAAAAAAATTTGTGACAGATGCGTGAGTGACATCAATATGGTTCCGTTTGAACCCTTCGGGTACGGAACCCTAAAAAATGCACTCGCGGGGTCCGCGAGCACAGATCATATAGCCACTAGTTTATTTGTCAATAATATTTTTTTTTAATAATATTTTTTGGACAATATTACAAAATCAACCTAGTCCCAAACTAAGCAAAGCTTGTACTGGGTACCAAGTGACGATATACATACTTATATAGATAAATAGATACTTAAATACATAGAAAACATCCAAGACTCAGGAACAAATCTTCGTGTTCATCACACAAATACATGCCCTGACCGGGATTCGAACCCGGTACCTCCAGCTTCGAAGGCAGGGTCACTACCAACTAGGCTAAAGCGGTCGTCAAAGGTGTTGTACTCATACTCATACTCATACTCTTTATTGATAATATTGTTAAATATTACATGTCACATTACAATTTTGCACAATATATATAAAGTAACATTATCTTAGTACAATCATTATTAGATACAGTGTGAACAAATTGTTGTTAATTATTATAAATGTCAGTGAATAGCCATTATTAATTAATTTATACATGTCAAATATAATTTATTTAATTAATTAGCGTTATAAAAGTCATTTAATTTGTAGAACGCATGACCGATTAACCAGTTTTTTAACTTCTTAGTAAAAGTGTTAGGGTTGTCGACTGTTTTGATGTGGATTGGTAACATATTATATACTTTCGGGCCGATCACTTGCATAGTTTTGGGGGACTTGGTCAGTCTGTGACTGGCTGAGAGAAGCCGTGTTTTAGATCCCATACGGGTGCGGGTAAGTTTGTTTGTGTTGAAAATGTGTTTGTTACAGTGTACGTATTTAGCGATGTCGAAGATGTATTGTGACGGTAGTGTAAGGATGCGCATGTATTAGCTGTTAGCTTCACGTGGTCGGATCCTATAAATACCGGTATTGAGTTGGTTGGAGAGTGCCCGGGATCAGCTGCACCCAGCGCCATTAACCCCGGCCAGCTATAAATAAATCTAGAGCGACGACTCCCGGTAAATCTTTCGGGTAACGGTAAGGTTGAAATTATTTTTGCCAAATATCTATAAAAATGTTATTGGATTTAAAACCTTGTTGCTTGAACGATAAAATAGCTTTTTTAACGAATTACTTTGATGCTACTCAGCCAACTTAATTGATTTTAAGTATACAGCGTACTGGCTACTTATATAATTTCGTTGTCATAATTAGTTTTAGTGGATTATAAATAGAAGAAATATAGGAATAAAGCATAAGAAGGATTTTTGAGTGTTCTAATGCAGATAGGTCCTGCTTTTAATATAACTTTTGGATGTCATCCTGGGAGTACCAGTTTCATAACTTCCTTTATGCCACACCTGGCCATAAAGTGGCAATTACCGCACGCTCCGCGCGCGGAAAATCCCACTTCCTGGCCAGGGGGTGACATAAAATTTTGTACTTACCTCGGGCGGTAATTAAGAAAGCCTCAGATCGCATAATTATCGCCCTTGCCTTCGGCTCGGGCGTCAAATACCTGCGATCTGAGACATTCTTTGTTTTACCGCCCTTGGTAAGTAATGTACTATTATCACGTATCATTTGTCCTGCCCGTCACCACTTCTGTGGGTCAATACGTATCAGTATGTCGGTAAGTTTATGTTAGGTTATAATTAAATCCGATGGCGAACAATGGAAATACCGCACCATTCGCATCGTATTTTCCTGTCCACATTGCTAGTCACAAAAAGTCGCTGAAGTATGTCATATGAACCCCATTTTATATTTCTTACTTATACAGAATACTTCCTTATAGCGTTATTTATAGTGTAGCCTGGCAAAAACAATCTGGCTACGAAACAATTCATACGAGAAATGGCCTCGCTCTTATCTACATTTTAATTAGTGCACATCAATCGGGAACTTGCATGAATATCATTACATAGAGAAATTATATTATTAATCCAATAAAGATAGCCATTACAAGTGTATTACTGGAAGATTAATTCCGAAATTATTAGTATTTTGCCAAATATTTTAACTGAATGTTACGTAACTGGAAAGTAATTTAAAACGCGTCACGTCATTCCATCAGTCACTTCATTATCATATAAATAATAAAATAAATAAATATTTTTTGGACAATCTTACACAAATCAACCTAGTCCCAAACTAAACAAAGCTTGTACTATGGGTACCAAGTGACGATATACATACTTATATGGATTAATAGATACTTAAATGCATAGAAAACATCCAAGACTCAGGAACATATATTCGTGTTCGTCACACAAATACATGCTGCCTGAACGGGATTCGAACCCGGGACCTCCAGCTTCGAAGGCAGGGTCACTACCAACTAGGCTAAAGCGGTCGTCAACATATACATTTAATATGTATAAAATGGACAATGATTTATTATGGATGATTTATTATATTAAATGAAACTGAAAATATGTTATTTCTGTGATGCAAATAGTATTCATGAGCCATGAAATGTTTCACGTGTTATGCAGTGACGTCACGTCAGCCAGTGAACATTTACGCGTTATAATAATATTTGAAAAGTATTTTTTTATTTGAATTAAATAAATTATTTATGCATATTTTAACAGCAAGACGATCATGCATCCTAGGTCCTAAAATCTTTAACGCCTTACCCGATGACATAAAAAATATTGAGAGCACTAATGCTTTTAAAAATAAATTGAAAAAATGGCTAGCAGCCAAGCCAAATTATATAATTATAATATAAGAGAATTATATGACACTAAAATAATAATATAATAACCTTAATTGTAAATAATAATCGAATGCAATTTAATTTAATAATAAATGGACATGTAATTCAATACAACTCAATGTAATAACCCATGGACGTGTAATATTAGTAATATTATAAATAAATGAGTATAAGTATGAGTATGAGTAACTTTTGTATTTGGTATCTTTACGTAATCCTTAAATCTTTAAGATAGACCAGATCAATGAAACAATGCAAGTTCCCTATTACGTATACATATTCGCGGTCTGTCGCGTTTCTTGCTTACTAAGTTAGAGTATAAATGGCATAAAGCTAAAACAACCTGGAATTTTATTTTCATTTTCTAGTGCTCTTTGATGCATGAGAACGTTTTGCATTCATAGTCGAAGTTACGTACTTTTCTTTTCAGTTTCAGTGGAATTTCCATGTCGGAGCACCTACGGATTCATAAAAAGCAATTTAAATTTGATTACTCTACGAGTAGAGCACATAAAAAATGGACGCGGAGTAGGGACTATAGTATGGGGTTCTTTCTTCAAGAAAGGAGTGGATAATTTTTTAAAGGGTCGGCAACGCGTATGTGACACCCCAGGAGTTGCAAGCGTCCATAGGCTACGGTGACCGCTTACCATCAGCCGGGCCGTACGCTTGTTTGCCACTGACGTGGTATAAAAAAAAACGCGGGGCTTGTAGGTCATCGACACTTGCATTGGCTCTTGCGGTTACTTCATATAATTGATCCTGCATTTATTGCATTCACTTTCCTTTAGAGTTCCTCCACGTTGTGAACGGGCTTGTAGAAGTCTATCGAAAGATAGAACGCTGCGCTTGCGGCGTCCAACTCTGACACGACGCGTACACTTAGGCATTCCCGCTGGCGGGGACGTCCGCCGCGCGATCGCGACAACAGTCAAAATCAAAATCAAAATCAAAACATTTATTCTGCAAATAGGCCTCAAGGGCACTTTTACAAGTCAAAATCTATCTAGGTACATCAAATAAAAATAATACAATAATCAAAGTATCATTAATTAAATGTAGTGTTACATGTCAAAAATAAGAATAAGAAACTAATAACAATCGAGATTTGTTAGAGATGTATAAGGTCTCTAAGCGTCAAGATAAAAGGTAATAAAGTAAGTACACTAATCATAATAAAATATTTTGAGCTAAGTATATCTATAACACGACAACATGAAAATAATAAAATCTAATCAGTGACACATATAGTCCCTATTCGTCCCGGTACCGCCGCACACCGGGTAGAGTCAGTCCGACCCAGGTCGGGCCTAGCTGAGTTTCTTGCTGGACTCTTCTCAGCTAGGCTAGGTTTAGTGAACCAGCGACAAAACTCTCAGTAGCTCGATTCCACTCACACCTCAGATTCTGTTGAAACCGCCCAACCAATCTCACTGGAGCGCAAACTCTTAGAGTATTCCAGTGTTCCAAACCACACGCGTGGTCGTGCCGGAGGTTTTCCCCTGGATTTTCCCCAGGCTACTCTCCAACCGCGCACTCCTATCGCTTTATTGGGCCCGGCCTATAAAGCCACAGTCAGGTTAAAAAAAAGGGCTTGTAGAAAAAAACTCTCTTTTGTACCCCCCGTAGTCGGATTTTATATTAAAAAAATGCTTTCAAAAGGGCGTGCAGGTTGTACAACGATACATTTCTGAATAAGTAGTTTCAAAACCCTAAGTTTGCAAATCAATAAGGATGGTGCTAAAAAATATCCAAGAGAATAAGGTGCAGTGGGGGCCGCTAGTGTGATGGGCAAAACTTTGCAAGTTTATCTTCACTGTATGACATTAATTTTGTTATAATTGTAAACTTGAAATTATTATTCCTTCTTGAACTGTAAATTAATATTTTGACATGAAAAATGTATTACTTATTATAGTCAGACTTTCTTATATTGTAAATTAATATTTTGACATGTAAAAGTGCCCTTGTGGCCTATTTGCAGAATAAATGTTTGATTTTGATTTTGATTTTGAATGAGTGCCCATCACACTAGCGGCAATTGTATAAAAAAACTATGGACTAAAAAAAGATGTAAGATTGTAAGATTCAGCGTTTGTAAGGGGCAATCTAGACTGCGGGAATTTAAAACTAATTGAAATATTTTCCTTGTTTTACATCATTTAAGTACTAGTGCCATCATGGTGAAAATGTGAAAGCGCTTTTCTGCTATCCGGGTATAGATAGCACTCTAGTCATCATTCAGCCGGAAGACATCCACTGCTGGATATAGGCCTCCCCCAAGGAGCGCCACAGCACACGGTCGCGAGCCACGAGCATCCAGCGACTCCCCGCTGCCTTGACCAAGTCATCAGTCCACCTAGTGGGAGGCCGTCCAACGCTTCGTCTTCCCGTGCGAGGCCGCCATTCGAGAACCTTTCTTCCCCAACGATTTTCGGTTCTACGAGCAATGTGGCCCGCCCACTGCCACTTCAACTTGCAGATTCTCTGAGCTATGTCGATAGCACTCTAGTAAATGATGTAAAACACGGAAGATATTTTCGATAGTTTAAATTTCCCGCAGACTAGATTGCCCCTTACAAACGCTGCATCTTACAAACTTACATCTTTTTTTAGTCCATAGTTTTTTTAAACAATTGCCAATAGTGTGATGGGCACTCACTTGCACCAGGTGTGACTCGGGGTGGGTAATTCGATTGGACTAGTTTTTATAGTTTAAATTAGTTTTATCTTAGCTTAGAATTTGTATTGTGCTTTCATTTAATAAAATACTATATTGTCACGATTGTTTTAATTTATTATTTACATTATATCTTTACGCGTTTTGCATGAACACGTAAATAACTCTTAAGTTATATTTCTGTAATTTCACTTGTGTAAGTCTACGATATACTAATTATTTTTTTATATAATTTATAAGTATAAAAGACATTGTTTCTTAAATAAATAATATTTATAACTTTTCAATAGAAATTATTTCCATATACGGTCAAGTTTAAAAATGTGTGTCGTATTACTCATCTCATAGATTTATACCGTGACCTTAAGTCGACATAACAGCTATGGGACATATTTTTGTGTAAGTTGTATGCAGTTAGAATAAACTATGGCCCACTTCAGAGATCGCACTCGTCTGACAATAGTGCAAAAGGCATTCACTGCCGGCAACGCATATGTGCGTTTACGTCCATACAGTTTAGGCGACCTGGCAGCACATGTGTTAAAAAATCGGCCAAGTGCGTGTCGGACTTCGCACATTTAGGGTTCCAAAAAGCGCAAAATTAAGCTGGTTTTAATTGAAAAATAAGTGATAGATAGATAGATAGATAGATTCATTTATTTCCTTTAGAAAATAACATTATTATTTTACATCAAAATAAAATGGATTCATTAAAGAATCGTCTACAATAATTTCAAAACTTCAAAACAATAATAATAAATTAAGAAATGTCACATGTTAATGAAATAATAGAATAAAAATGTCTAAATGTATACATGACTAGGATATCCTAGGTGATGTCAAATATCAAATTCAAAAATAATAATATTCCAAATATAAAATTTCATTTATTAATACGTTAGTATCTATGGTAAAATATAAGTAATAATAAATATTATCGCCAAATTTCAAGTTAATAATTCAATGGGAAGTTTAAAAATTCTTCGAAATAAAATTTTGTAACTGACGACGGACGGACGGACGAGTGAGTGACAGCAATAGGGTTCCGTTTGGACCCTTTGGGTACGGAACCCTAAAAATCTAGCTCTTGTTACATCTCTATCCACATACTGTGCCACATACCTGTTTCTAGTATATACAGGGTGTCCAGTAAATAATGGACAAGCTTCTAACCACCGATAGAGCATCTGAGGCTGGTCCAGAAAATGGACTTTCAGGTTTAGTAAAAGTTGCTTGGTTTTCGAGATAATCGAATTTTTCCATTTTCTTAATAATTGGTACCTTCTTTGACTTTAATGTCCGTCGAGGCCATAAATGAAGAGATATTCTCGTTCTTTTTATTGCTAAATATTCTCTAATGGTGTTGCTAACAGACAGGGATTAGAGCAATAGAGTTGCCAGGACTCATTATTAAAAATTAGCCTATGGACGCTAGCTACTCCAGAAGATTCCCAAGCCAGTTGCTGCCTACCCTTATTGACTTGTGGATGGTTGTGCTGACAGCTACTAGAGACGAGGTCCTACATAAAGTTATCTCTATTTTTCATTAACAACTTTTTTCGTTGACTCAGGTGGTAGCCAATTATTAAGAAAATGGAAAAGTTCAGTTATCTCGAAAACCAAGGGAATTTTACTAAACCTGAAAGTCCTTTTTCTGGACCAGCCACTGGTGCTCTATCGGTGATTAGAAGCTTGTCCATTATTTACTGGACAACCTGTATATACATTCCATTCCGTACCTCTAGTATCAGTTATTTCGAAATAAAATACAAAGAACGTGTTTGCGTATAATCTCAACGCTCAAAACTTTCAATTTTTTGTCATATAAAAGTTAACAGTAGTTATCAACTATTAGGCACTAACTCTAGTTATAGTATAAATATTTCTAAAGAGATCCTATACGCGGGCCACCAAAAGTGACAGGAAGGGTCTTATGCAGATAAATTGAGAATTGGTTTAAAATGGCTGCCGGTTTACCATAAATGACTACCCTAGCTTGGGCGGGTAGTCGCTTGTGTGACGTATTTGGGCACAACTGTCATATAAAATAAGTTGTGTTCGACAAAAAAAAAGTGAAACTGTGACAGGGACAACAAATGATATGTAACTCTCTGTCGCTCTTATACAAAAATGTATATGACTGTCTCGCTCGGTTGTGGTATTATTATTTGCATGTCGCGTCTGGTAAGTCTGTGGGCATTAAGCTTAGAACATTTAACTGAATAGGTAAAAATATTATGGCCAATAGAAACTTATGCCTATGACTACGATGCAATATTATATTCTGTCGTAAAGCTATTTATTGCTTTACGTATCGAGGAACGGTTTTACGATGACTTTACTTGACTTATTTTGCACTTGCTATAAAGAGAAATAAATAACAGTGGCCTACATAACTCATGTCTACTCGTGTTCTAAATCATGCATATAATTAAGGAGCAGAGTGCCCCATTAAGTAAGTAATTACGTCTTGCGGTATGCTAATAAAGAGTATAATTATTAAATTCTCTGAATTATTCAAATCTACCCGACCGATCTCGCAATGAGGACCCAGCTCAAAGCAAACCACAACTCAGTATCGCCGGTATCGCAACGAAACGCACGTAATTAATGTTGCCAGATGATTACATTTCTTACATTTTTCGTAACTTGACTGGCTCGCGTAACATGTATGTAACTTCGGTTGTGAAGGAAATTGTCATAACTTTTGTAAATAATGAAACTATTTTTTTTTATGTTATAGTCGGTCTGTTCATGCTTGCTAGGACATAGTGACCATGTTAATACTAGTGTCTTTTTATAGGGGATTGACGAGAGACATCATCCTGTTGTGGATTCGTTTTTATTATCAGTGACTTAGAGACCATATACATCTCTAACAATATTAAATTAATTTTAATTTTGACGCTCACTCTCACTCCTTGTTTAATCTTGAGACCTTATACTTTTCTAACTTTACTGATGTTGTAATATTTGTAATAGATAACTTTGCAAGTTTATCTTCACTCTATGACATTAATTTTGTTATAATTGTAAACTCGAAATTATTATTCCTTCTTGAACTGTAAATTAATATTTTGACATGAAAAATGTATTACTTATTATAGTCAGACTTTCTTAAATTGTAAATTAATATTTTGACATGAAAAATGTATTACTTATTATAGTCAGACTTTCTTAAATTGTAAATTAATATTTTGACATGTAAAAGTGCCCTTGTTGCCTATTTGCAGAATAAATGTTTGATTTTGATTTCGATAGGGGGCTAACGAGCAGATGTATCGCCTGATGGTAAGCAAATACCGTCGCCCATAGACACCTGCAACACCAGAGGAGTCGCAAGTGCGTTGCCGGCCTTTCAGAAGGGAATACGCTCTTTTCTTGAAGGTTTGAAGGTCATATCGGTGCAGAAATACCGCAGGCGACAGTTCATCCCATAATTTGGTTGTGCGAGGCAGGAAATTTCTTGAGAAACGCACAGTTTTGGACTGCCAACCATCTAAGTGGTGAGGATGAAAATGCTGACGCGTAGGACGATGACGAAAAGAAAAAAAACAAAAGAAAGGTCAATTATATCTAACCAGGACCAAACGAGACAATTTATAGGTTTCCATGCAGAAAAAGTGACAAAACCCACGTAGGACTCTGTCTGTCCGTGCAATTTATGGCATTTGAGATACCGCCCGGTGTAATTCTGTCACCGAATTCTAGCTGTAAGTGGCTACTCATTTCTTAAAATCGAACGGTTTGATAAGTAATTATGAGAAATGATAACAATGTATCTTTTTTATCACAAATGTAACGTTTCAAGAAACAGTTATTTTACGTCCCAAGGGGCCTAGTAATAAATGAAATAAATAAATATTAGAGGACAATCTTACACAAATCGAACTAGCCCCACAGTATGCTCAAGAAGGCTTGTGTTACAGGTACTAGACGACGATATGTTTAATATAGATATAAATACTTAAATACATAGACAACATCCAAGACTCAAAACAAATATTCATGCTCATCACACAAATATTTGCCCTGACCGGGATTCGAACCCAGGACCGTCAGCTTCACAGGTAGGTGCACTACCCACTAGGCTAAACCGGTCGTCAAAATAAATCTGTAGATATTAAGCAGGCTCGAAACGAACTAAAATAATAATTTGGTGATCCTTCAGTTTAAATTATTTCCAGTGATCCACGGGCTTAATGCAATTCAATTCTCTTTCCTGTTGCGAGGTACAGGGTAGACTTAACGAGATGTTAAAGCGAGTTGAAAAAAAGAGATAAAACTTTAGGCGGAGTACCAATATCGCCGTCCTCGTGCGCCGGGGGTCGCAAAGATTAAAGAATAACAGCACCGGTAAAACAACTGGTTAGCAGAATAGCAGATTGCTAATGGCATTTTTTGTAAGTAACATGACCACAATTTCCTTCTTTAATTATCTACTTTTCCTCTTGCAAAACATTGCTAAGTTTTCACGACACACTAGAGTGGCTAATGAAAGGTGATATTAGAAAAAGCGGCCAATTTAAAATATCCACGTGGTGCATCACTGCGTATAATGTGACAAAACAATACTAGATACTTGGATACAATAACATTACCAAAAAGAAGATTTATGATGTTTAAAAAATATTCCGAGTCTGTTATGGAAGTAGCAAATCAAACGGAATAATGTACTATGATACGATTTACAATATCTATTAAGTACTTAAACATAAACTACATACATATTGTAATGATCCTGTTTTTGGTTTTTGTTTTTAGTGGTAAAAAATATTTGTATTAGTATATTTGTATTTGCTGTATCCTGTTTCTGACCCGTAAAGGATCAAGCAATGTTAGTCTCCATTGACACTGCAATTAAGTGACGTTTGACACATTTGACGTAATGGTATAATTACCATTTAAAAAGTTTAAGAGAAATCTCAGTCTCAGTTTTCATTTCGCTCTATCCTCCTGACGACCGGCATCCTATATATAGTACATAGGCCCCAATTAAGTTTTGACTCTATGTCAATTTGACAGAGTAACATTTATTCTGCCAAGTTTTGATACCCAGTCGTCAGGAGGCTATACCGGTTGAAACGTTCTGAATGTCATCATCTTTCTTATATAAAGTTTATGTAAATAAATAATGTTACTTAAGTAGCTTGCGTGATGATCCTTAAGTATCATGTACTGTAATTAAAATATGAAAATAATGTTACTTAAGTGGCTTGCGTGACATTCCTTAAGTATCATGTATTCTAATTAAAATATACAGATAATGTTACTTAATATACAAAGTATCGGTAGGGTAGCAGTAGAGTCAATATCGGATCCAGCATTCATTACAAATTCACCTCTAAGTACAAATACTTTTGAATAAAATTATATGAACCGTTCACTCAGCCTTATTTTCTTGAATTCTCTTTGCAGATATTGTGCTACGAGATCGTCGATAATTTAGGGTTTGAATTATTCAGCAGTCGTTTTGGGATAATTCTTAAATTGAAGCTTTCGCAGTTGCGCAAAGCTTAATGAAGTGACTTGTGGTTCGCAAAATGTAGTAGTTTGTCCGTTGACTGTAGTTCATCTGGATAATATTTTATCATTTGACTACTTTATCACTACATAGTATAAAACAAAGTCGCATTCTCTGTCCCTATGTCCCTATATCCCTATGTATGCTTAAATCTTTAAAACTACGCAACGGATTTTGATGCGGTTTTTTTTAATAGATAGAGTGACTCGAGGGGAAGGTTTATATGTAGACCTGTACATGCATCAGCATTGCACCCGTGCGAAGCCGGGGCGGGTCACTAGTATTAAATACGACGAAAAATATGTGCATAGTACAGGAGTTTCTCCTGGTGATGGTGAAGTAATTTGACGGGAGCCTATGCTGAGGGAATCTTTAAAGGAAACTCTTCCAAATATTTTGCCGAACTATTTATTTTGACGTTTGTCTATTTATATACTTTCGCCCATAGACAATACAATATAAAGGCCGTAATACATTCAATTACTTCCTCGCACAATGTATCAGCATTACGATATAGCGAGGAAATGCCACCAGCATCCTCAGTACAATGCCCTAAGGGCCTGTTTTAGATTTAAGTTAGTTGTAATATTATTTAAGTTATTGTAATTTAATTATTATTACCGCCTGTAAATCAATAAATGTTTCTTTAATATGGATAACATTCTTAAGGTGTTATATACATGTTCTCCAACACAGGTACTACATGGAAATCTCTGATTCGGTTTATTCCGGTAGGTACTACTGTAGTGTTGATATTAAGGTGAAACAAATGAATCCCTTTCGGTATCGAGACCCTTGATCCATGGGGCCCCTTCAAAGAAATCTTCGAAGAGGCTTAAAGATACTACCGATGACCGAAGAGCTGGCAGCTACCTCGCACAGAAAATTAGTCTTACTATTCAGCGAGGAAATGCTGCCAGCGTCTTCGGCACAATGCCGCACGGGCCATTTTTAGATTTAGTTTAGTTTTTAATTTATTTTTTATTTTTATAGACTTAAGCCTTATATTCATCATCATCATCATCATTTTAGCCGAAAGACGTCCACTGCTGAACATAGGCCTCCCCCAGGGCTCGCCATTTAGACCGGTCCTGTGCCGTTCGTTTCCACCGGATTCCCGCGACCTTCACCAGGTCATCACTCCTTGTCGGAGACCTACCGACAGCTCGTCTTCCGGTGCGTGGACGCCACTCAAGCAGTTTCTGGCCCCATCGACCGTCAGTCCTGCGAGCAATGTGCCCTGCCCACTGCCACTTAAGTCTCGCAATTTTGAAGGCTATGTCGGTGACCCCAGTCTTATATTATTTAATTGTTATAGTATTTTATTTGTTTCAATAAAAATTACTTTTAGAATTTATTGATCGTACGTCTCGGCTTAGAATCTATTTTATTTGTTCGCACAAAAAGCGTAATTACATATATAATTTCTAATCCGTCTTCATCCAGCCAATGTTTCTGCAACTGGGAATGGCTGACCTCTCATTACGTGCGGTCTACGAACGTGTTTACGTCCCGCAACACAAAGCCCGTCAACATTTGATAAAAGTATTAAATTTCAGTTACTTTTTATCTTTCCCTTCGATCTTGATTTAACGTCTTCCGAGGTCATTACTGAGGCACACCGGAATGGGTCCGCTTAATGAAGTCGTGAAAGAAAATTGAGTTTAGTTAAAGGGGCGAATTTAATTCGATTTCAAACTTTTTGAATGAATGTCTCAGTTTAAGAATGCCACCATCAAGAAACCGCAAAATTAGATGGGAGCGAAAAATGGAACTGTCGTTCGTGGTTAATTAAAATAAATTATTCACCGTCTTCTTTAATAAATTGCTCGATGTCTCGGTCACAAATCGTTCCCGGCTGAATTGTAATTCCCCAATAATGATGCAGCTATATTTCTTTTGTATCGCGCCTCTTATTTGGAATATTTCAGTTGCTACGTTGATATTTCATGTTTTGATTGCTTTTCTGTATGAAATAAATTTAATTCCCCATACAATTCGCATTGAATTCTCGCCGAGCGAAATATTTTATTTGCCCAGTTCCTTTTAAACTGAGTACTTACAAATATAAGTACTTGAATGTTTGATGTCTTCAAGTCATTATGAGTTCAATAGTTCAAATGCACCGTAAGGGTATAACGTACAGTCAAGATCAAAAATAATGAATACCTACACTCTCTATGGAAATTCAAAACAAAGTGTACCCATTATTTTTGCTCTTGAGCGTAAGTTCATTAAAAAAAAGAACATTATTTTGACGACCGGTTTAGCCTTGTGGGTAGTGCACCTGCCTGTGAAGCTGACGGTCCTGGGTTCGAATCCCGGTCAGGGCAAATATTTGTGGGATGAGCATGAATATTTGTTTCTGAGTCTGGGATGTTTTCTATGTATTTATATGTATTAAATATATCGTTGTCTAGTACCCATAACACAAGCTTTCTTCAGCTTACTGTGGGGCTAATTCGATTTGTGTAAGATTGTCCTCTAATATTTATTTATTTATTTAATATTTTTTTAGATTTATATTGATCACCTCTGTCAGCATGACATAAGGTTGAAATTGCCACATATTCGGTCAGTTTACTTGTGTGACTTTTATTTAAGTACCTTGTATTTTTCTAATATTGAAATACACACGAGATCAATAATTTCGGGTCACCCTAAATTAAATAACCGCAAGATTATCTAAATATTTTACGCTAGTTTTATTTACATGATATATTATTCTTCTTATACCTAACAGTATTAGCAATTCCCAGGATCCTATCATAAAATGACAATCTCCAAAACTGACGATTTTTGCGATATCTCGCTCCGTTAACATTGTTTTTTTCATGGGTTTTTAGGAGTCCGATTTAAACCTGGAAACGTTAATTATTTAACCGTTATTTTTACAGGTTAGATGTATAATTAAATAAAGATCATGACAGGATTAAAAAACTGTACGAGCTTGCACTATTATAGGTAATATACGGTAAGACGGCGGTGTCAAGTTGTATTAGGTCGCGTTCAATTTTTAGGCGAAGCGTGCTACACACACCGTCATTAACCACCTAGGTTTCGCCGGAAGATCAGCGCCAGCTCCCTGAGTCGGCATTACGCTGAGGCGTAACCTTTTTGTGGCGATTCCTTGTTTTTTTCTAATTACGTTTATTTATCTATATTTTCTGTTTGTATCGTCACGAATAAATGTTTTTCTTCTTCTTTCTTTCTTTCTTTCTATTTCACCGACCCGTATTTTTTGCACGCGAGTGTATCACTCACATGCAGTCCTCGATAAATAGAAGATAATTACGTATCTATCTGACAGTGACGGTGGGCCGGTTTCATTCCATTTTACGTATGTACCTAATTATAGAACAAAAGTGATATTTGTCAACTAGAAAACACCAATCATTACCCCTCTACCCATAGTACATGATCTGTCGTTTAGTTAAGACTTAGGGGCTACTCCGAACTTGGAAATCCGAACTTCGTATCGTGCCGTCTCTTTCACTCTCGTTTTATACACTATATGAGTGTATAAACGTATCGTGCCGTCCCTTTCACTCTCGTGTTATACACTATATGAGTGAAAGGGAGGGCACGGTACGAAGTTCGGATTTCGAAGTGCGTAGTAGCCCCTGAGTCTCGTTTGCTCGTCAACGCCGTCACTTAGGCCGAGTTTTATAAAGATACGTTAGACCAAATGTCAGATCAAATTTCAGTAACTCAGTACATTTTTTGACATAACAAACCGACATAAGGCGCAGTCCTGTGTTAGAGTTGACTGCTCCAACAAAATTGTAGTTGTAATTGTTGTTCTCTTATTAAGTGTAAATATGTCACACGTTAGTGTAAATTTTATAAAATAGACGCCTTCGAGATGTGGTATTGGCGAAGACTACTCCGTATTCCGTGGACTGCTATGCGCACTATCGAGTCAATTTTAAAAGAGCTCAACATCACCACGCGACTCTCGACCATATCCCGGACTCGGGCTCTCAGCTTCTTCAGCCACATTATGCGGTCCACCAAGCATGACCTCGAGAGAAACATTAGGTCAAATAAATGGCAGAAGAGCTCAAGGCAGGGCACCCGCTAGGTGGTCTGATCCTATTAAGAAGGCACTGGGTGGTGACATGCACCACTCGGTTCACACAACTTACAACCGCACCATTTGGAAACAAGCCATGTGTATTTTTTTAATAGTTTACATTAGCAGCGGTACTGCTTAATACGAAGGAACGGTTGATGAATTTGGAACTGGGTAGCGATTGCACCTATAGCTCAGTTGGCTAGAGCGACTGGCCGCGAGTAGAGATGTGTAACTCATGAAGGAGTGATTCAAATAAACTGCATCTTTTCGTATAATTCACTCGCTCACTCGCTCACTGAAGGACGAAACAACTCACTATATCCGTAACAATCACCAATTCCCAACACAACTGAGCCCGTGAGCCGAACTGACTGGTGTGATGTGAGTGTCTGAGCAGGTTGCGCGTGCACGTTTACGTACGATAGAAAAAGTAACCAATGTGTGAGTCGCTCCTTTCCACTCCTTTCGCTCAGTTAAACTTGTGTGAGTGATTCATTTCTACGTTCCATTTCATAAAATTTAGCATAATAATATAAAGTAACGGCATGATTTTGCACAATTAAATGGCTCTGAATTGAACAAAATATCAATATTGAAGTAAATTTTAATAAACAATTGAAAGTAATAAAACGATATGAAATATATTTGTTTCGTAGATGTATCATAGTTTACTTTTGTTTCACACGGCGCTGTACGTCGCTCACCATCCGGTCAGTAAAATTATCTTTCGTATGTCGCGATTTAAAGAGTTGTTACGAGCTACAGATTCACTGAGCGAAATGAGCGAAAAGAGTGATGTATATCATTGTGACATAAAGATATGAATCGCTCCTTTCACTTCAGTGACACGTTTTGCGCATCTCTAGCCGCGAGTGCCGGGAGGTCGCAGGTTCGAATCCTGCTCGGTGCCTAAATTTTTAAATTTTTCCTACATTCAGAATTTAAGCCATGAGTAGTCGCGATCCTCAGCAATGAGGGACCGAGGAAGAAGAAAGTGCAAGGTAACTCTTTACCCCTAACGCTCGTCCGGACAGCTACTGAGTATACATACTAAAACCGAAGACATAATTTCGTGATCAAACACATTTTCCCCCATTAACGCAAACTTGTCCATGTACGTACAGGAGAACACAAGTCACTCTTAAGTAGTTGACTGAGAGACTATTATTGCTTAATCCACACGCCTTATTACTTGGGTCGTGCTATACGAAGAGGCAATTTCCAAACAAAAAGGAGTACTTAAGAGCCCTTATCAGTTAAAAAACGCTCATCTATTTAGGCCATTTTCTGTTAGAATTGACACATACCTTGTCATTTTCTCAGTGTTAATATCTAGAACAGCGTGCGAATTACGTAATTTTATGTACTAACGGTAGATAGATTTTACTGACAATTTTGAAGTATAAATGTATGAGCTAACAATTAAAATTTGACATTAAAATCTACCTAACGGTAGTAAAAAGTTGCGTGATTACCCCGCTGGACTATTGCAACCTTATTACATAAACTTCTAATGTACTTTTTGCATTTTTCATTAAGAAATTTCGTTTCAAACATCACTCCAAATCGACCATTTTCAAGCTAAAAACTACTTTTTTCCGCTTAAATTCTATTACACACAATAAAATAAAAAAATGGCTATGTTACCACATGAAACTTTAATAAAATCATAGTAGCCTTTGGGCCATTCTACTTTTTCATGTACATAATTTTCAGACACTTTTTTTAATGCAGATTTTGGAATACTTCGCCCTCACCTCATATTTTTGTATTGTTATTTAGACAGAGGTTTAATTACAGTACCACTTCCGATAGTTGTGTTAATCAACGAACCACAGCTAATATCCATAAATCGAGTAACACAGTGGTCCTTGGATGTCTCACCATTCGTATGAAAAAATAGTTTTTACCAATGTGTTACTAACCTTTTACAGGAATATGTTAATATTTAAGTATTTTTACCTATAAAATCCTTTTATTAGGTTCTGCAGGCGAATCACGTAACTTTATGTACTAACGGTAGTTAGATTTTACTGTCAATTTTGAAGTATAAATGTATGGGCTGACAGTTGAAATTTGACATTAAAATCTATCTAACGGTAGTACGAAAGTTACGTGATTACCCCGCAGGTACTGTTTCGAATTCCTATTTTTGTACACTGATTCAATACCTATTATAGATATTTTTTGTAATAGAAAACTGGTCATGAAAAAGTAGAATGACCCCTTTAATCACTTTATTGATATTATCAATACTTTTGTCATAATTTGAAATCAAAACATTTTAAAACTTATAAAGCCTCTTAAGTCCGGCGCAATATACCTAACACTGCTAACAGTATCGCAGCACCTGCGATCAGGCAGGGCACGCAAACTTCCGACGTTTTAACTAGCACAAAGTTGTTAAGGCTGCATTGATTTTATAACGGCGTCGTGTGTCGAACTCTGCTTAAGAACCGACTTCAAATACCGAGGCTTGAGAAAAAGTTAGATAACCAGCGGAGTAGTTTGGAGCGCTTTTCTATAGCAGTAACAATGTTCCGGTACATTGCAACTTTCTTTACTGTAGTAGTTTTTGGTTGTGGCACAGGTAAGTAGGGCTGACGCGCATTTACGTAGACCGAAACTTTCATGTTTGTTCTTTTATACACACGCCTAAAGGGTGGTGTACAGCGACATCTACCAGAAGACTCATGCTTCATTAACGGCACTAACGTCTCAAATCCTATTGAGGATCGTCAGTTATGATGCGCCATCCCATACCCAAATTTAGAATGAAGGAAAAAATTGAAAAATTTAGGCACCGAGCAGGATTCGAACCTGCGACCTCCCGGCACTCGCGGCCAGTCGCTCTAGTCAACTGAGCTATAGGTGCAATCACTACCCAGTTCCAAATTCATCAACCGTTCCTTCGTATTAAGCAGAATGAATTGAATTTGGAACTGGGTAGTGATTACACCTATAGCTCAGTTGACTAGAGCGACTGGCCGCGAGTGCCGGGAGGTCGCAGGTTCGAATCCTGCTCGGTGCCTAAATTTTTCAATTTTTTCCTTCATTCTAAATTTTCATGTCTGCTTCTAGTTTGTAGAAAACATAGCAACTTTTTAATATTATAATATTGCTTCATTTCAGTACAGCGCGCTAGATACCGAGAGCGAATCTAAATAAATATTAAATCAAAGAAACTGTTTAGAATTGAAACAATAACAAACTTCATTAATTCAACTTATAACAACCGAAGTTCGTGATAAAGTTTAATTACTAGACTGGGTTTTATGTTAAATTATGTTTCATTTATTTGTTAATATCGGGGATCTTAAAGGCTGGTCCATTGTGCACAGGTGGCTGCGGTGACGCGCGCTATAAACAGCTCCCGCCGCTTGTGCAGTGGACACATTTTACTCTCTTTACCGTGTGATAAAGTCTGGCAGTCCTTTGTTCCAACGGCTATTCTTGAAAATTTAAAACCGGTCCTTGCAGTAAATTCACACTTACCCCTGGACCGAGATACCACTCGATGAATAAATTAACATTCACACAGTACGTATCGGAACGGTTTTTAGTCGGTGACTAAAAACTGACCGAACTCACTAACTTAACCTCACCTGAACCAAAAATCAAAATCAAAACATTTATTCTGCAAATAGGCCTCAAGGGCACTTTTACAAGTCAAAATCTATCTAGGTACATCAAATAAAAATAATACAATAATCAAAGTATCATTAATTAAATGTAGTGTTACATGTCAAAAATAAGACTAAGAAACTAATAACAATCGAGATTTGTTAGAGATGTATAAGGTCTCTAAGCGTCAAGATAAAATGTAATAAAGTAGGTACACTAATCATAATAAAATATGTTGAGCTATATCTATAACACGTCAACATGAAAATAATAAAATCTATTAAATAGATATCCTCAGAGATGTATAAGGTCTCTGAGCGTCAGTCTAAAAATAAAATCAAATGAGAACAGCGGGGCTAGCACAACTGCCGCTGCGACGCGACGCGAGTAGAGAAAAATCTACGCTCCTCTTTCTATTCCGCACAGTTTGAGCGAAACAGGAATCGCCGAGTCGCGTGAGATACGACTTGGCAGCAAGTTGTGCTAGCCTACCAGAGCGAATAATGTAACTCGGCCGAATTGTGAAGTTCCTTCGAATTTTGTAGATCATCGTTTTTGCATTGCTGTTAGAAGACTCTGCTGGAGTGCTACCGCGAACCACAAACGAAGTTTTCCCTCTCTATCGCACTTATGTGTAAACTTGCAAGTGCGACAGAGAGAAAATTTCGAATGCCGTTCGCGGTAGCAGACCTGAGTCTGTACTTCGTATCGCGCCGTCCCTTTCACTCTCGTTTTATAAACAATATGAGTGAAGGAACGGCACTATACGTAGTTCAGAGTAGCCCCTGAGACTAAGTCACGTCATCGTGGATCTGCGCCTTACAAAAGCCAATCCGATTTGAGTGTGATTTTCGACACAATTTAACTCCATGAAGTAAATCAACAAAGATATTACTTTCAACTTATATGGTTTTCCAGCTAGCCTTAAAATTTACCGTAAAACTGTAAATTTTTCATCAACTGACAGCTCAATGACGTGCGACGTTTTATCGGTCCGAATTACGCTAAGGATTGCGAGACCTTAAGTGGCAGTGGGCAGGGCACATTGCTCGCAGGACTGACGGTCGATGGGGCCAGAAACTGCTTGAGTGGCGTCCACGCACCGGAAGACGAGCTGTCGGTAGGCCTCCGACAAGGTGGAGTGATGACCTGGTGAAGGTCGCGGGAATCCGGTGGAAACGAACGGCACAGGACCGGTCTAAATGGCGAGCCTTAGAGGGGGCCTATGTTCAGCAGTTGACGTCTTTCGGCTGAAATGATGATGATGATGACGCTAAGGATGCGTCTGGCCGCAACACCTACTTTCAACTCTTAGGGCGGTGCACCAAACTGTCTGTAATCGTAAGCGGTGTTCGTTAAAATCTGATTGAATGGAAAGTTTGACAAGTTTCTATGGGATGACAGCTGCCGGCGCCATATTTGATGACCGGCCTGTGATCGTATGTTGGTGCAACCGACCCTTAGAATACAAGTTCGTATGGAAAACACACACTATATAAATCCTATTCTAGTTGCTCCCATTCTGAATCAATTTCTAATACACTTAAATGAAGAACGCTATTACGTAATCGTGGGGGGCAGTTTCTGCGATACAAAGACGTATTAAAACGCCATCTCAAAGCCTGTGATATGCCTGTTGAGCGCTGGGAGGACCTTGCATCGATGAGACCGGAATGGCGTTATAGAGTCCGAAAAGATATAGCTTCTTTTAAAGAAACTCGACTCGAACACCTGGACCATAAGCGCCATCTACGGAAGACTCGGCTCAAGCCCTCATATTCCTACACAAAAAATGATCAGGGGCAGTTATACTGCATACAGTGCGACCGAACATTTATATCCAAATTTGGTTTTGCGAGCCATATCCGTGCCCATCAGAGAAAGTTGTAAGAGTCGCCGTCGTCCGATACGACAAGGAGGACTATATATATATTACAAAGCACGCTTTAGAGTAATCACAGAATGTGAATTAGAGCTGTAATTTAATTTGGTAGGAACATGGATGCAGCGTTCTATAAAATGTGAGTCTAAGGCGCCCGGTTCTAATTTTAACACACGTAAATCCTAATATTTTACTTACAGAGGGAAAATACCGGGGATTGGAGGCGAATATTCCTTGATAAAGTGTTTAATCCGCCCACTTAGATTTTTATCGAGATCCTTGCCGCCTTATTAAGCTGGTTCATAAGAAAAGGGCATTTTACTAATGCATCAACGTTATCAACTTGAAATGTTTTGAGTCTCCAGTCGCCCTTAATTAAAGGTGACAGACACATTATTTATTTATAATGACGACCTTTCAAATTCTTTCGGATTTAGGCGTAGGTGTAGGCTTCTTTCGTGTTTTAAAAAAGTTTTTTTATTTTTTATTATTAAAGTTCCAAATAATTTAACGCAGAGTTTGAAATTGCTTAACTGCTAAAGCCATGAATGACTTATTTACAGCTAGAGTTCGGACTAGGACTTACATTACATTCAGTTTAAAAGCGTGGAGAACGGATTTTTGATGTATCAAACAGAAACGTTAAAATAAATGCTGATGCTCGTTTGCATAACTCAGTTATATTTTGTGATCAGCGGACTCAGATTTCAGTAGCACTGAATAATTAACTAAATTTACCGAATTTAAAAATACACCGTTTTAAATATCACTCCAAATCCACAAAATATCAAGCGTAATACTAATTTATTCAGCTTAAATTCTACACAATCATAGCAAATAATCCGGATAGGTGCGAGTCAGACTCGCCCACCGAGGGTTCCGTACAAAGTAGGGACCTGTCATGAATTCAAAAATAATTAAAAATCTGTTTAAGCTTGTGCCAATGAAGCCCATTCATACGATAGCCCACATGGTTAAATCACTTCAAAATTTGGAACTCAGTTCCTTGCATAAAAACACTGTTTTTTTGTGATTTACTTAATTTAAAAAATCGGATTTTCCTGTTCTATAAAAATTAGTAAAAATTAAAAAAAAAATCACTAAAATATTTAGACACCCATAAAATTGTGATCGCGCATAATGTTGCTTAACCCCGATGATTAATTACATACTTTAATTACAAATGTATAGTTTTCTGAATTTTCCCTGTACTGGTAGTATAAGACGACATTACGAGGACATGCCAAATGTGTAAAAAAAAAGTTCTAGGTCAACGGAAACTACCCTATAAATTTTGATTCCCCTGAGTGTTGAAATATACGATTTTTGCGGCATAAACAGCCGTTTCTTTACGTTAACTTAGAAGTTTGATTTTTGCATATCTTAAAATTCTTCAAGGGACTTTAGACTTTCTTTATATATGTTATTTATTTATTTATTCAATATTCTTACTTCACCTGTAGACTTGAGTACATGGTTTCAATTTCCAATCAATACCTCCATGTGTTCCCGAGATAAAGGGTCTTGATAGACAGACAACAAATTGATCCTATATGGGTTACGATTTTTCCTTTTGAGCTACGGAACCCTAAAAATAGCTCCTATATAAAACAATGATCTAATAAAAGCATCGTATCCTTTATGAAATAATCAATAGTTTTGCTATATTTTGAGTTCAAAACATTTTATAATTATGGGTGTGCTTGATAAATATCACGGAGAGAATCTAAGCCAGACATTTTGAGTGGCGTCGTCACATTAATGATTTCTACTCGGCTGTTATTTATTTGCGACAGTAGAGAAGAGGAATTACAAAGGCGACATTTTATCTTTTTATTCGAGCGATCCTCATTAAAAGGGGGAAGCATTACATCTACATGTTTTCTACATTTAGCGGCAGTTCTTCAGAAAGCAAAGTAAAATTCGGGGTCCAAGTCTGCAAAATTATGTTTATTTTTATTTTAAGATCCCTTATGCTCATCTATTTAGGCATTTTCTGTTTGAGTTTACTGTTTGAGCCTTTTCTCAGTGTTAGAACAGGACTATTGCGACCTAATGTCATAAATTTTAAATGTGTTTTTTGGATTTTTCATTAAGAAATATCGTTTCAAACATCACTCCGAAACGACCATTTTCAAACTATTTTTCTGCTTAAATTCTACTATGCACAATAAAACCAAAAAATGTCTATGTCACTATCTAAAAAGTGTATAAAATCATCGTGTCTTTTAATCACTTTATTGGTGTTATCAATACATTTGTCATAATTTGAAATCATAACATTTCAAAACTTATAAGGCCTCTTAAACGACTTCAAAAAAAGGAGGAGGTTCTCAATTCGGTTGTTTTTTTTATGTTACGTTAGCAATCCGTCTTTTATGACATTATTTGGTTTTTTCTTTGTTTGAAAGCATATGCTTCAAGGTTGGTCCCGTTGTTACCAGAATCTAGCTCTAATGATGGGATACATGAGAAATTGAGACTCAAAAATTCAAGGGAAACGTAGCGATTTTATTATTTTCGGTAATAAATTGAGCATTGGTGAACGGGGACTGATAAACGGGACGAACGGCAACAATGCGTAGACGTACCTATTGTAGTTTTAGAAGTCGGTGCCATCCAAAGAAAGTGTCTAAAGTTGACTAAATGGCACCGAAGAAGCTTAAAATATCATATTGAGCTAGTAGAAGGTATAGGCAATTTTTTTTTTACTTTTTTTGTCGGTTTTATTTTTTATTACAGATCGTGCTATTTACGAAATTCCCGTTCCCAAGTTAACTTTAACTGAACATTAAGAGGCCTTATAAGTTTTAAAATGTTTTGATTTCAAATTATGACAAAAGTATTAATAATACCCATAAAGTTATTAAAGGCTAAGTACAATAATTTTATTAAAGTTTTAGATAGTAACATAGCCATTTTTTGATTTTATTGTGTGTGGTAGAATTTATGCGGAAAAAGCTAGGTTTTAGCTTGAAAATGGCCGATTTGGAGTGATGTTTGAAACGATATTTCTTAATGAAAAATACAAAAAACACATTTAGAGATAAGGTCGCAATAGTCCTGTTCTAGATAGTAACATTGAGAAAATGTCAAGATGCGTGTCAATACAAACAGAAAATGACGTATATAGATGAGCATTTTTTAACTAATAAGGACCCTTAAAGAGCTTTTCACGAATCATTGGACGCAAGGTATTCCTATAAACCTAACGCACACCAGCGCGCCTATTGTGCAGCGAACAATATCAATAATATTGAATTGTAAACAAGAACGTAAGTGAGATTTTTATTTCTATCATAACCGCTTTCAAGTAAAATGTTAGTTTCACATTTTTCATGTACCTGATTTATATCCACGTAACCCGCTTCAAAGCGTTTCCCTCCAATGTGTCACGGCTAACAACCAACAAAGGTGCCCCTTTGTACGTCACAGGACATTACTGCGCAAATCTGACTCCTTTGTATTAACTATAGGTATAAATGTCACCGGCACAGCCACCCGCGGCGCTACACTAGGCATTAGGAGGGTTACCAACAAAGCTGTATTTCATACTTTTACTAGCGACCCGCCCGGCTTCGCACGGGTGCACTATTTAATGGATGCTATTATACATATAAACCTTCCTCTTCAATCACTATCTGTTAAAAAAACCGCATCAAAATCCGTTGCGTAGTTTTAAAGATTTAAGCATCCATAGGGATATAGGGATATAGGGACAGAGAAAGCGACTTTGTTTTACACTATGTAGTGATAGTGTCCGACCGAAGTTTTGGTTTCGGCCGGTTTCGGCCTAAAAAACATGTTTCGGCCGAAGGTTCGGTTTCGGCCAAAAAACTGCCGAACCTTTCGGCCGCGCCGAAACTTTGAACATTTTACTTCCGGATCGCATTCGGCTAACATCGGCACAGCCGGGAATGGCGTAGCTCGCTCGACTCCGCGAACAGTACACATCTTATTGTAGCTAAGTATTTTTTTTTATATCCCACAAAAACATAATCACTTATTTTGCTTTTCGAACTTGGCTGACACGATTTTAATACATCTACAAAAGTTTCGGTTTCGGCCGAAACTGGAGCCAATGCCGAACCTTCGGTTTTGGTCTCGGTTTCGCCAAAAAAACATGTTTCGGTCGGACACAATGTGTAATAATCCATATCGAAAGGAACATTATGGCGGCCGGCACTTACACCTTTATTGCCGCTGTTCCAATACAATAGTGAATAGGTGTAACGTAAGCGCCTGCCGCCATAAGGTCCCTTTCGATGTGGATTATCGGGGATCCATCATTTTACCGAAAATCGTTACATCGATTATCATTTCCCATAACACTATACGCAGAATTTTATTATCACTTAGGAATCATTCAACGAACTTCGTTAGATCGCTCAAACATTTGAAATTTCGAATTACCTTTTACACAAGAATCAACTCATCGAATTTTAATTTAGTATTTTATTTGTTCATCGACGTAGTCGTTCATCGAATGGCCTTTAGTATAATTTTGGTTTAACGAAGGTTTCAGCTCCCAAAATTCTTATTACCTAGAACATCATTTCACCACTGTTTACTATTCTTGATATAAGTAAATCTAAAATTATTTTTTTTCTCAGATTCTTGGTGTACTCTGTAAAAGTACTCATAAACAAAAATACTCAAAAACAAAAATACCCAAAACCTAAAATGTACAAAAGACCTGTTAGGGCAAAACCGTGTTATTTTTTTATATAAGCCCAGAAAGATCAGTTAGGGCAAAACCGACTGTAATGCGGATAGGTTAGAAGATTAAGACGGGAGCTTTGCTCCCGTCTTAATCTTCGAGGTTATTTTTTTATATAAGACCAGAAAGATTATACGCCTTGAAAAATCATGCTTGCTTAGTTGTTCGATGAAACATTGTTCTTGGAAAGAATACTATATGGAACGTACTATCTGTGAATCATGTTTCATTAAATTAATACTATGAATAACGAATATTTCGATGAAAGGTAAATTCGATGTACCGTTACGCTACGATTAGAGACGGATTCGAAACGATTAACTATGAAAAGTGGTTCGATGATATAAAATGCAATGAATTGATGATTATGTGATTAGAAAAAAAAACCTAATGAAATTCGTTGAACAGTTTTCGGTGAAATGAAAATCGATGTAAGATATTTCGATAAAATAATAGACACCCGGATTATCACATATTTATATCATTAAAATATCTAGATCAACATTTTGCGCGCACCAGCTTCGAAAAGTTATTTGAAGCAGTAATGCTTAAATAATTTGTTTGCTCTGGGCTCATTTAAATCCTACGGCAGCATCGAATCATTCGTTTATTTCTTTTTGGAGTAAAAGTTCCGTTCGAAACGTAGCGGAACTCCCTTTAGCTGAGATGAAGCTCGAAAATTAGAAGTTTTAGTTAACGTGGACTTTTTACATTTGTGTTTACAATGGCTTGATTTTTTTCTTAAGAGGCCTTATAAGTTTGAAAAATTTTTGATTTCAATGAGCAAAATGAGCATGAATATTTGTTTCTGAGTCTTGGATGTTTTCTATGTATTTAAGTATTTATATCTATTAAATATATCGTCGTCTAGTACCCATAACACAAGCCTTCTTGAGCTTACTGTGGGGCTAGTTCGATTTGTGTAAGAGTGTCCTCTAATATTTATTTTATTTATTTATTTAATAGCGCGCTCTTGAATTGGACATATTTCTGGTCAGGCTTTAAGAATATTGCTCCATTTTTTAGGGTTCCGTAGCCAAAATGGCAAAAACGGAACCCTTATAGATTCGTCATGTTTGTCCGTCCGTCCGTCCGTCGGTCCGTCCGTCCGTATGTCACAGCCGATTTACTCGGAGACTATAATCACTACAATTATGAAATTTGGTAGGAAGGTGTATTCTATGAACCGCTACATAAAAATAATGTGAAATTACAAAAAAAAATATTAAATTAGGGGAGCACTCCATACATGTAACCGGTGGATGAAAAAAAAATTCAACGCACATAGTGGTGTCGGGTATCGATAGATAGGCCTTTAAAAATGATATGGAGGTTTCTAAAAAACTTGTCCATTTAAGTCAACCGTTGGTGAGATATTAGCTGTCAAAGTCATAGAAAGTGTGTCCCCCCCCCCTCTAATTTCCAAACTATAAAGTTTAAAATTCTGAAAAAAAATGAGGTGGTTTGCATTAGTAAATACTTTCAACGATTTTTGGTTTGAACAATATAGGTTTTACGGTTATTGAGTTTTCGCTTAAAAACTGTCTTGCCCAAACAAAAGGTCGTAAGTGCCGTGAGTTCCCTATGAAGATACGTTTTTTTTAGATTCAATGTATTGGATAGTGATTTTAAATGTGGACTAGTAGGTGTTGGTACGGAACCCTTCATCGTGCGTGCTCCGACACGCACTTGGCCGGTTTTTTATGATATGCCACCTTTTAGTGGCACAACTGGCACGCCAGAAGAGTTTCTTATTCATATAGGTTTCACACTCGCTACCGTGAAAGTCGTGAAACATTCGTCGCTGAAGCCTAAGAGAGATTTATATTTCAGACGCGGAGGCACTAACCGGCATAACAGCAGAATTTCAACTTGCATTATTTATTTTCGCTTTAAAATGTTGAGACTATAAAGAGCGTGCACAAAATACTTTTTACGCGCGAATTCGAGTGTTTGGGCTCGTAGAATTGGCTGTTTGGCATGCGGTCCTTTGCCTCATTCAGGGAGCAAAGAGGACAATTTGCTTTTTTATGCGGCCGCAGCATCTGCCGCTGGCCGTGTGACGATGTTAACAGAAGGTTCTTTGTGACGCGACGAATAAATAAACACAATTTTTTGTTTACTGTCTCAACATTTTGTTGAGACCGTTTAGAAAGAGAGAAATGGTGTAAAAGTTACATACCAAACAAATATGTAGAAGGAATGAGAATCAACGAGGAAATTATAGTTTGGCTAATGAAATCTGAGACTAGAAAAGAGCGGAAATTTTAAAAAATCCACGTGGTGCAACACTGTGTATAATGTGACAAATTAATTATGATACTTGGGCAACAAAATAAAATGTTAGCACTACATAGTTCAGTACATACTTGTACAGTCTCATATACTGTACATTTTTCCGTTTACGTTGCTTCCTACTTTCGGCCGCGCTTTGATATGGCGAAATAAAGTAAAATATATCAGTGCAAATTAAACTCGCATACGATCAACATCAGCTGAAGGAACGGCCAATTAGCTTTACTATTTTGTACCTACTTTTAAATAATAAAACAGTTTCATAACTACAACTTAACTTCTCCGTTCTCTCAATGCACTCAAACACAGCTTTCAAGTGTATTGGCTAACTGGCTCATACAATACTGGTTAACATTATTAACAAAACGAAGATTTATGATTTATTTATAGATTTATTATATTTAAATATTCCGAGTCTGTTATGGAAGTAGCAATTCATGAGGAATAATATACTATGATACGATTTGCTGTATCCTGTTTCGGACCCGTAAAGGATCAAGCAATGTTTGTCTCCATTGACACGGCAATTAAGTGACGTTTGACACATTTGACGTAGATATTATAGTTGCCATTTAAAAAGTTTTAAATCAATCTCAGTCTCAGCTTTCATTAACCAGGCTCTAAGACTTATTGCCTTATACAATACAATACAAATACACCTTATTTTACATCTCACAACACACAGAATCAAAACTTCCTTATTAAATCCAGGTACTTTACTCTTTTAAGCCTACATAGTTTATAATATTTTAAATTTTCGTCCAACCACAACAAAAAGTATCCACCACAGGCTTCGTCAATTTATACTACAAAGAATCATCCACAACACGTTTCGTCACCTATGTTACATATACAATACCTACAATACAAATGTTACTTAAGTAAATATAAATGGAGACTCGTCTGCCAACAAACCGCACTGTGGTTTGGCGAGAAGTGCGTAAGTTGTGTAAACATTTGTTATTTAAGTGAATAAACGATTATTTATTTATTATTATTATTTTTTACTCCATTAACAATGACTTGTCCGATAAGTACCCGGCTCAAACGTCCCAAATATACTCGCCGCGTTCCCGCGCTGGATTGCTAAAGAGATACGTTGAACCAGGTAGGTAATCAAAACACCAACATGTGGGTAGAGATAGACAACAGGCGGTCTTCTTACTAAAGAGCGATCTCTTCTATACAATCCCCTTATAATACTAACATGATATAATGTAACATAGAATGAGTAAGTTTATTTCATTTATCATATGGCAATTATTTCGAACCGTGAGATTTTCGAGAAGACCGTACGGTTGTCAGTTGGTTGCACTTTTAGCACCACCCAGGGGTCACGTGTAGGGTAGCGGTGGGTACTCCCTACGGACGTGGTGCAACTTCGACCCCCTTGTCAAATTACTGAAGTTCTCAAGCCGCCTGGTGGCCTCTTACTTGGCTTAACGACTGCTATCATAGTAGCAGCTGGGATCAACGACAGATAAGGATAAACGAACTTTAGCGGCTAGTTAACTAATACAGGTTTGATAGACGTTTATGAATAAGGGGGATAGTTGTAAATATACTGTAAGGTGTAAATGTTACAAGTGTGTTGTTAAAATGTTGGTTTGACATTGTAATAATTTGCACACCTGCATGCAGGTGGAATATGCATGAACGAATTCAGTCTAAACATCTCATCCTGTTACCATATTCTGGCAGTCAGTGGCGGCTTTTAACAGTCAGTTTAGAATCATAACTATTGCCTTTCTCGGTTTGTTTACCAATTATATGTAACATTAGTGCGGTCCCGAAAGTACTGAAAATACCGGGAAATCCCGGTTCCATTTCTAGCTGGTACCGAAAATCCCGGTTCTTGAAAGCAGTACCGGTTCTGCAATCCCTAACACTATCCCACGTCCCAAGCTTAAAACAGCAGGATAGGAACGCTTTCTCGTGAAATAAACTATCTAATAGTTAATGCGTATAGTAACATACCCAGCTTGCAAACAAGACATGTGACGCGTAAATAAACAACATGCAACATGCACCTAATGCATGTATTTCCACTTTATTTTTCTCATAACACGGGCCATATTACGGCTGAGCGCCCCACAAAGGCTTCGTCTTTTTATACAGGGCCAATGTTCCATTGTACTCACATTCAACCGCATACGCCGTAATAATAAAAATCCTCGTATTAATAACGAGAATACTTTAATATTTTACTAGCGAATACCGATAAAATGCGAGACTTAAGTGGCAGTGGGCAGGGCACATTGCTCGCAGGACTGACGGTCGATGGGGCCAGAAACTGCTTGAGTGGCGTCCACGCAGCGGAAGACGAGCTGTCGGTAGGCCTCCGACAAGGTGGAGTGATGACCTGGTGAAGGTCGCGGGAATCCGGTGGAAACGAACGGCACAGGACCGGTCTAAATGGCGAGCCTTGGGGGAGGCCTATGTTCAGCAGTGGACGTCTTTCGGCTGAAATGATAGCTGTAATACGAGTAGAATGATGAGGTACCTAACAGAGAGTTTTATTCAAGGATACGGGTTCTCAGCTAGGCTAGGTTTAGTGAACCAGCGACAAAACTCACAGTAGCTCGATTCCACTCACACCTCAGATTCGGTTGAAACCGCTCAACCAGCCTCACTGGATTTATTTTGTATTAAGCAGTACCCCTGCTAACATAAACTACAAAAGTAATAAAGGAAAAATTGAAAAATTTAGGCACCGAGCAGGATTTAATTATTTATTTATTTAGTATGTGATGGCGCATCGTAACTGACGATTTTCAACATGATTTGAGACGTTAGTGCCGTTAATGAAGCCTGAGTCTTCTGGTAGATGCCGCTGTACGCCTCCCTTAAGGCGTTTGTATAAATGAAGGAATGATTGAGCAATTTCGGCCCGAGTGGCAGTTGCACCTATAGCTCAGTTGGCTAGAGCGACTGGCCGCGAGTGCCGGGACGTCGCAGGTTCAAATCCTGCTCGGTGCCTCACTGGAGCGTAAACTCTTAGAGTATTCCAGTGTTCCAAACTACACGCGTGGTCGTGTCGGAGGTTTTCCCCTGGATTTTCCCCAGGCTACTCTCCATCCGCGCACTCCTATCGTTTTATTGGGCCCGGCCTATAAAGCCACAGTCAAGTTCAAAAAAAATAAAAAAATCAAGGATACGGCAATAAAGTATTATAGTATTTTCTTTATTTTCTTTCCTTCAGAGTAAATAAAGTTTGTTGTGTTAATAATTCACTGGATTGAATAAATACAAGGTAAGATCTAATAATCTAAATCGCGTATCGTTTAAAAAAACGCTCACGTTTTACGCAATTTTCTGTGACAAATTAAACGTATGACATTTTTCTCTTCGTTAATTTTATAGACACATTAGAAAGGAATAAAAGTTTTCCGCTTAAATTGCTACTATCCATATCCATACTAATATTATAAATACGACAGTGTGTCTGTCTGTTACCTCTTCACACTTAAACCGCTGAACCGATTTAGATTTTTGGTATGGATGGAGATAGTTTGAGTCCCGGGCTACTTTTGATTCCGGAAATCATCCCTTAAGGGGGTGGAAGTTTGTATAAAAGATGACTAGGTAAGCGCCTGATATAAAAAAATAGCAATAAAATTCTATCGTGACGAACGAATTCTGCGCAGACCCCTATATTCATAAAACTTAACAAACGTCAATGTCAAAGTGACAGATAAGGACGAACGAACTTTAGCGGCTAGTTAACTAATATAGGTTTGACAGACGTTTATGAATAAGGGGGGAAGTAGCGAGCAAAATAAATGAAAAACGGCTCCGTTAGTATCAAAAACTTTAATAAATATATCGTATACTTTAATTATTTGATTGGAATACCTAATCAATACATTCATGGCATGAATCTAGCGGGGTAATCACGTAACTTTTGTACTACCGTTAGGTAGATTTTAATGTCTAATTTTAATTGTCAGCTCATAGGTACATTTATACTTCAAAATTGACAGTAAAATCTATCTACCGTTAGTACATTACGTGATTCGCCTGCAGTTCTAAACATATTAAAGTTTGTAAGGACTTTTTTTAGGGTTCCATACCCAAATGGTATAACGGGACCCTATTACTAAGACTTCGCTGTCCGTCCGTCTGACCGTCCGTCTGTCACCAGGCTATATCTCATGAACCGTGACAGTTAGACAGTTGAAATTTTCACAGGTGAAGTATTACTGTTGCCGCTATAACAACAAATTTAATACTACGAAACAGAATAAAATAAATATTTAAGGGGGCTTCCATAGAACAAACGTGATTTTTTTGCCGTTTTTATAGATAACTAGCGACCCGCCCTGGCTTCGCACGGGTGCACTATTTAATGAATGTTACATATAAACCTTCCTCTTCAATCACTCTATCTATTAAAAAAAACCGCATCAAAATCCGTTGCGTAGTTTTAAAGATTTAATACAAAGGGATATAGGGACATAGGGATATAGGGACAGAGAAAGCGACTTTGTTTTATACTATGTACGAAACCCTTCGTGCGCGAATCCGACTCGCACTTGGCCAGTTTTTTTGTAGTTAGGTACGTAGCTCGTAGGTAATCAGTATCAATTCCTTTGAAGAGAATCGCCTAGACCAAAAACGCCAATTAATCCGTGGTCTCCCGACGAAAAAAATAAACACTAGCATTCTTTTGTAACGGGGATCCCAGGGACCGGTAGACGGTGGATTAAAAGTGAGGCAAAATAAAAAATATACCGTGTAAACGGCAACTCAGCTTGTGGCAAAACAGACAGATTACACCACAAAGTATTAAAGGAGTCGCTAAACAAAGGACTAGTCTCCGAGGAACAAAGTGGTGTACTGTAGACTAGTCTTCATGGCTGACATTTTAGTTTAGAGTGGTATCTTTGCCCGGAGCGATACAAAGGGCTTTGAATCTCTAGCTAGTTAGAAGGATTAGTTGACACGGATGACTGTAGCATAAACTATAAGTGAAACTGAAAAGGTGTAAACGGTTTTTATCGCATAAAATATTTAATAAAATACCGAACACTATTAAAAGTTTAGAGACCCACTAATTTAAAAAATATTTAGTTGCATTTTTGGTTAAAAAATGTTACTATTCAATAAAAGAGTTTTTAGAGACACCTTCAAGATGTTCAAAGTCAAAGGCAAAGTCAAATCATTTAATGCGTGTAAAAAGGCACAAGTCAAAAATTAGAAATAATTACTATAGTTATAAAAAATATTAATTAAATTGTACATGTTAAATATTAATAAAAATCATCAATAAAAATACTACAAAAATACTAATAATAATCCGAACAAAACCTAATAATTTCAAAACAAAGTAGTGACAATTTCAATTCACCTAATAAACTAAGTGTTAATGTTGTTGTTAATATATATTGTTGTAAATATTTTAATATTGATATGTAATGAATTTCATATGTATTAACTATTTCTACGCCAACAGTGGCAGGATGTGCTGAACTAAAATAATTATAAGACCCTAAATTGTACCACATTCATAGAAATAAATAAATTGATTGATTGATCGCATATAGAAGACCGCCAAGGTCTTAATTTAATATAAAATATACACTGCCGTGTTATACTTCGTTCGCGTGTTCGCGTTGCGTATTCGTCTAGCTTTCTTTCTAGTTTTTACGGAAGCGACTGCCATCTGACCTTCCAACCCGAGGGAAAACCAGGCCTTATTGGAATTAGGCTTGTCAAGTGAGTGGGCAACTGACTGTTAGAAGTCCTCGAGCCGCCCGAAAACCTCTAACTTGGCTTAACGACTGCCATCATAGACAGCAACCGGGATCAACGGCTTAACGTGCCTTCTAAAGTACAGGAGCGCTCAGTTAATAACCACTCAAAGCAGTCACCCATCCAATAACTGACCTGGGCCGACGTTGCTTAACCTCGCATACCGCACGCTGTAAGCGGGCGCCGCTAGGCCACGAGCGCTCTGTGGCCTTGTACTACCGTTGTAAGGAAACAAGTTATAGTTTAAAAAACTAAAAAGAAACACGCTTTAATAGCAATCGAACTAAAAAGTTTACCGTTTTCGTCTTGAAATATTGCGTTTACGTATATAGTTAGCATACAATTTGTTTTTTGGGTCAATCAACTTTTACTTGTTGTTATTTTGTCCCATCAGCAAGGAGACAACAGTAACCGAGTTTCTTAAAAAAATATATATAATATGGACTTCAAGCATGCTCAAGAGATGACCCATGTCCAAATGGATTTATGTCCATCGCTTAAACTCATGTTTGGTAGATTTAACCCTATAAAATCACAGTTTTAAAGAGTGACTCAGGAGACGTAACCATGGTAATATTTGATCAACCCTTTTATTGAAATGTGACAATTCTATTAGTAACTTTCAACTTACATTTGGCCAATAAACAAAAAACAACGTTTTTGTGAATCTTTATAGTCACATATCTTTTTATCATTGTAATTAATTTCTATAATTTACTTTTTATTGTGCTTCCGCTGTACGAATCATACCTCATAAATATAACTTGCAAGGCTCGCCCAAATCACTGCCACTGGGCAGGGTACCTATTTTTTAAAATATATATTTAGAACACACCAATAAAAAAATTAACAATAAACCTTGAGGTTCATTATTTTACATAGTGTTAACTAGAGATAGTAATTTTGTGTTTATATAATGAACAAGTTAAGGGGATGCCTCGATACGGTCAGCCACGCCCCTCGTGAAAGAGACACGCTTATGTCTTTCGCGCACGATCAAACGGGATGCAACACTCTACGGGAATGGCTTTTTTAGACAAATCTCGATAAATATCTGACGGTATGCAATTTTATTAAATTTCCTCTTGACAGAGTTTAGTTGAGGTATAATACCATCATTTTAACTTAATTGTGTTGTTTAACAATGCGTATCTTTAGTAGGCTGAGCAAAAAAAGGAAAATAAAGACTCAACTTTGGAATTTTTTTGTATCGAGAAAATTTTAAGCAATTATGTTTCGGCTATTATCAGAAACACAGTCATATTGTAGAGAATCATATATCTGAAAATCAATCCTAATTGTTTCCTCGTCTGGGCAGAACAGCGTTTCAAAGAACGCTATTTTCTCGTTGCACGGCCTTAACTGAAGTGAAGTAAAAACTTTTCATTTGAACAAACTAATATCAGTAAACAATTTTCAATTCTAACTTTAACTGCTCTAGTAAAATAGTTTAAGTACAACTTTTAATTTTAAACTAGACATAGACTTATGAAAGGGATAACGTTCAGAGAGATGCTTGTTATAGTAACTGGGCACTCATCTGAAAAAGGCATGCCTAGAATAATTCTTGCGAGAAACTAATGTGAGAAAGAGATCTCAGGCGAAAGGGGAGATGCGGTAACAAATTTTAAAATATCTGGACAATACACCTTTGAGCGCCCAGCATTGGATATAAATGACGCAGAGTTAGCTCTTTTGTTCAGCGCGAATTAAACCTTAGGCAAACACGCATAGATCGCTATTGCTTTGATCAGGTTGTCGGCTGTAGACGTCGGTGTCGGTGGCGTCCATGATTTTCCGTGATCCGACCTTCCAACCCAGATCACAGGCCATACGGAAAACCAGACCTTGTTGGCATTAGACACGTTTTCTCAGGAGGTTTTCATTCACCAAAAAGCCATTATTAAATAACAAATAATATTTCGTACCGGTACCCTTTCTTCCCGTGGGTGTCATAAAAGTCGACTGTGGGACTATGGGTTGGTTATAGTGTGTTGTAAGCATTTTATCACTGCAATATCACGTCATTTTCTCCATAGGTATTAACCTACAATTGAGCTCCGGCCTACCCATTTTGGGAATAGAGATGTAACTTTATATATGTGGATGTATATAAGCTTTTTTTAAACCCCAATGCAGCCGTGACTCGAATCCACCAACTCCAGATTGAAAGTTATTGGTACTGCTTGTTTGCAACCGTTGAAGTATAAAACAGCAAACGATACCAGCTCTCTTGCGTGCCCGCCTGAATTATCAGTCCTCTTGAAAAAAAAAGGAATTGCGCACAAAACAGTCGTCAAACAGTCTTTGAAGTGGCTCGCATGACGGGGAAAACGCACTCTGGCAGATATGATCTTTAATCTTCGCACCTTTTCGTGCGGGCCTCAGCCAGGCGTTTTATAAATAGACCACCCGCCCGCTTTGTGGCCTGGAATGAGACTAGAGAGATAAGATTCTTGAAAGTGCTCCAAGGCGGGTCCGTCAAGGGCGGATCTATTGCGATCTTCATTAGTTGAGCCTCGTAAGAGTAGGTTCCAGCATTTGGAAATAAGATGCTTACTTAGATAATAGTAGATTGTGTTTCAAGGGAGCAAAATGATATATTTACGGCGAGGGCGATATATTGAATTTTGAGTGAAGCGAAAGATTCTACAATAGAATCCTGATCGTAGCCCTCATTGTTTGAATTGTGTAAATTTTGGATTATTGACGACCGGTAAGGTGGTCTTAATTTTATTGACAAGTATCAAATATCGGTATCCACCTAATTTGTTTTTTTTTGAGCGATGGATGGATGATAAAAAATTTACCACCTATGTGTAATTTTAATTGAAATCTATATTGTGAAATAAATTAAATCGCATTTCAATGTTATATCAGGATCAGGCAAAGTCATTTGATTTGCGAAACTGACAAACCAAATAGACTGGACACATGTGTATTAGGGTGTTAGTATGTATACTTATTATAGCTACTCTTCGCCCGACACCTTTGACGCGTTTTGAATGCGCCGAAAATGCCAGAGTCGAATTATAATAGAGCTTGAATGGCGAATGATGGGGAAGGTCGACACTTCAGTGTAATAGAAAACAAATATTGATGGAAGCGTATGAAAACACGCGGTCGCACGTTCCGCAGGTCGAGTTTAGGGGCGACATTCGACTGGTTTTAATGACAACGACAGACATGACCGTGATATCTGGGATGAAAATCACTTAGGTATATCCTCGTACGAAACTCAAATTATCTCCATACTAAATTACATAGAAGTTCCTCCTAGCGTTTTCCCGGATGTGTCTTAAGCCGTTCTTTTTTATTGAAATATGAGAACTCTATTGGTAACTTTCAATTTGGCCAATAAACAGGAAACAACGTTTTTGTGAATCTTTATAGTCCCATATCTTTTTATGATTTTAATTCTTTTTTTTTTATGTTATAGGGGGCAAACGAGCAGACGGATCGCCTGATGGTAAGCAATTACCGTCGCCCATAAACACCAGCAACACCAGAGGATTCGAAGGGAATACGCTCTTTTCTTGAAGGTTTGAAGGTCATATCGGTCCGGAAATACCGGAGCCGACAGTTCATTCCATAGTTTGGTTGTGCGAGGCAGGAAATTTCTTGAGAAACGCAGTTTTGGATTGCTTTTATGGCTGCTAATTTGTCTAATTTACATTTTTTGTGATAATTTGATAGTTTTCTATCCATATAGCCACTATGTTATAAATTGTAACATTACTGCACCACATAAGCATACATCACATCTACATAAGCTTTTTTAAAACATAGATACGAGCTGAGAAACGGGAACGTTCAGTAAAAGAAATTTAAACGTCACTTAAAAATATGGTTGATCAAGAACGGTTTCTATTCCCTAAAAGATTTTTTGAATTTACGCCTTAGAAGAAAAAATTAATAAATAAATAAACTTGTATATAGAATGTTACACAAAGCATAAGATTTGTTTTTCTTAGTTTTAAGCAAATATTGTACACCCGAAATGGGTAGCCGTTGAAACCTAACACTTGTAACACCATATCTGTAACACGGTTAAACAATAAAGTTTTTTATTTCTATTTCTATTTAGTAACAAACGCACCTACATAATGTACAGTTAGTTCTGCTGTATTCAAGAGATTGACGAGATACAGGAGTACAGTAGTACCCAACTGATAAGGCGCGTCGTGAATCTTCGTTCGCGCAGAAAAGAAAGTATCGCTCTGAAGATTAACGAAAGAATGCTTAAAACTTACAATTAACCTCTACTATAAGGTTCATAATACACTGTTCATAATGCGCGTGCACTCGATCAGAAGTACGGCGGCTGACTAACATGGCGGCAGCTGCAGACCAATAGCGGTACAGGAAAAAGAAGCGCGGTGCGTGGAGCGTGCCGATTGGCCAATAGCATTTCCCGCGCTTTAAAAATTCATCTTCTGCGCAGGTACATCGGTAAGCCATATCAGTTGGGTACTACACGAAATAACTGTAGGTACATACGTGCCTCTGTTATTTGAAAATAATGAAACGTGGGGCCCACAAACGATGACTAATCTCAACATGTTGCATTTGAGAGCTACCGAAAAACATTCAAATCGAACATTACGTTTGCAGTGAAACATTAGCCAGCGATGCTTTCAATTCAAAGAGCAGCTGTTCTTTTTGACACTGTGTTGCTTAGACACGTTCCGGTCATTTGAATGCGTATGAAATTACAGCAGGATGAGGATCTAATTTTTGAACCATTTTTAAGTATCTATTTATCTATATAAGTATGTATATCATCACTTGGTACCCATAGTACAAGATTTGCTTAGTTTGGGACTAGGTTTATTTGTGTAAGATTGTCCAAAAATAAATATTTATATTATATTTTTATATATAATGTTTAAATAAATATATATACAATACAATACAATACAAATACTCTTTATTGCACACCTCAATCAAAGGATACAGTACAGTAAAAAACACAATGAGAAGAGGCAAACAACAGGCGGTCTTATCGCTAAAGAGCGATTTCTTCCAGACAACCTTAGGGTAGCGGAAGTCTAATCAGAACGATTCATAGCAGGTGGTGCAGAGTTAATACATATGAAGCCTACTAATAATTACAACAATAACATTTAATTAAGGATAAATAAACATACATAAATATATATTTATATTTATTTAAATATTTTTTAAGGCCATAGACCACAGTCCTGACACGAAGTTACCCATAAGATTGTATGACAAATTTTCGTGTCACAACGGGATCAATCGAGAATATATGCATTATTTTTTTCATGATGCCATTCATTCAAACCAGTTTTTGGAGAGGAACAAATGTGTATATGGAACAAGTACAATTAGAACAAAGACTAGATACTGCATTATTTCGTAATCACGCACTTTCAGAACATTGTTTACATTTTTTTCGTTTTCAGCTGGTGCTTACTTTAGTACGCGCGCATAGTATATGACGTCACATACTATGCTCAATTAGTATGGGAGTTTTGGGGGCGTTTTGAGCGCTCGGATTTTATGCTGGAGCATAAATAGTATAGTATGTGACGTCATATACTATGCGCGCGTACTAAAGTAAGCACCAGTTGAAAACGAAAAAAATGTGAACAATGTTCTGAAAGTGCGTGATTACGAAATAATGCAGGTTTGTAGATCTTGGTCTTATCACCAACTTAAAACCTTAAACCTTGAGTTCACTTACATTTTTAGTTATCTGATATTTATTAGTATTAAAGTAAAAAGAAATCTACGAACGTGTTTTACGCTATGTGTCAAAGGCTAGGCGAGATTTTTTACTCGTCGAAATCTATATTGTCGCGTCGCTCTTGTGGCATCCACTTGGTAGCTATGTTAGCCCACCTGTCCGGGTGCATGCGACAGACGTGACCGGCCCAGTCCCACTTGAGCCTAGCAGTCTTTTCCCCTACATCAGTTATGCGTGTTTTGGAGCGCAGCGTGGTGTTTCGGATGCGATCCAACCTCTTAACAACTAATATCAAACATCTCTTAACACAATAGATCAGGAACTATTTAATCGATCGATTGAATCTATTAAGTGGGAGTGCATATCCGAGTTAATGACTGTAAATGACATGGTAAATACCTTTAATTGTGTAGTTCTATCCCTACTGGATGCATATGCGCCTCAGAAAGTAATTTCAATTAGAGAGAGGAGCTATCCATGGATAACTCATACGATCAAGGAAATGATGCGTTTACGTGACGAGGCACATGACACGTATAAAGCGTCTGGACTAGACAGAGATAAATTGTATTGTCATGAGCTCAAAAAATGTGTAAATAAAGCCTTATTTCATGAAACGCGTGCGTATTTTAATCAAAATATTAACCGAAATGCCAGTAACTCTCGGGCTCTTTGGAATAATCTCAAGCGCGCTGTCAGATTAACTAAAAACTCACATGAATCAGAAATACCCTTACACTTACGTGACCCTGAACGTATTAATTTACTTTTTCTAGTAGTTGCAGGTAACGTAGCAGCACCGCAATCATATCTTGTTAAATTTGAAACAAGTCGCTTTCATGACTTGATCTTCAGATTGGAGCCAGTGGGAGAAGACCTTGTACTTAAAATAATCAAGACCTTAAAATCGTCCGCGCTGGGAGATGATAGTATCTCTTTAGACATGTTGCTTCTTACCCTTCCGCATTCTCTAGCTGCAATCACTGCAATCATTAACAAATCTATTTCTACCTCCGTCTTTCCTGACGCCTGGTAGGTTGCATTGGTAACGCCGCTTCCTAAAACAAATAATGTCACAAGCTTTAAGACCGATTAGTATACTTCCTTGAGCGCGTAGTATACATGCAACTGTCAGCTTTTCTCGAAACAAATAAAGTTCTCCCAAACCTGCAGTCTGGTTTTCGCAAATCTCGCAGCACGACGACGGCACTTTTGGATGTAGTTGATAATATATTATCAGCACAAAACAAGGGTCATAGTACGATAATGGCACTTTTAGATTTTTCTCGTGCTTTTGACGCCATAAACACCCAACTATTACTATCCAAAATGAGATACTATGGTTTTGAGTCAGATACGGTCGCATGGTTTGCCAGTTATCTTAGTGGCCGTAGGCAAGTAGTTCAAATCCCAAACAATACTAGTTTATATGAAAAATCGAAGCCATCTGTTGTCTCCCGAGGTGTGCCACAGGGCTCAATCTTGGGTCCGCTCCTTTTTATTCTCTACACAGCTGATATTAATGGTATCATTAAGAATTGTAATTTTCACCTTTACGCTGATGATATCCAAATTTACATCTCTTTCGACCCAACTGATACTAGTTATGCCGTTGACAAATTAAACAAATATCTTGAGAATATTGCAGCGTGGTCTGAATCAAACAGTTTAGTGTTAAACCCTAGTAAATCCAAAGTTATGTTTTTTGGTTCCAAGAAACAGATTAAACAGGTGGAAAACCATCAACCAATTATCATTATCTCGGGAAATGAGGTAGGACGTGTACCGGAGGCGCGAAATCTGGGAGTATTGATGGATGAGTCTTTGCGTTTCGAGGGTCACATAGCGCAAATTGCGAAGAACACATTTTACAGACTTAAAATACTTTATCGGATTCGCGATTTCCTAAGTGTTGATTTGCGATTTCCTAAGTGTTGATTTGCGATTTCCTAAGTGTTGATTTGCGAATTAAGCTTTGTATTTCATTAGTGCTCTCTAAATTTGATTATGCAGATGTCGTTTATGGCCCAAGTTTATTAGCTAGTACAGACCGGATGGTGCAAAGAATGCAAAACGCCTGCGCACGTTACTGCTTTGGAGTCGCCCCACGAGAACACGTGACGCCATATTTGAACTCAGCACGTTTTCTTAAAATGTCACTACGCAGAGAATTGCATCTTTCATCTCTGTTATTTGATGTTTTTAAAACGTCTAAACCAGAGTATCTGTTTAATAGGTTTAAATTTCGTGATAACAGGTCAAGCTTGTATGGAATCAGATCGGTTTGCAATGATTTATTACTACCTCGTCGTTTTCAAAGGTAGCTATAAATACTCAGTAACAAAATGCTGGAACAACATACCGCCACCTATCAAAAACTTAAATACAATTGGTACTTTTAAATTAAAACTAAAAACAACAACTTCTAGAATTTCAAGGCACGCTACTTTCTGGTACTAGAACAAAACCGTCGTATCTGTAGTGGTCGAAATTGTACTTATGCGCCGTTCAACTTTGTTAATCTCAGTACCTACTTATAGTAAAATTATTACATTCATGTTATTTATTTCCTCAATATATACTTTGTTACCCAACGTATTTATTTAGCCTACACCTCAAACCTATTTTCACATATGTCAATGTATCATACAGTATAATCTTATAAATATATCCACAAACATAAACGGTATACATACAATACATACATACCTATATTATTTTCTACACAAACTATAATGTCTTAGCCATACATTTTCCGACAAGCAGCAAGCAAATCCGTATTATACGAAGGGTCGGCCTGAAAACCAGCGTTGTAGTAGGTAAGCCTGCTGCAACACATGCTGAGGTTCGCTCCTTTTTAGCATCATTATTTTAAGTCTTTATTTTTACATGTAAACATATCAATTTGTGCCTATTTAAGTTTTATTGTAAGGCTTGTAATGTTTTATTGCATTGTAAACACTTATCAATTTGATGTTAAATAAAAATTGTCTATGTCTATGTCGTAAATCTTATGCTTACAGGCAAAGTTAATGAAGAAGTTGTTCCTTCGCTCTATGGAGCCAACCTGTGCGCACTACGTAAAAAAGACGGCGGTATTCGCCCAATCGCCATAGGCTCAACCCTCAGAAGGCTGACATCCAAAGTCGGCTGCAAATACATCACCCAATATTTAGAGGCTATTTTCCAGCCAATTCAGCTTGGATTTGGCTCGAAGGGCGGTTGTGAGGCTGCTGTCCAATTCAAAACTTAAACACTATGTTATATACCTACTAACTACTAAGCAGTTAAGTTTGCCACGAAATGGTCTCGCCTCAGCATAATCCTGACTCAGGCAGGAGCCGGTGCTGGGCTTCCGGCGAGACCATTTCGTGGACCATGTACCCTGCATGTGCATAAGAGTGTTAATAACATACCAATTTGCCAGAGCTCGGTCCTTGACTGACTTGCCTAATTTCCTGACTAAAACGCTGTTAAAATCAGATTTAAATATAAGAAGAACAAGAAATAATTTCTATCAAATTACCTTCAGAAGTAGTGAACGCTAACAGTGTTAATCAGTTTAAAAACAAACTTGACAAACTAAGATCTAAGCAGTGTTAACCAGTGCCAAGTGAACTATAATTTAGACGTATCAGCGTCAGCTGCCTGTCTAAAAAATATATAATATTAATATATATAAAATATTAAGTTACGTTGTACAGAAGGCAGAATTATTATTTTCATAATATCATTATATGCAATACATGGTGGCCACTTTCTGGAAAACCGGGAAAAGTCAGGGAATTTCGCTAGTCATGGAAAAGTCAGGGAATTGTCAGGGAAATTTAATGGAGGTCAGGGAATAAAAATTATCTCTTTATGTAAATGAAATAAATGAACTTTATTCTGCAAGTTGGCCGCAATGGCACTTTTGCAAGTCAAAAACTACTAGCGTTTCTCATGAGGCCACTGCCGAGAAGAAACGCCGGAAGAAACTCGACAGTCAGCCATTTTCTCCAAAAATATGCTAATTACAATGATACTACTTAACCTATTTAAGTAAATCTGAATGGTAAACAACAAAAGAGAATTTAAAAAAATGAAGAAAAAATAACATTAGGTATTTACAATGTTCCACAAGAAAACATGTCGAAACTGCATACGTATTACATGGCATTACCAAATACGAGATAAAGAAAATAATAATTGTAAAAGTGCACTAAGTTTACAAAATTAACATTAACATTAACATTATCACCTTCTATGATCTATAAATATTCAGTACTGTATTGAGGTAGGAGTGTTATACTATACATATTATAATAACGGACACATTGACCTACTTGTACCTATACTTGACGGACACAAACTTTTTAGCGGCAATTTTATTTTTATTCCTGGTATTAAAATTATAGATATCAGATTTTTTACAGAATGCGTCCCGAGGGGCTACCGCGAACCACAAACGAAGTTTTCCCTCTCTGTCTCACTTATGTGCAAACTTGCAAGTGCGACAGTGAGGGAAAACTTCGTTTGTGGTTCGCGGTAGCAGCCTCGGTTCTTTATGACATAAACAATATTCCCATATGGGACAGTTAAAATGTTAATTTCTTTAAAGAGTTCTCTTATAGAGATTCCCACTTTCGTATGCTTTGACTAAGGGAATATCTTGTTTCGATCCCGCAATCACAGTCAATGCAGACTTCCGACGACGAGAGAGGCTCGATAGTGTTGGACGTATTTGTCAACAATAACCGGCTTTCAGGATATGACGCAGATAACGGCATAATGCATAAGTGCCTTCAATGAAATTTGTAAATCACCTAAATTTGAAAAATCAATGAAACAATTTTCCATAACTGTCGTGTGTTCAGTCGGTGACTATCCAGTCACCGACTGGATGAACTTTGTCTCGGTTTGATAAAAAATGAAAACAAAGACTTGCAATCGTTAATAAAAATGGTCATGGTGTTATCCCACGGAAACACGTATAGTGAGCGTGGCTTTTCCATCAATAAGGAGATATTAGTGGAAAATCTTTCGCAAGAGTCTATAATAACGCGTTTATGACGCTATAACTATCCTACCACGGCGGTTTAGACTAAACATTGAAAAAAAAAACCACGCGGCTCATAATTGCTCACTAGTCTCATATTAGAAGTAAGGCAATTATTTTTTACTTACTGTTTTTTTTTTTGTTTTGGTGTCGGTTTTCGTTATTATTTTTTTAAATATATAATAAACATGATAACTGATGACTAGGTAGTTTTGTTTCAGTTATATCCAAGTTTTTTCACAGTGTTCAAAAAATTAGGGTTCCCAATTCGTCACTTTAATTTGTACCATAATACGCGAAACGTTGAAGTCTAGTATTTGCTAGTACGATTAAGGCCCATATAAAGTGTTCTCTTTAGTATTTTGCTCTGGATTATACTATATGATACATTTAATATATCCAATAAATTCAGTAGTCAGAGGTACTGTTTCAATTGGATTTTCCTATACAGCTTTTAACAAAAATGGTGAAAAATGAAATGAATTATTGGGTAATTGAAATTGTACAACTGTCTGATAGCAAATTAAAATATATAAATACAATGAAACAGTACATAAACTAAAACCGTTCCGTCTAACAATCTTTCGCTCTTGCCAACTGAGCTATTCAGATACTATTTGTTATTATTCCCGTTTTTGTATTATTTCATTGTATTTATAAATTGTAATTTGCTAGCAGATAAGTCTGAAAAAACTTACCTATTCAAATTATGTATTTTATATTATTACATTTAAGATTATGGTCAGGGAAAAACTTGAAACAACGCCTGGAAAACCGGGAAAAGTCAGGGAATTTTGGTTGATATATGATATATGAATAGTGGTCACCCTGAATATCATTTGCCATAATCAGTATAATCCATAAAATTCATATGCAGTAAAACCATTTAGGGTCGCTAGGCCAACTGCCGCTGCTGTGGCGCGTAACTACGCGGCCTGCGTCAGTTTGCGGCCTTCTGAAGAACGAAGTTTTTTCAATTAAAGATATTTACATTTTTACATGCCCTGAAGACATAGTGAATCGTATGCGTTTTCATTAGTAGCTATTGAATGGGAATGTATTAAAAAAGCAAGAAAATATCATTTCAGTTCATCAACTCATCCAAGTGGCCGCAAACTGGCGCATCAAATTAATAGGCCGTAAACCCACCTACCGACCCTACCATGGCTTTCATAAGTCACTATAAGCCTTGAAATTTAAGTTTTTGGATGCCGCTATACATGCATTTCTAAAGGGTTCCACTTCGCGTTTGACATTCCATTGTCGTGGTGTGTGTGTCAGCTTTTTTATTGGACAGAATGTTGAAAAGGTTAAATAAAATTAGATGAAAACATATACTCTTTTTTTCCTTCCTTAACCGTGGTACCATCAGATTGTACCATCAATGGTACTATGGTAAAAAATGTTTGCCGTGGTTCCATTAATGGTACAACCGAAGTATTTTATTGCCATGGTACCATTGATGGTAACACGGAAAAATAAATGTTTTTTAGTACCATTGCGTTGCATAGGTGCCCATTGAAATTCAATTAAGGAAATTATTTCAAGTACTTATTAGGTATGTAGTTTATCTCTACTTCTATATTACAAGTGTTAGTAACGTGTTGTGTAAATGATGCACTAATCGCATCACAAAATATGCTTTTCTTTGATTAAAACCTCATTTCTATATGTTACGTTGGCAGGTTGGAATTAGTTCTTTACATATTACTGTTTTTTTTTGACAAATACATAGTTGATGTCATTTAAAAAACCAAGGGAACAGCTATGTGCGATTCTAATGAAATTTTTATAATTCAGAGAAAAGGTGGAAAAGTGCTTCTCCATGCTGGTTTTCAGTACTACAGGCATCAGACCTATAAAAAAGATAAATCTTCAATCTGGAGATGTTCAATGTTCAAAAAAGTTCCTGAGAAGTGTCCTGAGAGTATCACTATTTCCGAAGTAAGTTCTTGTTAATCTCCCTTTTTACCGGACTGCGGAGAAGGAAGGGTTATGTGTTTGACCCCAAAATGAAGGGATTTAAAATGAGCTTATCCATTAACTTCAATTGTACTTCGTAAACAGTCACGACGTGTAAATCATAAATATGCATTCGAGTCTTACTAATCAGATTAGTTAAAATAATTATAGAGATGATTCATTCGTATCTTTGTTTAACTTACAGGACAAATCGTTATCTAAATCAAAACCGCATACTTGTAGTCCAGATTTTGTAAAAAATGAAATAGCCCTCAAAGTCGATGATATGAAAAAAGAAGCTGTAAATACCGATAAACCAATCCAAAAAATATACAACGAGAACATATCACAGATGAAAAACAATGGATATGATTTAATCACGAAGTTCCACAATATATATCACGGTTTGTATGATGCGAGAAAAAAATCTTTAAACGTAAAAAAAACTGTTTTCAAAAATGTGGAAGAGGTAGAGGTACCTAATAAGTTCCTCAACATTGTTTTGGCCGATTATTATGATGACAGAGAACGTATACTAACATTTTGCTCTGAACAAAGTAAAAAATTGATATGTAACATAAAAGAGTTTTTCATGGATGGAACGTTCAAGAGTTGCCCTGCGCCATTTAATCAATTATATTGTATACATGGCGAGTTCAATAGTTCAATAAGCACTACTCATGTAATACCTTTAATTTATATTCTAATGTGCAATAAAAAAGAGCAATCTTACTGCATTGTTTTTCAAATTCTAAATTCGCGATTACCACAGTTTAACCCAGTCAAAATACATTGTGACATGGAATTGGCGGCCATAAATGCGTTACTGTCAATTTTTCCAAAAGTGGATATGGTATTATGCTACTATCACTGGACCAAAAACATTTGGAAACATGCCAAATCGCATAAACATACAAACAGCAAAGCAGAAAGACGAATCGTTGCTTTGTGTGCCAGTTTACCTTTGCTGCCACCATCCAGATTGCTAGAAGGATGGGAGTATATTAAAGTGGAATGCAGACCGGTATATAAAATGGACAAATATTTGGCTTACATACAGAAGTTTTGGTGAAATAAACATTGTGATAAAATAAGTGTATTCGGTGAACGCTATCGTACAAATAACCCAGTAGAAGGCTGGCACGCAGGTTTGAACAGAGAAATTAACAAAAACAATGTCACATTACTTCGTCTATTGAATGTTATAGCAAACTTTGAAAATGAAACTAAATAAGCGTAAAAAAGGGAATATTTTAAATGACGAATACATAACATTTGTACAGATGGAATTGATTAATGGTGAGATTGAAGTTGGTCATGCCTTAGAGAAATTGCGAGTGTAGACCTAAAACTATCGATTAAGTACTGTACTTTTTTTCTGTGCCTCGTGTTCCATGAAAAAATGCATGTAATGTAATCAATGTATAAATTTGTATAATGGTAGTGAATATTGTAATAGAGATAATTAAATACTTTATTAATGCAATACGACCTTTTTGTTGATTTAAAATCACTGGCGAATGCCAGTTTTTGACTATCAGTAATAGCGAAAAAGTTTATATCTGTCAGTGATATCTATATTAGCTAAAGTTCTTCATTGAAATTGTTTCCAAATTTGTTATATGAACAGAGGCTTAGTCGGATATAAACGTGAGTCTTATTCGAGCGTACGAAGATACAGTTCGATGTATATTTATTGGATGTTCAAATACACCATTGTTGTGCATACCCGACATGGTAAGAGTGAATATGTTAATTGACATGAACTTTAGCCTAGCTCATACGGAGGACATTGTCAGAGTTATGCGGAGTGCAATTCTTTTAATACATACAACAGTGTCATCCATACTAGGCATGAATAATTAAAAAATTGTATTGTGGGGTTGCATTGTTTTACTTGCTTTTTTGTTATAAACGGTCTTAAATTAACCCTAACCTTCATGACTGTTAGGTAAATACCAAATTCTCAATTTTTCAGTACCACGGCTAATAAAAAATAATATTAGCCGTAGTACCATTGACATAATGGAACCACGGCAAACATTTTTTGCTATAGTACCATTGATGGTACAATCTGATGGTACTACGGTTAAAGAATGCTTTTTTTATCTCCATATATAGACGGGTCGATCAACTTTTTTGTGTTGTTTTCTTGACCCATGGCCCGAAGGACACCAGTGGCGCAGTTTGTTCAAAAAATATTGTATTAAGTTCTATACTAACATACTTAATAGATGGACCATTATGAAAATAGCTTATGAGTACCACAAATACGTATGTTTGATATACGATTGTATTCGAATTTTGTCCCCTGGACAACTAGGCGTAACCACGGCAACGAGTGGCACTAAAAAGTTGATTCACCAGGTATAAACGATGCGTCGTTTATTGCTAACCATGGCTCATAAATAAAATAGGACATTCAAATAATTTATTCACGCGGGTGGAGCCGCGGACACGTCTAGTATACTATTAAGTATAGTTACAGTAGGTACAGTACGTCCGACGGCGAACTTAAGTGGGTGATAGACGTGCGAGTTTAAAAAAAATCATGATCTTAGAGCCGATTTTTCAAGCCCCGGATAAGTGTCTGTTGGATAAATGTTAGCTCTGTCATTTTCTTTCATATGACATTAGAAAGTGACAGTGATAATTTTAACTGACGGATAATTTAATCTGGCAGTTGAATAATCGACCCTTGTATTTTGATGAATATAAATTATATTATTAATATAATATTAACAAATGTAACATGCATGCTTTCAGTAGGTTACATAAAAGATGCGTTAATTTACACTCTTTTACCTACACCCATACAGTAAATCCTCTTTTATGTGCTCAAAAAGTGTAGGTAAGGACCAACTTTACAATATCGCGCCGGTCTGGGGCGGAGATGGCCATAACAGCATCAAAAACAGTATCGTTATGGCCATCTCCGCCCATTACGATACAGGCTCGTGCTCAAAAGACTTCAACGGGCTCACGCTCAACCTCACTACACTTGCAACGCAATGGTTCCTGAACACATGAAAGAGGATTTAATATACGGATGTAGATAAAGTAGTGTATGCAACTGTACATAATTAGGCCTTAAAACACTCGTGTGATCCTATTATGAAACTCGTTGATGCTCGTTTCATAAAACCACACTCGTGTTTTAAGACCTCTCATTATGTATCAGTTGCATAAACTACTATTACTAATCTACTTCTATAATGTTATAATCATTCAAAAAGAGTAAACTCCAGTCGTGCGTCGGAGCTGACACACACAATTTTTTTTTTTTTTTTGATGTCGTTGGAGTCGACGCCAGTTCTCTTGGTCTTCGGCTAAATTTAGTTATTTAGCAGTAGTTTATTTCTTATCTGATGGCAAGAACAGGCCCAATGCTGCACCCGCTGGAACAGAAAATTAAAGTTTTAGTTCATTCTTAAGTACTTAAGGAACCGATGTTATAGGATTTGTGAATGTTATTACATATTATAATTACCATACTCGTATAATATAATATTTCACAAATTTTGCTTTTGTTAGAGGTAAATACTTAAATAACGAGGATGCCTCATCTCTTGTATTTTTCTTTATGTACGTACATAAGAAAAAATATCATAATCGCGTACGTATTCGATTATAGTTGTCTACTTTCTGTGGCTTTACGGTTTGTTGTTTGTTTTGTCTTGTCTCATAAAAATAATGTTAAACAGTTACAGGGAAGTTTTTTCAAAAAAAAATTGACGGAGTCCACAAATTGCATATACGCATATAGTGCAAATTCATCATTTGTTCATAAAAAACATTACTTAGTTAACAGTTTATGTACAGACAGCGTCATATAGTATGTAGCAGCCAAAGTGGCCAAATAGTTCGATACACCATAAATTTTCTATGGTGTACCGAAACCGCTGCTACACACTATATGACGCTGACTGTACCTATGTAAAGATTTTGACGCAGCGTGGGACCAACAAGGTGGACCGAGGATTTTCTCACGATCACGTTAGCCGTTGGATGAGGGCAGCGCAAAACCGGCCATTCTAGCGATTTTTGAAGGAGGCCTCTGTCCACCAATAGACGATTGCTGTTAAAAAAGATACAGAACAGACACTTACCAAATAGAAAACCTGCCAAGTACAGTAAAAAATTGCTACAGTTGGTCATCAGTTGGACTCCGATGATGTTGAAAAATATGAACGAGATAGCTCTGGCGAACATCATCGACAGGCCCACAATCATGCCTCTGTGGAGAAAAGATGAGCATCATCATGTGTTTTCCGAAAAATCTGTATTTTTAGCTACAATAGTACATTACTTACCAAGGGCGGTAAAACAAAGAATGTCTCAGATCGCAGGTATTTGACGCCCGAGCCGAAGGCAAGGGCGATAATTATGCGATCTGAGGCTTTCTTAATTACCGCCCGAGGTAAGTACAAAATTTTATGTCACCCTCTGGCCAGGAACTGGGATTCTCCGCGCGCGGAGCGTGCGGTAATTGCCACTTTATGGCCAGGTGTGACATAAATAATTTAAAATGATAACTGTTGGTTCGCCTTTTGCTATCACTTTCTCTGTAATTGAAACTACTTTTTAGGGTTCCGTAGCTAAAATGGCAAAAACGAAACCCTTATAGATTCGTCATGTCTGTCCTACCGCCTGTCCGTCCGTATGTCACAGCCGATTTACTCTGAGACTATAAGCACTACAATTATGAAATTTGGTACAGTCCAGAACCAGTCCTACGGTCACCTGAGGACCAGATAAGCAAATAACTGAATCTTATGAAAAGTGACAATAACAAGTAGAAATAACAATGTGATATTAGAATTTCCAGGAATTTAGTACGCGCCCCTACTTACAAAACTACGAAATAACTATTCGAAATTAGTACCGTAGTGCAAAAAATACAGTTGATTCGTTACACAATATTGCTAATCACTTATGGGTGATTCTACTTTTTCATAACGAGTTTTCTATTATAAAAAAAATCTACGATATGTATTGAATTAGTGCACAAAAACAGGATTTTGAAATAGTACCTGAATTGGTTTAAAAGGTGGGTAACACATGTGGTAAAAACCATTTTTTCATACAAATGGTGAGTCATCCAAGAACCACTGAGTTACTCGATTTATGGATATTAGCTGTGGTTCGCTACTTACAAAAACTCTTTCTAAATAACAAAACAAACAAACAACCTCTCATCCTAAACGCATATACCTTGTCCGTTCCGTCTGGGTAAATATGAAATGAGGGTCAAGTGTTCCAAAATCAGCATTAAAAAAAAAGTGTCTGCAAATTATGCACATGAAAAAGTAGAATGGCCGTCATATTTACCTCATATACGTCGGGAACAGCTCGACAGCATAACTAGTAGTTATACCCATGCATACCACATTGCACATCATAGCGACAAAAGCCGCAATGCCCCAGTCGATCGGCACTAAATCGATGAGCACGGCCATGGTCGTGACCATCAAGTGGAAGCCCACGTACGTCCACTTCTTGCCGATGTGTTTGACGATGGTGGAGGTGATGAAGGCGACAAAGGTGATGATGCACGAGTACCCTGCGATTGCGATGAATGTGAAAGGGGCTATATCGTCGTCGCAAACTGGCGTCTGGAAAATAAATGGCAGAGTCAAATGAGTCATGGCACAAGAAAAATGCGGCAAATTAAAAAAAAATACATAGCAACGCGATAGTTACTTATAACGTCCGTAGTTATTTCGTGTCCGTAAAGTTTACAAGTCTTTTGTAGGTCAATGTGTCCATTTTTATAATAAGTTACCCGATGAAATTTTGAATTTACCCTTTCCAGCTCTTAAAAATTACCTAAAAAAAACATTGATGTCAAAGGCTTATTATAGGGTTGGGGACTATCTAACAGACAGAAATGCATGGCCCAAACCAAATACCTAAATAGCGTAAAGAGTCTAATATTTTCATTGTATCTAGTTGACACAGTTCTTGCAGGAAAGCATATCAAACGATTCGACATGTTTTGTTTTCTTGTGTAACTACACATTGTAAATACCTATTGTTATTTTTCCTTATTTTCTTTCAATTCTCTTTTGTTTTTTACCACTTACATTTACTTAAGTAGGTTAAGTAGTATCATTGTAATAAGCATATTAATGGAGAAAATGACTGACTGTCGAGTTTCTTTCGGCGTTTCTTCTCGGCAGTGGTCTCATGAGAAACGCTAGTAGTTTTTGACTTGTAAAAGTGCCTTTGCGGCCTACTTGCAGAATAAAGTTCATTTATTTCATTTAACTGACAGCTTATTTGTTAGGTGTAAAACTGTTGCCATATACAGAATTTGGAAAAATTGCTTCTGCCACGACTCGTTAGTTAGGTGAAATCACCTCGTCCAAAATCTCATTGGAGGAAATAAGAAAACTTCACAAATTGAGAAAATTAATTTCACTTTAATGTATTTGTCCAATAAGTCATTCCCGAAGAGTATTGCATCTCGGTCTCTGAGGAAGACATAACTGTGTCTCTTAACCCGTCGCCTACCTGTCCCTGGGATCCCAGGGATCATAACAATAGAATGCTATTGTTTATTTTTTTCGCCGGGAGACGATGGATTTCGGGGACGTGGTTTATCCGGATCAAAAAAAAAACAAACATTTATTCTGCAAATAGGCCACAAGGGCACTTTTACATATCAAAATATTAATTTACAATTTAAGAAAGTCTGACTATAATAAGTAATACATTTTTCATGTCAAAATATTAATTTACAGTTCAAGAAGGAAAAATAATTTCGAGCTTACAATTATAACAAAATTAATGTCATACAGTGAAGATAAACTTGCAAAGTTATCTATTACAAATATTACAACATCAGTAAAGTTAGAGATGTATAAGGTCTCAAGATTAAACAAGGAGTATAATGAAATTAATATAATATCCCAGAGATGTACATGGTCTCTGAGCATCAAAATTAAAATTAATTTAATATTGTTAGAGATGTATATGGTCTCTAAGTCACTGATAATAAAAACGAATCCACAACAGGATGATGTCTCTCGTCAATCCCCTATAAAAAGACACTAGTATTAACGTAGTCACTATGTCCTAGCAAGCATAAACAGACCGAGGCAACCCTTTTGAGAGTGGGTGGTTACAAGTGGTTTTTTGCTATTATTTCATAAATGTGCACGAATTACTAAAAAACATAACGTATAAACCTAGCTAAGGACGTAACGAATCGATGAAGGCCAATACTGTCTAATTTGATAAAGGTTTAAGCGGTGGAAGACGAAGCATTAGGCGACGACTCTCTCTATCGCAGGATGCGGGCGCAAGACCCCGACGGGTGAAACAAAAAGATTATTTCAAAATACCCGTTCTCGCTCTCGCACGATAAGTTTACAATAGTCAACTCACTTGTTCGTCCAGCTTAATGATATCGGTGTGATTTTCTTTATGAAATATTTCACAAAAACTCATGCCAGGTGCTCCTGAGTTTTGATAGCTGTTGAATATATACGGCATCCACACGGAGAATGGAGGCGCACTGAAAAATATTGATGAGTTTAAATGATATCGTTGCTCGTTGTCAAATCAAAATAAAACTTGTAATACGACGACGGACGATGGCAAGCAACCGTACGGTCTACCTGATTGTAAGCAGACAAAGGCTATGGCGCTTATATGCGCCTGTGTACGCTTGCGACTGCAGAACAATCGAAAGTGCACTGTCAACAGTGTTGCCAGATGCAAATACAAAAAGTGGATACATCTTTTCGTGATATACTCTATTCGTGATAAAGTTTTCGTGATAAAGTCTATTCGTAATAAAGTTTTCGTGATATAGTTTTCGTGATATAGTTTCCGTGAAAAAAGTTTTCGTGATAAAGTCTATTCGTGATAAAGTCTTTCGTGATAAAATTTTCGTGATAAAGTTTTTCGTGGTAAAGTCGTTCGTGAAAAAAGTTTCGTGAAAAATTTGTTCGTGATAAAGGCGGGCCGTGCGATTGCTTTTCGCCGACGTGTTATAAAAAGCCTCGTAGGTAGGTATTAGTCTAGTGGTCTAAACAGTTGCGTATAAAAATTCCCCATGAACGCGTCATATGAACGATACTTACATCTGTTGAAACCGCTCAACCAATCTCACTGGAGCGCAAACTCTTAGTGTTCCAGTGTTCCAAACCACACGTGTGGCCGTGTCGGAGGTTTTCCCCTGAATTTTCCCCAGGCTACTCTCCAACCGCGCACTCCTATCGCTTTATTGGGGCCGGCCTATAAAGCCACAGTCCACACCGATACTCACATGCAATAAGCAGGTACACTTGTGCCGAATATGAGCAATGTATTCCTAAGATGCTTCTTATGGAACAGCGGGACCGTCTGGTTCCAAACCGACTGGAAAAAGTTTGAGCTCTTTGTCTTGTTTTCGTCTTCATTTAACACGATTTGCTTTACCTGGGAACATAATGAAATATGAAATGGTTTACCATTAAGGTATTAAGGGCCCTTGTCAGTAAAAAAACGCTTATCTATTTACGACATTTTCTGTTTGAAATGACACGCATCTTGACATATTCTCAATGTTACTATCTAGAACAGCAGGCAAATTACTTAACTTTATATACTAACGGTAGATAGATTTTACTGTCAATTTCGAAGTACAAATGTATGAGCTGATAATTAAAATTTGACATTAAAATCTACCTAACGGTAGCACAAAAGTTACGTGATTACCTAGCTGGACTATTGCTACCTTCTGTCATAAACTTTAAATGTATTTTTTGAACTTTTCACTTAGAAATATTAATTTTTTTTTTTAATTTAATTAAGTTTAATTACAATTTATTGTTGTAACATAATTTAAACGGCATCGTTAAACCACAAGTGGTTTGTCTCGATGCACGGTCCTAATTCTACTCTAACATAGGTTAATACAAATACAAAATCACTATCTTCACTTATACATCTGTACTGTATCTAAATTATTAGTCTTTTAATAATTTTAACATTTCTTATATATCGTTTATGTATGTGTTCGTTCGTGTATGTGCTTCTTCCGGCCAATTGGCGAGGAAGGCGTCTAATAATGACATCGTCGCCACCGATCCACTGCACGCGCCGCTTCGAGCCCGAACAAATATATATATATATATATCTAGGGTTCGGCAGTGGTGTCGAAACTCTTGGTCCATGGGTTCCCAGCGCGCACAAGTTTGAAATAGCGAAGCGTTTGGTTGACGTAACTGGTGATCGAAGAGCTGGCGACTTCCTCGCACAACGTATCGGCATTGCGATACAGCGAGGAAATGCCACCAGCATCCTCGGTACATTGCCCCAAGGGCCTCAGATTTAAGTTAGTTGGAATATTATTTAAGTTATTGTTATTTAACTATTATTACCGCCTGTACATCAATAAATGTTTATTGCTATATCACACTCAAAAGCATAAGTAATGGGTACACTTTCTAAATACTTCTTTTTAAAGGCATGTTTGCCTTGAACAGGGTAGACGATTTTTTCGCTTTGATGCGAAAGCGACAGTGGTCCTTTCTGAATAGGCTGAGTAACAGTTTACTCAGGTAACACAATTGTTTCTAACATATTCACCAGCTGTTACTTGGATATTGTATCCTCCATTCCAAATATATAAAGGACCGGACGACGTAGTGTACTTGTAGACTTAAGCAATTTAATTTTTAATTATTTCTGTAATTTCTCTAATAATTTATGTTTCTGTAATTGTAATTGTGATGGGATTATTGCCTAAGTAAAGAATTTTTTTTTTATTTTATTTTTTTTTAAATACAAAGTGTACCCATTATTTTTGCTCTTCATGTGTATAATTATTGTTCGGCCTGAGTGTCCGCTCGAAGCGGGGCGTGTAGTGGATCGGTGGCGACGTTGGCATATGTTTCAGGCGATTTTCTGAGTTGGTGAGGTGGGATCGGTATGTGGTATTGTGTTTGACGCGAGTCGCAAGTCGTCTTACACTTAAAAATCACTGAACTCACAGAATATTCGTGTTTTTCTTTTCCGCTATTGACAGCAAATATTTCTTTCAATACATTCAGACCTTTTTCATGCTCGCCTATAGAAATGTAAAATTTAGGACTTTCGTGTATATAATACTTTAGAAGGACGTAATTAAGAACACTGAGGAAGGCGATGAATTGGTTCAATAGTCTCCAAGGTCGGTAAGAGAAACCCAGAAAAGGAATGTAGTATGCGAAGTCGAGTTGCAGAATCGGGAATGCTATCGCTGAAAAATATGAAAGGAAATGTAAACATTATTATGATAATTGGGATTTGATTGCGTAAAAGATTCTATTTCCAAACTAGTCTCAAAGACTCCTGCATATTGTTTTCTCGTGCGCGGACGACATAAATGTCTTACAAATTGAGTGGCTTACTCGCGTGAGGCATTCCGTTACTAATGGATACCTACCACAGATTACAGCTTGGCCGGCCATAATACCAGTGTTGGCGTTTAAAAGAAACCGTGCTCTGTGTGTTTGTAATGTGCTTTCTCCAAGCAGTATGTAAATTACAGCATTTGTCCCACATGCGCTGAAACATCAAGATATTAATTTCATCATATCATCATAATTAAAACTTCCACTGTTGAACCAAGGCTTGAATTTTTCGTATATAAAAATTAAAAACACTTATCATCTTACCATTATCAAGACATTATTTTTGATCAATAAATTTGAATGTTCATTCATAACATAATCATAACATTTCATTTCGTTTCATTTGTTTTTCATAACTGAATTACAAAAATTTGATAATACTTACAATATCGCGGATAATAATTTGGCTGTCATCAGGAAAAGCCAGTGATTGGCCAGACTACACAGGAAGGAAGTAACAACAGTGCCAATAATAGTGATGTGCAAGGTGTACAACCGACCACGGGTGTCAGCGAGGTAGCCCCAAAAATGTGCGCTAGCTATTACACCTGGAACATACACGACCTATTATCATAATCATCATTATTGCAGCCGGACTAAGTCTCCTGCTGGAGAAATGTCTTCCCGAAGTAGATATGTCATATGTGGATTCCGTTCCCAAAGGGTAAAACGGGACTATTACTAACACCCCGTTCGTCCATCTGTCTGTCTGTCTATCCGTCTGTCACCAGGCTGTATTTCATGAACCCTAACAGTTAGACAGTTGAAATTTTCACAAACGATGTATTTCTGTTGCCGCTATAACAAAAAATACAAAAAAAAACAGAATAAAATAAATATTTAAGGGGGCTCCCTTGGCCTGTTTTTTTTATCATAGAAAATATCGTTTAGATCACCTCATACACGCTCGAAAACATAAAGTAATTACCTCTCAACTTATCAAAACGATTAAAGCCAGCAGTGCACCAGCTCGATGGCTAAACTTATCGGCCGGGTAGCAAGCCAGCAGGGATAAGCTTGGCACAAGACCAAGGAGAGTGTCGTAATAAAAGGGGGTCTATGATGGTCACATTTATCGACGACAACCGACATGATAAAGCATCTATCACTTTCTGATACCACTCGATAGAAAGTTACAAATGCCGTATCTTGTTTGTCGTCGATAAACGTGACCATAATACGAGGCCAGGCCTTTACATAGCAGTGGATAGATAAGACCTGAATAGATAGATAGGATTTAAAAACGTACGCTGTACCTACTGATGCTCCGGGCCGCCATTCGTTTTAGTTTTAAAATAAAAAGAAGAACAGCGCATTTAATGCTGAGTCACCGCCTATTCTAACATAATGACTCTCGGGTTAAATTGCTCTTTAAGAGATAGATGAAGAATATTACAATTGTGTATCTTTTTCTATTTCTCTTTTTGAACTATACCTTTTTTACCCACGACGGAACGGAGAAGGTATATGCGTTTAATGAGAGGTAGTTTGTTTGTCTGTGTGTGCACATCAATATCTTCGAAACGGCTTGACCCATTTAGAAACGGTTTTCTGCAATAGGTTTGTAGTTTAGTCGGGCAGAAACTTAGCTAGGAGTTACGATGATAACTCGCCAGGGGGCGCTGCAGTAAACATTTTTCACTTGCTAAAGTGCGTGTGAGTGCATTTTCTCCGTAACTGCTGGGCCAGCATTTACGATTTCCATAGAATGTGGTGTGGAGTACATGCACTTTAACTCTGAGGATCTGATGATGGAGCAGAAAAGCATAGTAGGGTACTGTACAGAGGTCGATAATATTTTTGTTTGTTTTTGGTCCCTTTTGTTTATGTTGCATGAAGAGACGTCATTCATAACCTTCTGAGGGTCTGGTGATGGAGTAAAACCATGCCATAGAGAACTTTCCGATGGCATGAAATAACTTATTCGTGTTTGGGCTCTTTAGATTGTGTTTTCTGAGTAGCTTCTATACATGATCTGCTGAGGATCTGATGGCTCATGTCAATTCCCAATTGCATTAAAATAGTAATAATAATGAAATGTCATAGTAATAATAATGAAATTCGAGACAACTTACAGAACGGTATAAACTAACTGCATGAACTATTACTTCATTTCAGGGCAGGCGATGGCAGCCCCCGACGGATTTTTCTGGGCTTGTAAATATACCTCGCAACCAGTTAACCGTTTAGAAAAAAAAAGTTTTTATCTATATGTAATTATTTCCTATAGAGTCGGGGGATTTTCAAATGCATTATTTAATTATTTTTCAATTGAGAACATCCGTCGGGGGTATTTTCAAAATTTTTAATTTTGCCTTTATTTGTTAAAATTAAAAAATAGGTAAACAAAGTAGCAGTGGTCGTAATTACACACAGATTTAATTCGCATTATTCGCACTAATGAACAAAATAAGTGACAGTTAGTGACTCTGACAAATTACTTTTTTAAAACCCGAACGGACTTCTTACAATCCCTGACTCTTTGGGTTTTTTATTGTACAACTTGCTTTTTAGAATAATAATATTGGAGTATAATGTAAACATGAAATAACGATTTTAATATTCATTGACCTTACTATTTAGACACTTTTACCGCAGAAAGTGCCTGATAAATAACCTCGTAAGTCTTTCTCTTTCATTCTTACTAATGCTAAAAAAACAAGGTATACTTAGCTTTAAGAATATTTATAAGTTGTGGTTGAATAAAGTTTGTATTTATATATCTACATACCCAAAATAGGGACAGATCTGACACTTCCCTTCTCGAAGACGCCGAGGCTCAAGTCGCACTGACTTGATGCTACAATGATGCCGACACTGAACTCTTCAGCGACGGCCGCCAGCAGCGAGTAGATGCTCAGGATTAACAACCTGTGGTTGTATTTATATATCTACATACCCAAAATAGGGACAGATCCGACAATTCCCTTCTCGAAGACGCCGAGGCTCAAGTCGCACTGACTTGATGCCACAATGATGCCGACACTGAACACTTCAGCGACGGTCGCCAGCAGCGAGTAGATGCTCAGGATTAACAACCTGTGGTTGTATTTATATATCTACATACCCAAAATAGGGACAGATCCGACAATTCCCTTCTCGAAGACGCCGAGGCTCAAGTCGCATTGACTTGATGCCACAATGATGCCGACACTGAACTCTTCAGCGACGGTCGCCAGCAGCGAGTAGATGCTCAGGATTAACAACCTGTGGTTGTATTTATATATCTACATACCCAAAATAGGGACAGATCCGACAATTCCCTTCTCGAAGACGCCGAGGCTCAAGTCGCACTGACTTGATGCCACAATGATGCCGACACTGAACACTTCAGCGACGGCCGCCAGCAGCGAGTAGATGGCCAGGAATAACAACCTGTAGTTGTATTTGCCGAAACCTAGAAAATTACATAAATTCACACGTATTCGCTAAATTTGTAGGCAGGCGCGGTACATCTTTTTTTCAGTATTTATAAAATGGTGGTTTAGAGATTGGGAATATGTGCAGTGTTGAATTGCTATAATATCGTCGACAGCTTTAACCTGATCCCGTAGATAACTATAAAAGAAGAAGAATCTAATCCCTAATGTACCCAATAACGACCGCCTTAGCCTAGTTGGTAGTGACCCTGCCTATGAAGCTGGAGGTCCGTCGTTCGAATCCCGGTCAGGGCATTTATGTGCGTGATGAGCACAAATAGAGTCTTGGGTGTTTTTTTTCGCCGGGAGACTACGGCTGATGTAAAATATTTGTTACACTGAACCTAAATAAGCGATATTAATGTATCTGTGAACGTATATATATATATATATATATATATATATAATTACATTTTCAACCGTCATTGACTCCTCAATTTTGAAAAAGTTCATATAAACTGAATCGACCAAAATGTTAATATAATTATTGAATCCGCTCACATAATTTTATGATAATCTTTTGAGAAATGCGACCTGTAGAAGGGATCATCCGGATATCCTGTAACAATCCCCCCCCCCCCCTACTAAATAAATAAATATATAAATTAACTTAAAAAGTATTATTTTATTTAAACTAACTAAAACTACGAAATGGCCAAAGTGAATCGTATAGGGTAGAACCCCCGTGAGGCGGGATACTAGGCATACTAGAACGAAGCACGACCACGGATCTGGAAATGGGAGCATCATCAAACCGCAAGTAGTAAATAACCATTACTCATCATATTGGTCGAGTTTCTCGATCACCGCCATTCTTCATTTTAAAATAAATCGACGAAGTGAAGTTCTTCAAGTTAGCTTGTCTATGCGTTCAGCGGCCATCTTGCGCTGAGACGTTATCAACTTCGCACCAATTTTTGACGTTTGTCAATATCTGACATGGATTGGCGGTTGAGTGTCGATCGCGACCGGTTGTCTCTTTGCGAATTAATTCGATCCCCGTGTTTTATATAGGGATTGTTTCGTATTCAGTTGCTTTTCTTAATTCTTTTGGTGGTGGGGGCGATTGGTAAGTGTTTTGTGGTGTATTTGTAGTTAGAAGTAATTACGAAATTATTTATTTTTAAGAGGGTAGATCTATGCCAGCATCCTCATGGATGAGGATGCTGGCTTGGACGACCCGGGGGATGGGAACTCTTTCCCATTATTAAATAACGTTAGTTTAGCTCAATACGAAGAATTTGAAAAGGCACAGACAAATGTTTTCACTCCCACAATGGGGAAAAGTAAAGTAAAAAAAAGGCTTAAAAAGAAGGTAGAAAATGAGAGGGCTCGGGAACGCGATGCCGAGAATAATAGAGATACAGATCGGTCCCGGTCCCGCTCAAGGGGCTCAGATCGGAGGGATTCGTCGGATGACGATAATATAACACAAGATTTTCTTAATGACACCCCGCTTCCTGCCGGCCAGCAATCTGTGGCACAAACTATATCGCCACCGTCGCCTCCCCCCCATCTGGTAATCGACTCTCCACACACATCCCAGCCTCAAACACAAACTCCCGCGTCTCCTTTTACGCCTGTAGGGCGTAATCGATACAATCGCAATGATTTAGGGCCTTTCGTGGTACATGTCCAGAGGGTAGAAGCATCCCCCAACTCGGGACTAGTATTACACCCGGTCTCTTTTGGCCAATTCTTGCAGACAAGGAGAAGAGAATTTCCTAACGTAGTGGAAGGCAGCGTAAAAAGGATAGGTCGTAACAGAGTGACTGTCAGCTTTCACTCGGCGGAAGACGCTAATGCGTTCTTAGAATCTCCCACTGTGGCTCATTCTAAATATCAGACATTTATTCCGTCTTTTAACGTCACAAGATTAGGTCTAATACGTGGAGTACCTGCAGAATGGACTCCTGAAGAGGTAATTGACAACATCAATATTCCGATAAACTCGGGAGGAGCTAAGCCGGTGAAAGTTCGACGCTTAAATTTTAAAAAAAACAAACCTGAGGGTGGCTATTGCTGGCTTCCCTCGGAGACGGTGGTGGTTACTTTCGACGGACAATCGTTACCTAAGAGGGTTTTTGTGTGTTTAAACTCCTTACCTGTAGAGCAGTACCAGTACCCAATTATACAATGCTACCGATGTTGCCGATTTGGGCACACAAAAGAAAAATGCCGGTCCCTACCCCGTTGTTATCGCTGTGGAGGATCCCACACGGGGGACACTTGCAACATAGATTCCTCTGAGGCAATGTGTTGCAACTGTCCTCAAGGTATTGGGTCTGGCCATTCTGCCAATAGTAAGGGATGCCCCGAATTTCTTCGACAAACAGCTATAAAGAAAAATATGGCAGATGATAATATTTCGTATATGGAGGCTTCAAATTTACACCCTAAACCATCTCAAAAATCTTATGCAAACATAGCTGCGACCCCCTCCCAGTCTTCTCAACAAACACGAATTTGGCAAAAAAAAACTATTCCAATCAGACCCCGATCTCATTCCCCTTTAGCTAAGGGGTATGACAGAATATCTCATGAAAATATTATTAGGGACCCTGTCTTACCTTCTAGACCGGTTTATCAAGAAAATACCTCGCATCAAACAACTGAGCACACCATTAGGGAAATAATCAAAATTATCTCCGCTGTCGTAAAAACTATCTCGCCTTCTAGCCCTTTGGCTGACCCTAATCTGTTATCCCACGTTGCACCAATTATTTCATCTCTGTTACTTTCTTTTAATAATGGACCAAATCGTCCTCCAATGGAACTGTCGTAGTATTTCAAATAAGAAACCTGACTTATTATTTTTAATAAATAAATTTAAGCCTATTATTTTAGCCATATCTGAAATATGGTTAAAAAGTGATTCTAACTTTAAACTACCCAGTTATGTCTCTCTGATGAACTGTCGGCCCGATGGACGAGCTGGTTGCGCCATGTTCATTAGAGACCATATTCCATTCCGTCCCATTCACATTCCCTTAAATAACCCCGGTCTGCATTTAACCTGTGCTCGTGTAGAAGGTATCACTTTCCTTTCTGTATATATTCCTAGCCCTTCCCCTGCGATCCTCAATGACCTAAAAAAGATAATTGAAGAGTTGGTGCAACCTGTTGCTATACTCGGTGATTTTAACGTTCATCATCTCTTGTGGGGCTGTGATAGAAACGACTCTCTCGGAGAACAACTCCTAGAGATTATGGATAAATATAACCTCTGTATATTAAACTCGGGTGCCCCGACTTTACGCACATTACCTAATCAATCATCGAGTGCGGTTGACTTATCTCTTTGTTCTCCGAGCCTTGCGTCTCAAATCTCTTGGGAGGTTTTGGATAGTACATATGGAAGTGACCATTTCCCTATTTTACTTAGGATGCCGTTACTTACCAACAAAAGACCCCCTATAGTTAGGCCCTTATTAGTGTATAATATTAACGGAGCAGACTGGGATAAATATAGGAAATGTCTGGACTCTGAAGTTAATAATTTACCACCGGTCACAGCGAAAACAGTACAAATTTGCGCTGACGCACTGATACTGGCCATAAAGTCGTCCGCTGATAGGGTTTTCCCCCTTAAAAATACTGCAGTGGGTAAATTAGCCTCCCCACCGTGGTGGGATAAAGAGTGTACAATAGCGGTTAAAACTAGGAAAATGGCAGAGCTTTCGTATGCTGAGAATATGTCCTCTGAAAACTTTGATCACGTAATCAAAACTATGGCAGATACGAAAACGTTTCTTAATAACAAAAAATTTGACGCATGGAGATCTTTCTGTTCTAAGTTGAGTCCATCCACCCCAGATGCTTTAGTCTGGAACAATATCCGAAGATATAGGAGATCCTTTAATCCCAGTTCTTGCCCCTACCCTGCCTCGTTACAGTGGGCGGAATCTTTTTTAGATAGAATAGCTCCCTCTCACGTTCCGGGCGTGCTTGATTCTACAATAGGTCTCCTAAATAACACCACTGCGGATCCTCTGGATCAATTATTCTCAATTCTGGAGCTCAAAAATGTTCTTGGGTCTGTCAAGGACTCGTCCCCTGGTCCAGATGGTATTCCGTATTCTTTTATTGCTAAAGCAGGTGATCCTTTCCTTAAATACTTTCTTGAACTAATTAATTCTATATTGGTATCAGGTTATCCTCCTTCTTCGTGGAAATCCCAATTAGTTATGCCCATACTTAAGCCAGGTAAAGACCCCATGGATCCCCGTTCTTATCGACCAATAGCTCTATCTTCTGTTCTAACAAAGATTCTTGAACACTTAATAAAAAACAGGCTGGAATGGTATCTTGAAACTCGTGATCTTTTAGGTAAGTCCCAATACGGCTTCAGAAAGGGGAAAAGCACAATAGATAGCTTAGGGATTTTTACATCTGATATAAGACTCGCTTTTTCCAAACAAGCTTCAGTGGTCGCAGTATTCCTGGACGTGGAGGCTGCTTATGATAATGTCCAGCTCCCCATTCTCAGGGATAAGCTCCACAAGCTGAGAATTCCGGCGAGGCTGGCTTGTCTTGCGGGTAACCTCCTCTCAGAAAGACAAATTACCTTTCGTGGAAAAGATCCACATATCAATCCATCAAGATTAGTCTGGCGCGGTTTACCTCAAGGCTCTGTCTTAAGCCCTTTATTGTACAATATATACACTTATGACTTAGAACAAGCAGTTAATGATTCCCAAATTCTGCAATACGCTGATGACCTATTAGTATACTCAACAAACTGCAATATCGAATCTGCTTGTGAATCGGTTAATAATTCTCTCCGATCTCTAAACTCTTGGCTTATGAATAATGGTCTGTCCCTCTCTGCATCAAAAAGCTGTGCCGTTGTTTTTTCGCGTAAGAGATCCTTGCCAAATATTAGAATATCTATTTTAGAATCTCCTGTCCCGGTCCGTACTTCTTATAAATTTTTAGGGGTTTTGCTAGACTCCAAACTGAATGGAGCCTTACATTTTGAATATTTAATCAATAAGTGTGAACGGGGTCTGAACACTCTCAGATGTCTCTCGGGCGTCTGGTGGGGAGCTCACCCAACTTCTCTCCGGTTGATTTATAATGCAGTGATACGTAGTATTCTGGATTACGGCTCCTTCCTGTTGGAGCCGGGGAATAAAACGGGATTGGTGAAATTGGATCGTATACAATTAAAAGCCCTGCGAATTATTTCAGGAGCAATGAGGTCCAGTCCCATCAATGCCTTACAGGTTGAATGTGCAGATCCTCCCCTGAACCTGCGGCGCCAGTTTATAGCTGATAGCTATCTATTCCGCGCACTCCAATTTTCTCATCACCCAATAATTCATCGTTTATTTGACCTTAAAGATGTATCTTATGGGAGTCAAAAGGGCCCTCCTTGTCTTGTTAAAAGCTTAAATAAATTTCTATCCCTTAAAGATCCAGTTTCTCACTCCCCAAAGCTTCCCTTATTTGAATTCGACTACAAAACCATTGTTTATCATCCTCGTATTATCCTCAATTTCGATATTTGTCACAAAGATCCTCATGCTGATGAGTATCTCCGCCAGATTCTTTCTCGTGAATGGCATGATTGGAATACTCTATACTGCGATGCTTCCAAACTGTCCCCCGCTGGGTGTGTGGGAGTGGGCGTATTCCACTCTCAATCCGATGAGGTTAGAAAAATTAAATGCCCCCCTGAGACCACGGTATTTACTGGTGAGTGTATTGGGATCCTCGAAAGTGTCAAGTATATTTTATCCTCTAAGCTTAAGAAATCTATTATTTTCTCCGACTCCCGTAGCTGCTTGCAGGCTCTACTTTCTGATCCCTTCTCGGTAAAATTTCAAAATCCGATTATTTACCAAATTAAAGACAGTCTTTTGAAATGTAATGATAGTGGTTGTGAGGTTGCTTTAGTGTGGGTCCCAGGCCACTCGGGGGTCTCTGGAAATGAACGTGCTGATCAGATTGCCAAGGAGGCAGTAGTGAGTGGTGACAAGTTGAATTTCAAGATCTACTGCCATGACTTGAGGCCTTTGGCAGCCAGTTTGCTCACCAAGCGCTGGTCTGTTGCATGGGCTTCATCTAGTAAAAGCCGAGGTAAACTTTTCTCTCTGGTGCAGTCCAATGTTTCAAGGAAACCATGGTTCTCAAGGCTTTATCTGGAAAAACAGTTATGTTCCACAATTATCCGCATGAGACTGGGCCATTGTTGTACTCCAGTTCACTTGGCAAAAATCCACATCCTAGACTCTTCATTGTGCGAGTGCGGATTGGAGGACGGTGACCTGAACCATATTTTCCTTTCTTGCCCTTTGTATGATCATAAATTTCTTTACGAAGAATTAACAAGGCTAAAGGTACCTTTTCCTACTCGAATATTAGACTTAATTCAAATCAAAGACAAGGAAGTTCTTTTAGCCTTGGGGACTTTTTGTAAACTTAACAAATTAAAAATATAACTGTGCATGTCTCTGTTGATTGTAATCTAACTTTTTAATTTATTCAGTTGATTTAACTCTATAGTTCTGTCTAATTCTAATCTACGTATAGTTTTGTCTAACTCGGGGTCTAGATGTTTAACAAATTACTTTTTTAAGGAACAGCAACTTTGAACTTATAGCCGTATACCGCGATTCGTATTGTTTTTTTTTTCTTGTTACTTCTAATCGACATGACACTGGCTAATACCTCATGAAAGCCAAGAGAAAAAAAAAAAAAAAAAAAAAAAAATATCTGACATCTATCGTACGTTCGAGTTGTGACATTTCTATTTCTACAAACAAAACAAGTGTTTTTTCAAGTGTTTACCGGTGTTATAGCCTATATTTACAAACTAAATAACCAACAAAATGAGTGAGGAAGACCAATTAAAAAAGTTGCGCATTATGCGGCGTCAGTGCAAGGGCACGTATCGACAATTTCGTGACTGATCCGATTAATCTATCGTCCGCGAGTGCAGATATTCTCGAAGCGCGTAAGGAGAAGTTAGTCTCCACTCTGAAAGACTATGAGAAAGTCCAGTTGGACATTCTTAGCATCGACGACACGGACAATGAGCAGGTTGGTGAAATTGAGGGCAATTATTATTCAGTGTTAGCAAAAATAGACTGTGCATTAAAAAATCTTAATACGAAAATAACATCTCGATGTCACCATGCATCTACTTGTAAATTACCTGTTATTGACATCCCGTTCTATGACGGCCGTGATTTTACCAAATTCAAGCCATTCTTTGATCTGTTTATGGCTGTCATTGACCAGAATAATTCGCTTTCTGATGTTCAAAAGCTGTTTTACTTAAGAAAGTATTTACAAGATGATGCATTAGCCGTAATCGTAAACTTACCACTAGAAAACAAATCTTATATTGAAGCAATTAGCTTATTAAAAAAGTGGTTTGACAACAAGGCAAGATTAATTGCCAATCATATAGTGTATTGTTATATATACCTACAATGCAAAAGGGTACAGCAGCCTCGATAAGGACCTTTGTTTCCCAAATTAATCAACAAATGTATGCTCTAAAAAATTTGGATGAACCTGTTGACAAATGGGACATGCTTTTAATTTCAATTCTGACCAGAAAGCTGGATCAGATTACAAACCGGGCCTATCAGTTGGACAGGGACTCGGATAGCATGCCTTCCATGGCTAGCTTTATTGACTATTTAGAAAAGCGTGCTATAGCGCTAGAATATAGTTCACAAAACAAAAGTACCTACTATGACGGTGCTACTAAAAATACCTAGGGTTTCAAACGTGGTATCGAGGTCGCTGCCACCCTGTAGGTATTGTTCAAATAAAGAACATCAAATATACAACTGTCATATTTTCAAAATGTTGCCAGTACTGCAAAGACAGTCCTTTTGTCAGTGATAACAAAATGTGTAATACATGTCTTAACAATCATGATGGCAAGTGCAAGTTTACTTTTAAATGCAAATTATGTAAACAAGGTCACAACACATTGCTGCACCAAGAGGCCTCTAGAAGTGAGCCTCAAACTGCTGTAACTAAATGTGTAAAAAATGTGTCCAGTGGAGTTTTGTTACCCACAATAAAATTAACACTAAACCACTAACTACACTAAAAAACATTACCACTTGATCCTGTTCGGTAAGGAAAACTTAGAATTTATAAATATTATTGTTGTAGTACCTACAGAATACTAAATTTACTTACTTTTAGCATCTTCCACAAATCAACCAAGTCAAGCAAAGCTTGTATGATGGGTACTAACTAACTAGGTCGGTAGGTGGGTTTACGGCCTGTTAATTTGATGCGCCAGTTTGCGGCCACTTGGATGAGTTGATTAACTGAAAAGATATTTTCTTGATTATTAAATATATTCCCATTCAATAGCTGCTAATTAAAAAGCATACGACTCATTATGTATTTAGGGCATGTAAAAATGTAAGTGTTATTAATTGAAAAAACTTCGCTCTTCAGAAGGCCGCAAACTGACACAGGTCGCGTAACTGGCCTAGCGACCCTACGTACATACCTAAATAGATACTTAATCACATAAAACAATTATGACTCAGGAACTAATAATATATTCCTATAAAATGGTCGATTTCGTAATACTATGCCTTGTACAAAGGAATACCAAAATAGGAATTATTATGCGTCCATAGAAACAACCATTCAGGTGGGCTAGCATAACTTGCTGCCAAGTCGTATCTCGCGCGACTCAGCGATTCCTGTCTCACTCGAACTGTGCGAATTAGAAAGAGGAGGGTGGATTTTTCTCTACTCGCGTCGCGTCGCAGCGGCAGTCGTGCTAGCCCCGCAGTACTCTATTGATAGCTAAATAAAATATAACAGATTTGTATAATTATTTTATTCATTTATCACTTGCAGATGTCGTTTGTGGGTTCAAGCCATTGGGCAAGAAGATTTAGTACACATGCCCATCGAAAAATTGCATGCTCTGAAATATGTATGCGCCATCCATTTTGCTAGTGAAGACTTCAACAAACAAGGAAACCGTTTGTTGCAAAGTGCAGTTCCGAAGTACTGTCTGTCTCTTCCACCTCTACCAGAAGCACTTTTTGATGAATTTCCACTACATGTTGGTTGGGAAAAAGAAAACAGAGTGGTGAGCTATTAAAAATATTGTATGTTGTTGTTGCTGCTGCCATACTGCCCCTCAACTCATTGGCTGTATTTTTTTGTGGAAATGCATGGATTTGTTACATACGATCTCATTTAATAATAATAATAATAATAATGTTGTCTCATCAATATCCCAGCAACCAGTCCCTCAAGTTCCTTCCCATAACACCGGTGTAGTTTCCCTTCTTTTCGCAATAGCCCTTGCACGTAGCGGGTGCTGTCTCTGGCTGTATCTCCTCAATAGTGCATGGCAGAGATAGTATCCGCTAGGTGTACACATCCCAATACATTATCGTATCTCAAAGGGGCCTCTTCGTGTTGGATCTGTATCCCCATGAATACCTTCCAAAAGGACCGGACAATGTGCCGTGATATCCCAAAGGAGAGATACAAATAATAATAATAATAATTTTATTTCGGACAGAATCCATATGAGATTAGTTACAGACTTATACACTAGTGTTAGTTAATTACCTTACTACACGTACACTATTACATATTTAGCCGACCCGCGCGTATGTGTAAGAAAAAATGTCGTTACTACCAACAGTGGTATTATTTTGTTTTCAGGGGTATTGAGAGACTCCACCAATTTGATGAAAGATGTACAACACCAAAAGCCCTGTCATCAGGAACATTCAACTGCTGCAGGTAATATCTAAATACATACATCATTAAATTAACCCTTCACTGGCCATACAAACTTATTTTAAACCAACCTCCAAGAGAAGAAAGGTAGGAGGTTCTCAGGTCATCGTCATATTCTTATTTTTTTATATAGGTAAATATGATATTCTAGATTCTAGGTGCCATATAAATTTGGTCATGATCTGATGTTGACACCTAATTCGTTAAATCTATACTTAATATTATAAGTGTGTCTGTCTGTTACGTCTTCACCCTTAAACTACTGAACCGATTTAGATGAAATTTAGTATGGAGATAGTTTAAGTTCGGGGGAAAGACACATGGGATACTTTTATCTCGGAAATCATCCCTTAAGGGGGTGGAAGTTTGTATAGAAAAACGATCACTAGGTAAGCGCCTGAATGGAAAAAATAGCAATTAAGTTAATTTTATCGAGATAAACGAGTTCTACCCAGACCACGGCGGGAATATTAGTATTTTCTTTTTTGAATATCATGCGTGACAGTGGCAATCAAGCCGCCTGTCTAAAGGAAACTGTAGTCTCCGCACGTTTACCACTCACTGCAGAGGAGTCTAGAAAAAAGACATGTCGTCTCATATTTAAAAATCACGGACTATTAACGTTGACATGTATATATATATATATATATTACAATGCTGTATTTTTATAAAAAACAACCTTGAGAGTATCATGTGAAAGAAACTAGTAGGCCTATTAGAAATCAATACTTACACAATTTAAGAGTGCCAAATTCAAAGATGACAATTGTACGCAAGGGAATGTACTATAATAGTATTAAGATTTATAATCATCTGCCCAATCATATCAAGGTAATGCCAGGTACTAAATTTAAAAATGCATTAAGAAAACTTCTTGTTCAAAACTGTTTTTATGATCTTAAGGAATATTTTAATTTTAATTTTCATGACATTAAACATATTTAATAATTCATCTCTAAAAATGTAAAATTTGACCTGACATGACCGAAATAATTAATGACATAACTTAATATACTCGCCAACAATAATTACCTATTTCATTCTGTACTTTGTGATGTAGATTATATTATTTTTAACTGTATTTAAAGGAACTATTGCATGCTCTTATGAGTAGATTATGCGCGCACAACAAAAAACTGTACCAAACATCTTCACCAAAATTGTGAATTTACCATAATCTGGCAATAAAGATAATTTTGAATTTTGAATTTTGAGCGCGTTGTCAACTCTTTATTGGTGTTAGGATTACCTGTGTCGTCAACATAATATAAATGCAGGTCTCTAACTCTCAACACAATGTAAATTCGAAAGGGCTGGGACTTTAGCAAAGTAATACCCAGCGAGATATCAGTGCTGTTACTATCTGTTGTACTTACTGTCCTGTTTATACTAAATCACAAGTTTTGTGATGTGGAACTGATTATTATAACTACTGATGAACCAATATGGAACTACTCACGAATGTAGTCATTTCCCAGATTTCGATGAAATATTGTACATAATAGTGGGCTACTATCAGTACTACCTCGATTGAAGTCGCTTTTTAGGGTTCCGTACCCGAAGAGTCCAAACGGAGCACTATTGCTGTCACTCACGTGTCGGTCTGTTCATCTCTCCGTCCCCTATCACACAGGTTTTGCAGCCAAATGGTTTCATTCTACAACAGTGGCAAACACGCATACGGACTAAGGACGCGGGGACTGAAGAAAATCACAAGCGTGCAGCCGACCCTTTTTAGAGTTCTGTATCCAAAATGGCAAAAACGGAACCCTTATAGATTCGTCATGTCTGTCTGTCCGTCCGTCCGTCCGTCCGTTCGTCTGTATGTCACAGCCGATTTACTCGGAGACTATAAGCACTACAATTATGAAATTTGGTAGGAAAGTGTATTCTATGAACTGCTAAATAAAAGTGATGTGAAATTACAAAAAAAATAAATAAATAAGGGGCCACTCCACACATGTAACCGGTGGATAAAAAAAAAATTCAACGCACATAGTCGTGTGGGATATCAATGGATAGGCCTTTAAAAATGATATGGAGGCTTCTAAAATAGTTGTCCATTTACGTCAACCGTTGGTGAGATATTAGCTGCCAAGTCATAGAAAGAGTGTGTCACCCCCTCCCTCTAGATAGATACGTTTTTTTTAGATTTAATGTATTGGATAGTGATTAAGTGGACTAGTAGGTGTTGGCACGGAACCGTTCATTGTTCCGACACGCACTTGGCCGGGTTTTTTGATATGAAGATTCTTTGTATTTCCACTCTCTGCACTGCGCATCATCGATTTAAAATACCCTAGATACTCTATAACCTACCAATTCAAATTCTATAATATGCAAATATCATAGGCCCTACTACCTACCTATACCTAACCTAACCTTTTTTTTTTAAGAGGGGAAAATGCGTTACGCATACCACCAGGGTGCGGGGACAGACCCTGGTGGTTATGTGGGACTCCCATATTGGCTAATGAGGCCTATGGTATACCCACTAAAAACCCCTCTATTTGCCGCCACCATGCTATATGGCGAAGTCATGGGAACGTACCTGCACTCGACCATAACTTCGCCAGCGGCCGTCCGAAATCCGGACTCGTCTCCGGGGAAAAACTAGTCTCCCCGCTTCCTCTCCAAGAGCGTGCCGAGACACGGCAAGCCCGCCACTCGGGAAACCTTCGTGTAGGCGACAGACGTCCCCGTGCCTGCCGCCCACAGGTACCCTTAAGGGGGAAGTCGGCGGTCATACGCCAACCGCCGTCGCCCCACACGTTTGCGGCGCATTGGTTGGGAGGCCGGGTCATCCTCCCTCCCACGCTCCGCCGCCTCCTTCTGCGCCATCACCTCCTCACAGAAGGAGGCCACCGCCTTCCACGACCTGTCGCTGCCGACCATGGCTTCAACCACGGCAGGCAGGGAGAGGTCGTGCCCCACCACGGCCACGAGCGTTGCCCGCTGCTCTGCCCATGTTGGGCACAATGCCAGCGTGTGTTGCGCACTATCTTCAGCGTCGCCGCACGCGTGGCATTCCGTCGTCGGTTCCCGTCCCGCCACCCTGCACAGATATTTGCCGAAGCAGCCATGCCCCGATAGGATCTGCGCAAGGTGGAAGGAGAGAAACCCTCCTTTTCTTCCGACCCATCTCTCCAGGACGGGCCGGATCGCTTCGATAGTCCAGTGGCCGGCACTCGGCACCTCCAGCCTTTCCTTCCACTTCCGGATGAGGACACGGCGGGAGTCCAGTCTCCACCGCCTGATCTCCTCTAGAAGTGGTTGGACCCCCCTGGCCCGCGCCTCGGTGACACGCCAATATACAGGGCGGAGTCCCCGCCAACACGCAGGCCGCCTCGTGGGAGACGGTGCGGTATGCCCTCGCCATTCTGACCGCCATAACCCTCTGCGGCCTCCGCAGCTGGGCTTGGTTCTGGGCGGACAGGGATCCGGCCCAAATGGGCGCCCCGTACAGAGCCATTGACCGCACCACTCCTGCGTACAGTTTTCGGCAGCTCGCGTTTGGCCCGTCCACATTGGGTAACAGCCGACTGAGTGCCGACGCCGTCCCGATAAGCTTCGGAGCAAGGCACCTAAAGTGCTCCGTGAACGTCCACCGGCTGTCAAGGACTATGCCTAGGTACCGCATTGTCGACTTGACGGCGATGGACGCTCCACCCACCACCAGATTGGAACCCGCCGGAGGGGCCTACCGAGGACCATGAAAACACAGTGCCTCGGATTTATTCAGGGCTACTTCTAGCCCCAACCTCCTGATTCGGCCTACCACCGTTGCTACGCCTGCCGTATACCTAACCTAAACCTAACCTAACCTACCTATGGCGTCTTGGGTATTGTCTACGAAATCGAATGGAAAAGATATGTGAAAATATGCATGTGTCACGCTCACGCCATGGCGAAGTACAAAGCTAGTATTTTTTTTATAATTTTTTTTAATGAAATATGTATATTAATTTTCAGAATGTTACTCACCTACCTCAGGCCCAGTGGTAGTTGAAGAAAGTATAGATAGGACTTCAAATGTTCCAAAATATGGCAAAAGAAAATTTGGTGAGTATTATTAATTCTACTTTGTATTAATTCATAGATGTAGGTATTTTATATTACACTATTTCGGAGTTTATGTATGAGGCACTTACTCATTACAGGAATAGCAGGAGCGTTTAGAAAGTGTTCTTTCTTAGATTTCTTCTGTAGGTTGGTAAAATGACCACTATCAAAGTTCTAATTTTTGATTCATTGACTCGCCAATTCACCTCAATCGGTGATTGACGACCGGTTGATAATGACTGCAAGTTAAATAAAAGCTTGTAAAATGATATTTACTCTGCTACGGAATTATCCAATAATTTTAATCGACTGCGTGACATAATAGAGGTAACGTGTTTAAGTATTTATTGCTCATAACTTAATATTGCCTTTTCAGATGATATTGATGTCGGCGCCGCATCAGGGGAACCTCAACCGTCAACAAGCAGCGCAACAGAAGAAACCTTGGTGCAAAGCTATAAACGGAAGAGGACCTCGGGGGAGAAGCACGCAAAAAACGCAAAAGAATCGGAACTTTTAGAACGTCTTAAAAAGGCGGAACTTTCTTTGCGGGCTTTAGCGAAGACCTCAATAAATATTGACCAATTAGAATCCACTTTCTTGAAAAACTTCTTAATGGATTTCGTTGAAAAATCACGGCAAACGCTGGGACATGCAAAATAAAATATCCGCACTGGCAATATTTAAACGTTCGCCACGAACTTACAGATTTCTACAAAAAAAAATGTCTTCCCAGTGAAAAAACCTTACACAGATTATTAAGGAGCATACCAATGGAACCGGGGCTAAATTCAGGCATAATTGAAATGTTGAAGAATAAAACAAAAGAATTGAGTGAAAAGGAAAAATATTGTGCCCTACTTTTCGATGAAATTGCCCTTAAGAAAAGACTAATTTACAACGAAAGCACCGACAAGGTTGAAGGGTATGTTGACTATGGTCCAGGATAAAACATGGGAAGAAATTGCATCGTAGCTGATCACGCTCTAGTTTTGGAAAAAAATAAAACAGCCACTCGCTTATTATTTTATTAATGGGACAGTGTCTTCCGAGAAGTTGGCAGTTATTATAAAGCATATTGTAATATCACTCAATGAAGTTGGCATTTCTATTTTAACAACCGTGTGTGACCAAGGGCCAACCAATATAGGAGCACTGAACTTGTTAAAAAGAATGTCCAGGTTAGAAACCACCGATAATTTCTTTTTTGTGGATGAAAAAAAAGTTTTCATGATTTATGATGCCCCACATTTATTCAAGTCAATAAGAAATAATTTCTGTCAAGCAGGACAACTCTCGTACAATGGAAAAATTGGACAGTGGCGTCACTTGATCGAGGCTGAAGAAAGAAATAGGAATTTCCTGAATTTTAAAAAACTTAATTCAACTGTGGTAAATCCGACCTACAGGATAAAAATGAAGGTAAAATATGCCATCCATGCCCTGAGCAACACTATGGCTGCTGTAATAAAAATGTTATCATGGAGCCAAGTAGACCCAGTAAGGCAACAATTGAACGATACCGCTTACTTGATAGAGGAAATGGACAGATTGTTAGATGTCACCAATGGACCATCGTCCCCAAAAAAAAAAGGGAATCCGCGAAAATTTCTCTGAAAAGTCTATTTACGTGAAATCGTGGGATTACTATATTTAAAAAATGGAGACCGTACAATTCTTGAAATCACACTCAACGGTGACGCTGCGAAATGTACGGTGTATAAAAGGATACTTAATTACTCTCCATTCCCTTAAAGACATTTGGAAGTGCTTAAAATCTAAGGGGTTCAAATACTTAAACCTTAGACAGCTCAACCAAGATTCCCTCGAAAATTTATTTGGGACAATCAGGCAGCACAGCCCAACAAATAGAAATCCCACGTGCTCGCATTTTACCGCGGCTTTGAAGTCTTCGATAATATCTGGGTTAACTGCTTCCCACAATCGAGGCTCAAATTGTGAAGAAGACGGAAATCTATTATTGTTCCATTTTCAAAATTTATTTGCAGACAAGAAAAGTGGAGCTGTAGATGAAAATACTGCTTATTCGTCATCTGGATTCCACGTCGTGGAAACTGAGAGACAAGAACTCTCAGCTTACACAGAAGAGTACCCTGTTATTTCTTTACCAGAAGAACTACAAGACATTGAAAATGACTTGCTCTCATTTGAAGAGCAACCGGTTGTATATGTAAGCGGGTACATCGCGACTAAACTTTTACATAACAGTACATGCAGCATGTGTGAGGCATGTATAAAAATAAAAACCCAGATTGCCAAGAAAGTTTCTATAAGTACATATCTCTCAGAGAGTGATGGAAAGATCGAACTTCTCTTACATATCCCACAAAGGAATTATGTAACACAATAAATACGGCGAAAAACGTATTTGGAAGCGATATAGTGAAATCATTACACAGTGAGAATATTTGCAACTTTACTGTCCTCGTGTTTGAGATGCACTGCGATGTGACATGGCTTGCTTGTCCAGAACACTCTCAGAAAATGAAAAAAATACTATTCAGTACTGTTGCGAAGTTATTTATTCGACAGCAATGTACCATGGTAAATAATAATCTAAAAAATATGGAAAGTTGTAATGCTGATCTAACTAAAAAAGCCCAACAACAATCTAAAGAAAGATGAAGTTTTCTTGTATCTAAAATTGTAATAGGTTATGTTGTGTCTGAACTTGTAAATAATGATTTAAATAATATGCAAAATGACAATGATCTAACTGAAAAAGATAACTTTCTTTTTCATTAACAATAATTTGATGGGCTTTTCCATTCTGTTTTGCTAAGTCCATCCGATATTGTGAAACCTCAAAATGTTGGGGACTTTGAGGATTAATGGTGAACTTAACCACCTCACCTCTTTTGTTGAAATTTGCGATAACTTAAATTAGTTGTTATGAAATGTATGAATTTGGGTTTGATCGTACAAAAATTCCGGCCTCTAAATCAGTGAGAGTTAATAGGTTATTTTTTTTAAAGAGTGGTCTACATGATGCTAGATGTTCTACTCCACTTAATGCTCTCACACATTTCTTTTGGCACATAAATACACTTTTTAAGTCACTCGAATTACCCCAAATAATGAGACCGTATCGTAACAGAGGTGCAACGTAGCCGTGATATGCGGTAAGAGCGATTTTTTCACCGGCAACACGTTTTAAGCGTTAATATCTATTATTGATATTTGTAAACCTAACCAAGATAAAAAATCTGATATGGACTTGTCTTCTGTCGTAGAACAACGAAATCAACATTGCGACGGGCAACAAGGGGTCTTTATCAAGTTTACTTACATTCAGGCCATGACCTTCTATTGCGCAATTCATTATTGCCGCATTATTGTTGGCTGCCGTAGGCTCGGTTTTATAAAGATCCGTTAGACCTTAATGTCGGTTTGTTATGTCAAAAAATGTACTGAGTTACTGAAATTTGATCTGACATTTGGTCTAACGGATCTTTATAAAACCCGGGCTAAGTGAACTAAGTTTTCATTGATTATTCCTCGGAGAAGAAGAATAACCGGCCAAGTGCGGGTCAGACCACGTGCAATGTAGGATTCTGTAATTCAGCGCCCGATAGATTATGCGGAAAGTTGGAAAACGTATATCATTTTCATGCTCAACATCACGCAAACGGATTTCTGAATCAGAAAATGGTATTCCCTACAAAAATTTTCAACGAGATATCTAATAAGGGAGGGAGGGCGCTAGCGTCATGCAAACATCGCGTCCGCGCATATTTAAACATTAAAAATACATATAGTGACTATTTAAGTATAAAAATGGTATCACCTAACTTCTATTAGTGCATGTCACAACAGTGAGTGTTATCTTTACAAGCCATGTGAATTTAAAATGAGTTTCAGACTAAATATTGACTGAAGTGAAATTATAATAGATTTGCAAAATAAAAGCATTTGAACAATCCTTGTGTCAAAAGGATATAGTATAAACGAACTAGAACAACAAACCCAATAAATAAACTGGAATAAATAGTGTGATAAACTGATAAACAATAAAAACGTAAAAACAATAATAAATAAATCAGTTAAGATATTTGAAAAAGTGCCGCGAGTAATGTAAACAAATAGTGTTATCCAATCAGAACTCAGTGTGAGCAGCTAACTGTGTTATCAACCGAGTAACCAGACGCTAACGCCATCTATGGAAGATTCTGCCTAGACAAACGAGGCGCCGTCTATGATAAACCTACCAAACTACCTACCAATTCTGTAGACGTCGATTGAATTTGGCAATGTCACGTCAACATGCGAATGTTGGCCAACAGATGGCGGAAGAATGCACAAGTTGCAAACAACCACTGCCGAAACGGGACCGTCTTACCTGCTCCAGTTGTAAACTTACCTATGACCTTCTTTGCGCCAATAAGGAAAAATCTTTCATTTAATGCCAAAAGAGTCTAGGGATAAATGGACGTGCCAGCAGTGCCGATGCAACGAACCCAAAACAATAAATAACACAAACACGCGAACTACGCGAAGTAGAGCACAGTTTGATACTCATGCCATAATGAATGATTTGGATAGCTCCAACACTGACTCTGATTACTCTAACGAAATAATACGAATGAAAGGGCATACTTTACACAGCTCTAGTGAAAGCCTTTTTTTCGACCCTCAACAAGACCCAGATGAAAATCAAAACAGGAATAATGAAACACTATCCGAAACAATACTGACTGAATTAAGTTTCCGCTCACAAATTACATTCCAGCTAGACCAACAAGAGCAACGCTTCACCAATCTAGCACAAAAATTCAAAACTAACATACAAGATTTGTTTCAAAAGTATGCTATGCTAAAAACGGAATTAGATAACATCCAAATTATAGTCGATAAAACAAACACCCAAACAGGCAACACCCAGAAAACAACTAATTCCCATTCACAGCGCATCGGTGAAACTAACGCGAAAATTTCAGCTCTCGAAGAAGCAGTGGCTGCGCTACAAAACCAAACTCGTACATTAGAAGATAGCTTCAATCATACGAAATCCGATTCAAAGATCAAATCACAGGAGACTAAAAAAGGCATAGCAAACAATATAAACGGGGCCATGTAAATTGTCTAAGTCCTTCGCAAAGCTTTACTAGTCAGAAAGAACATTCAAAACGGCTGGTCCTTTATGGCCTTAACGAATACGAACAAGAATCGGAACCTGCACTGCTCAGAAAGAACATTCAAAACGGCTGGTCCTTTATGGCCTTAACGAATACGAACAAGAATCGGAACCTGCACTGCTTGACCAAGTCCTACAAATTTTCTATGACATTTATAATATAGATTTAACGGGACAAATCGATGAGATTTGGCGCATAGGTCGCAGAGGTCCGCAACGCCCTATTGCTATAGAATTGCTAAGTAAAAGAATAACCAGACACATCATAGAAAACAGCACTTACTTCAAAAACACAGGATTATTTGTGTCACAGTTCCTAGACCGCGACAGTATTCGCAACAGAAGATTACTTAGAGAGAAACTACGAGAAGCGAGACGGAGCGGACAAAACGCCGTGTTACGCAATAACAAACTGTTTGTAAATGGAAAGGAAGTTCCTGTGTTACCAGCACACATCCACACAGAAAATAGGGCCCAGGATTCTACACCGACTAGCACAAACACACCAACACGGCCAGAAAATGACACAGGAGAGAAAACGACACCCGCCATTTCTCACACACTTGCCATCACCAACGCCGCCAGTCAAAACTTTTCGTCCCTAAACAACAGAAATCCGGGATATTATTTCAGAACATGTGTAGTATTAAAAACAAAATTCACCAGATTGAGTCTCTTATAGATGAAAAGCCGTTCATTGAAGCCTTGTGTATTTCTGAAACTTGGATATCGACGTCTAAACTTGATCTACTAAAACTAGATAGTTATAATTTAGCAAGCTGTTTCTGCAGGTCGAACCACGAAGGAGGTGGAGTCTGTATATTTTTAAAGGATTCCATAGAATACATAGATTTAATAGATATTAATAAGTTATCAGTAGAATGTATATTAGAAACTTGCGCAATTGAGATCCGTAAGCCTAATTTATTACTAATTGTTGTTTATTGGCCTAATAATGCTAGAAGGCCTGACTTATTTTTTGAACAGTTAGATAAGCTCCTTCAACTCGTAAACATAAAGTACAGTAAAAAAAACGTGATCATTGGTGGAGACTTGAATGTCGACATGCTCAAATCCACTACTTTATCCCAGAACTTATTAAATATTTTTAGAAATTGTAACTTTCACCAGCATGTAAAGGAACCTACAAGAGTATCACCAAATTCAAAATCATTTCTAGATATTTTATTCACGAATTTTGATGTAATGGATCTGAGTACTGATATCGTGGAGCTCGGTTTCTCGGACCACAGACGAGTCCTAGTGACAGCACAAACTATATCAGCTATGAACACAGCTCAGCGATGTCAATATTCTTATTTCAAGCGTAACTTTACAGAAAAGAACATTGAAACATTTAAATTGCAACTGCAAAAAATTGATTTTACACCCATTATCACCCCACAAGATACAATAAATGAAAACTTTAATAAATTTAAACATAACGAAATAATATATTTGCTTGACCGATACATTCCTAAAATACTATTTAAACCAAAACCCGGTCCAAAAAGGCAATGGTTAAGTCGAGGAATAAAAATCTCGTGTAAGCACAAACGCTACCTAAAAATACTCGCGACTCAAACTGACGACCCAACTCTAAAAAAACATATAAAAAAGTTTGATAAAATTTTAAAACGATGCGTATGTATTTCAAAAAAATACATAACATTAACAGAATAAATAAATCAAATAATAAAATAAAGACAGTATGGCAAATTGTTAGTGAGCAACCCTTGGTTTTACATTGTTGTACACTGTTTTATGGACAACATTTTTAAAGAATTTCGTTTCGCAGAAAATGTTCCTCATATTATCATTTCACAGAATAATCATTACGCCGAACACTTACTTTGTAGAAACTCAAATCAATGATTTTTGATATCAATATTTTTTAATATTTATAACTACAAATGAAATATTATTTTTTCTTATATTATTGTTTACGTAAATATTATTACCAAGACAATAGTTGTACAGAATTTTGTTTCTCATAAAATAAATCTCATATTATCATTTCATAGAATAATCAGTTTGTAAAATAATTACTTTGCAGATTTTTTTATAGTAGATTTTTATTACAAAGAAAATTTCATGTTTCGATGTTCATTACGATATAATTACAAATAATATATTCTTTGACATTACGTTATTTAGTTAATATAAAACTTATTACGCAGAAAAACATGTTATTGAGTTGCAGTTTCCACACATTCCAATTCATGCCTTTGGCAAAACGCATACCCTACCCTCCTATAAAATTACAATAATGCGTTCACAACAACAATGCGGTTAGCGATTTTGCCCCAACATTATATTTTTATACGTACACATAGTGATTATGTGTTGATGTATTTGAAATACCATGGAAAAAAAAACCGAACAAACAAGGTTCGTTAAAACATAATTCTACTGTTTGATAAGTTTATTAAATATTATTTTTTTAATTCATTGAATTGTGTTTTAGCAAAATATGTTTCTGTGAAGTGAATAAGCGGTGAGACAATCATATTCAAAATAAAAATACAAAAACCAAATATTATTTAATATTAATTTTATACACATTTTACCAGTTCACCAACGCCATCTAGTTATTTTATGTAGCAAAAATTGGCGAACCCGCGACCAATGATGAGCAATCAATGATTCCAGAGGTAGTGCCATCTATTAAATATGATCTGTTTCACGTTGTTGATGAGTAAAAAATATAATCTTTAAAAATTGTGTATAGAAGGTATATAATGGTATTAAAATAAAGCACTTAGACGTTTGTTCTTAAAAAACACAAAAAAACAGGAGAAAACATTGGTGAAAATAACATTTTTGCGACTTCCAGGCTACGAAGCAGCGCCATCTAGTTTTAATACCGATTTTTGAGCTATTTCAGAGTTACGTTTTTTTGTATAAGATTGTCGGTCCTATTGTATATGGTCCTTGATATTAGCCAGTAACAGATAATATGCCTGTAATGTTTTACGTGCATCTTTATTGAATAAAGATTGTCGCGTAGTTGCTGTTTCCATTTGGTAGAAGAATCCCTGGTTACCCGATCTACGAGCTCACACGCGTCATCGCGAGCGGTCTGCCCGTACCAGGTGCAGCCAGGGATCGGATACCGGTATTTTGTCGTATTATTACGGTTACCGGTTCATTATTTCGTTTTTAATGGGACAATCTAATAATACGACGTTGTTACCTAAATACATGATTGAGCCCTACGTAAAGAGCAAAAAATAATCCAAAATATTGGGCTAATTCAGGGTTTTTAAAAATACCGGTATCGGTCCCTGGGTGCAGCACCCATCAGTATAACAGGCCATAGAACGTTTACATACCCCCGAAGTTAGACCATGAAAATTAGCGAAACCTGGACATAAAAGATAACTGTAATTTTCTTTTTCTATGATATGAAGTATTTTAAGGTTCCGCGTCAATGTAAAAAAACCGAAAAACTAAATTTTAAACACTTTTTGATTTCATAAGTACAGCATAATAGATAACTTCGTAATAGTAACTCTATTATGATATGACGCGTGTGTTCCAGTTAAATAAATCAAAATTAAACTAATTAATCAATCGGTACTATCATTAATCAAGAAGGTTTGATAAGTTACACATTTCCTGGTTTATCTTATCAGGCATTATAGATATGTAACTGTAATTCAACTATTTATTCTGAATAGTATATTATGTGTGTTGATAAATTATTAAAAATTAAACAAATTCTCTTTGCGGATCTCTAAAGTCACAAATATCGGTAATTTTTGGAGAAGCAAAATACGTAATTACTTGAAAAGTGTTTAATTTATGCCATCAACATATTATTAGCACTAAAAGAAACAAATTAAACAAAAAATATCCACGATTATCAATCAATTGATATCTTCTCTTACTTGCGTTTTAATATGAACTTTGTCTTGCAGAATAAGGTCGTAATTTCTTTGTTTCTCAACTCACGGCCATGCTGTCGCGAGTCGCGAGCTATTCTCGTGTGTGTGCGTGTGTGGTCGTCTCGTGCATTCATTTATTATAGGCTTATAGTCAATGATTGTCAAACTTTTATAAGCACGTGGGGTGCACCACGGTTCGGCTGGGGCGGAAATTTATTGAAATATTGAGTTTATTAAATCGATAATAACTAAATTGTTCAAAATGAGATATATGATTTAGTGTTGGGTAGGATATGAAATAAAAATGAGTTTGAAGGAGTACCTTATTTCCAAAAGTGAGGTGGTTCAATGTCCTACATCAAATGAGGTGAGGTACCAACATATACTTACTATACTATCTGTTAGCAGTAAAAAGAGAGTTTTTTTGAAATGTAGTGTATATGATAGTCACCAACTACTTTCATGCATCGTATTTATACTTAACTTCGTATAAAAATGGTATTTATTGTGGAGACTGTTTTATTTTGGAATGCCCGGTCAGGTGAATCATACCAATAAGAAGTTAGAAGATTCTAAGTAATTCCTTTGATTGGCACAGCAAAAGGTTTGAGATCCATAGACTTATATAATATGACAACCCAATAGTAAACCTCAGAATTAAATCTAAACACGTAATATACTCGTAAGTACTCAAGAACTACATCAATATAGTTATTATTTCAACTTGATAATTTGAGTATGCTTGGGTAATTTAAAGAAATTCACGTAAGGTCACTGTGGGGAATGTCCGTCTATAGGGCAAGTCCGTCTACTGGTCATAACTTTTGAATTTGAATACGTATCCCCCTGTATCGTCCGGTCGATAAAGCAGTTTTTCATTCTAGTTCCAACGCACTAAAAAAGATGTCGCTGTGACGGCTAACTGCAGAGCGATTCACTGGCCAAGTCATTTCATGTTTTGAACTCGATGAGTTAGTGCAACAATCCTGCAAAAGCATTTTATGAAAAAATATTTTCTGAAGCAGGTGCTACCAGAGAAAGGCTTTGTATGTAATTAAGGAATCAACTATCTCATTTCTATGTTTAAATTAACGGAAAACGCCTTAGTCTAGTAGTTATGTTAATGTCAATTTTTAGAAAAAATAATCATTAGATGGAAAGTCCGTCTACTTGGACCAAGGCAAGCCCGTCATATGCCGGACTTGCCTTGGGGCAGAGGTTGGAAACTGATTTTCCTGCCTCAATATTATTTTAATATCTTATTACTGGCTTCTCATTCCATTGCTGTCCAATGTTTTTAAAACTACTCAACCAGCTCTAAACAACGATACCCCACTCGATGGGGTAAAAATTTTGTTTGCGCGCCCCGCCCCGTTTTTAGCTGAATTTGGATCAACAAAATTCTCATACTATGAAATTTCCAAGAATGAAGCTTTTTCCCATTTAATATCTCATTAAATATTCATCTCAGCGGAAAAGTGTATAGAACCTTTTTTGTTCAGAACTTTATGTATATCACTTATGTCTCAGAACATTTTTTCCTACGGGCCACCGTTTACGAGATTTTTACAAACAAACCAAAAAAGGGACCTTTACACTCCCCTACCCCTTACCTCCACCCCCCATCCACCAGTACATCCGCAAGTACAGTATGTTGTTTAATATCTTTACCTACAACTGTGGCAAAATTCGCTTAGTACCCTAATTATTTTGGCCAATTGACAGTTACTGGTCTTCGTTGGGTGTACTAATTACCGCAACTCTTCCTATTTTACAATATAATTAAGAACTATGGATAAAGTAATGCCTACCCTGTGATCTCAGTAAATCAAATATACACTTTGGACTATTTATTTCGGAACCCACATACTTAAATAATAAATATATACTTATCTTCCTAAAAAGGTTCTCAACCCCACCTTTGTGATATATGCCGATCTTGCCTTAAATTTATAAAAATATAATTTACTCCGAATTTAAACCCTATTCAGGTGTGTTTAAGATACAAATTTCAATGTCGTGAATAATTATTTTGATGAACTTGCTTGCAAACGTATTAGTGACCAAATTGTGCGTTAAATCATTAGTAGACGGACTTGCCTTATACTACACGGGAAGACCGTCTACACGTCAAGTTTTAAAAAAAAACTCTGTTTTTTTGCTTTATTCGTATTAAAAGGCTGTGACACTTTAGTTAAATGGTAAAGTACAAAATTCTTTACTATGTGCCATCACAGTCGTTAACCTAATTTGAATAAATAAGGTAGTATTTCACACCAAAGTTAACTATGAAAAAAGTATGCCGGTCTTATCCTCAGTGACCTTAGGTTATACTCTTACTATCACTACAATATGTTATCATTTGAACTGGCATATAATTAATTAGCTTAACAATGATATAACATCAATGAGGTGGAATAAAAACAATCAGTGGCGTAGCAAAAGGGGGGCGGCGGGGGCGGGCCGCACCGGGTGTCACCTTTTTTGGGGTGACACCCACCCGGTCTCTCAACTTTAAGAACAATGTACAAACAAAAAATAAATAAACCGCTAGCACAAAAATTTCTTTTTCGTGGATTCCTCCACTCACCTCCTTTCGATGGGGTGACACCACCACCAACTTCCGCACCGGGTGCCACCCAAGGTAGCTACGCCACTGAAAACAATATTAAAAGTAATTCCCGCATCGTATGTCGTAGTGTAAAATACAAACCACACCAACAATACAAGTACAGCCACACTACAAGTTAAATAAACAGTTCATGTATCGGCAAAATGTTTCTACTGATCTTGATACAAATATAAATTAAATAAACAAACCTTAGAAACAAACAAGCACCCAAAGTGATAAAACTTTGTCAGATTGTCAATGTCAGATTCAGAAATTGTTGGAATCTGACATTGTCAAAATTGAGTTGAACGCAAAGTCAAACTCAAAATATAATTTATTCAAATAGGCCTAGCAACAAGCACTTTTGAATCGTCAGTTACATATTACATAAATTGAATATAATTATTCAGAGCAATTTATTGATGCTTATGAAATTTATAATTCTAAGCATAGGATACATAATCAAATGCAATCACCGCGAGTCATATTGCTTATTACTTAAATTACGTTCGTAGTACGTGTGAATTAACCTCGGAACTTCGTTAAATGTAAATATACTTTGTCCTTGTATTAATAATAACAAGCAACAAAGAGTGACAGAGCATGGGACGACAAAAAGTCGAACGTGTGTTGATATGCTATTACAAAGAATAAAATAAACGGACTGGTTATGTAGTTTCCACCCGTCAGGTGAACCCTCTAAAATGTTAATGTAGTTTATAAATATGATTTCTAATTATTTCAACATGTGTCTAATAATTTTTGGAAGAAAATATGTGATTATCTTAATGTATCAAAAGTAACACTAATGGGACTGGCAGACCGATTAGAAGTAAGTAAAATTCTCTTTCCTGTCGACAATAGTTAATGGCTTATGTGCGCGTTCTGCTTGTGTTTTTGCATTGAGTTATTGACTTGTATAAGAAAAGATATTTTATGCTAATTACTAGATCAACTAAAAATTTTGCTTTAAATCCTATATTTTTGAAATGTCCACAGGAAAGACGTGAGCATAATGGTACTGAATTCCACTTTCTTATATAATAATAACAAGCGTTTCAAAAAATGTTTTTCTTCGAAGCAACAACTGTCAGTAGAAATGACGCTTCTGTTTTGTTAGATTACATTAGGGCGCCGCGGCCGCGAATTTTGGCACTTTTCCATGACCTCCAAAGAAACGTGTGTTTTTCAAAGAAAGTTGCAAACATACCAGATTTATTCATTTATTTGTTAAACTATATTCTTATTATTAAGCATGGCCAATAGTCAACGTTCCAATATTCTTATGAAATAATGGAGAAAATTTAGGTAAAACCGCCGTAATATTTGGTAGCTTGTGCACTTTGAGAATTTTTTTCTTTAAACGTATGCTAGTTACTGGCCACTTATTTTTTTCTTTAAACGTATGCTAGTTACTGGCCACTTATTTTTTTCTTTAAACGTATGCTAGTTACTGGCCACTTATTTTTTTCTTTAAACGTATGCTAGTTACTGGCCACTTATTTTTTTCTTTAAACGTATGCTAGTTACTGGCCACTTATTTTTTTCTTTAAACGTATGCTAGTTACTGGCCACTTATTTATTTCTAAGGCTGCGCGATATAGATTTGCGCTTATTAAGGCGCGTAATAGAGTGAAATACCACATTTTGGTCGCGTTCAAAGGCCTAAAACTCAAAACTGGCCCGAAATATAGTGCTCGAAAAAATATACTTGAAGAATTGATATGTCCTCTTCAATCTGAGCAACGGAAATTGCAACACGCCTAGATTGTCCTAACAAAAAAAAATTATCAACTAAGTCATTTTTCAATCTTTTAAATCGCTACTGCTCACTATCTAGACATGTTTTTTACACGGGATATTCAGAAAATAAAACTTAATTTAGTTTTTCATAATCTGGGCAACGGATATTGTAAAATAATCATTACTTTTGTCAAAAACCTGGAATAACTACCACACCGTCATCAAAGTTGGGGCGGATATGTGCGCGGGCGACGGGCGGCAGTCTGTCACCGGCTCTCGGACGGGAAGGCTGTGTCGCTTTGCGCGCGACGCTAAAATATAAGAGTTCGATTCTGAGACAATATACCTACTTAACTATTTTATATATTTAATTAATTCAAATATTCCTACGTATTTAGAAAATAATAATATAATAAATACATACACACATACAAAAAACCTGTTACAGCGGGGGGCGCGGGTAGTGCGGCGGGAAAGGCTACGCCACGCCCCAACGCGCAAGGTCGTTCGCGGGTATAGGCGCCTTAATTAAAGCGCGTCACACACTAAACAGATACGATAAGATATCTGTATCTGAACGCATATCTCTCAATATCGCTCCCTATCAATGACGTAATTTTTTATTTTTATTTATTTATTAAAAAAAGTACATAACTAACTGCCATATAACAGTTTGTTGGCGAGATCGCACTCATTTAACTAATGTTAGGTACTTACCAAGGACCATATACAATTTGTATATGGTCCTTGGTACTTACTATGCTATTATGAACTAAACTTAAACACTGAATATGACAATGCCTAAACATTTAACTGTAATATTTTTTTAAGTTTTTATAACAATAAACATTACATTGTTACCTATAACAATTAAACTTTAAACAAGCTCGGTATACCCCAACCTTATAATTTTGCACTACCATTTTTCGTCACTTTTACCTCACCGTGGCGTAAATTATTGCGCTACTTTTACGTTGTCGTTGCGTAAGTAAACTTTTGCGTTACTACTGCGTCATTTGTGTCAAAATTCACGGCCTCACCCTAGTAGTTTTGTTGGATCACCTTTCATTAACAATTGCAATGTAATGAAAGGTGATCGTGGCACTGCGATTGATACTAAAAATGCTGGCGCTCTGTGCCTTTACCATGAGTTTACATGACCGTACTCGCTAGCGACTGCGTAAAAAATTGTATGGGCAAATACAGCGCCTCTGGCGGTTACGCAATGGAACTAAAAATCGGCATACTAAATCGTTTACGCAGTCGCTAGCGAGTACGGTCATGCAAACTCATGGTAAAGACACTGTTTATTCACTCTGTACCATGAATACCATGATGCTATGTAAAGAATATTATTCAACCGACTTTCTAAGTAAGGGGGTTATGTTTTAATAAGTAGGTACATTGTTTTTTTGTTGAGTGAAATAAGTTTTCTTCTTTTCTGATTTTTATCTAGTAAGTTTAAAAACACAACATTTTCTAATGAGAAAAGTAATAAATGACTTAAAATTAAAGGTTTTATTTTAACTTAGTTTTTCGATGGATATTTCGTGAGAAGGCTTGTTTCTTGTTGTTTTTTATATATGTTCATAGATATTCAATAGAGAGATGAACTTACGAAAACGTTACTGATGATGATATTTACTTTAGGAAAGAACTCGTTGTAACAGGCATATTTACACGTCGAACAAACATTGCAACTGTTAGCAATCGGCGTTTTTACTTGATAATTCGATACTCTGTCGGCGCTTTGTGGTAAATAGATGACAACATATTTTGGACTACAACTTATGTACTTAAATAACTTAAATTAGTAAACACGATATTTCCTATATAAAATAATAACATTTAGGTCTAAAGTTGAATGCTCAAACTAGGTTCTTTAGTCATATATTCTTATTTCGGTTAAATATCGATTCATCAAATATTTTACTATAAACAAATCGTTTTTATACATCTATTTCTTTACCATTCCGCATCGTGCTTTGAAGCTGTTCGTGATTATTGTTAAGTGAAGCAACTGCAGCTACCAACTTCATTTAAAATGTTAAATGAAAGCACGGGAGCGTTTAGTTAATAACCACTCAAAGCGGTCTCCCATCCAAGAACTGACCTGGGCCGACGTTGCTTAACCTCGCATGCCGGAGCGCTGCTCGGTCACGAGCACTCCTAGTAATATACCATAATTTCGTGTACCCGGATGATGAGTCGCAGCTGCTGACTACGATCAACACAACGAGAGGTCTAATTCTCTTTGTAATGTTACTAATAACATAAATAGTGTCAAAAGTCGGTAAATATAGTGTGTAGGCATGACTTGTAATACTATTATTACCAATAAACGAGTTTGAGTTTGAGTTCAAGTACACGCGTCTCGTCTATGGCTTGGCCAACGCTCCTGCCATCTTTCAGAGGACGATGGAAACGTTGCTAGCCGGAATTGAAGGTGTCTCCTGCTGGATTGACGATGTCTGCATCACAGGTAAGACTAGGGAACAGCACATGTCTAGGCTGCGAGAAGTACTGAGTAGGCTACGAGATGCAGGGTTAAGGCTGAGAAAGGATAAATGCGAATTCTTCCGTCCTAGTGTCACATACCTAGGGTATGTTATAGACAATCAGGGCATTAGAACGTGTCCGAAGAAAACGGAAGCAATTTTGGATTCTCCAACGCCCCAGAATGTTTTGGAGGTAAAAAGATTCTTGGGCGTTATAAATTATTATCGTAATTTCATTCCCAATGTGGCGTCCACATTACGTCCTTTATACGATTTACTTTGTAAAGATGCTCCATGGGTGTGGACGGATATCCATGACCAGGCTTTTAAAACAATAAAGCGAGAACTGGCATCGGATAGGGTACTGACCCATTTTGACCCGGCGGCACGACTGGTACTGACCGTGGACGCGGGGCCGGGAGGACTTGGTGCTTGGCTTGCGTTGGGCAGCGAAGGCCATAAGCGACCGCTTGCTTTCGCCTCGAGGTCTTTATCGGCGAGTGAGAAAAACTTAAGGAAGCGGCGGCTATAGTATTCGGTGTAAGGCATTTCCGCCAGTATCTGTATGGCCGCGATATACCGTTTATACTCAAAACGGACCATCGACCCTTATTAGCCATTTTTGGCAAGAAAAATGGGATTCCTGTGATGGCAGCGTCGCGTTTACAGCGATATGCGATATTCCTATACGCTTACAACTATAACATTCAATATGTTACAAGTGAAAAGAATGCGGTGGCGGATTATTTTTCAAGGTCACCCATCGAAACGAAAATGCCCATTGAACAAGACATTGGCTATGGCGGATCGTTCCTTAATTTTATTACGGATGACACACTACCCGTATCATTTGATGACATAAAGGAGGCCACACTTAAAGATAAGGTGTTTCAAATGGTCATCTCATCAAATACATACGTTTCGGGTGGCCGCGTAAAATAAAATGTAAAAATATATTACCATTCTATAATTGTAGAAACGATCTAGATGTAGAAGAAGGCTGTATTTTACGCGGGCATAAGCGGTCGCTCATGGCCTTCGCTGCTCAATTTCGGTAATTATTTACTTATTTATCTATCAATTATTTAGAAGGAATCAATGTCAACAGTAAATGTACCTACTTTTACTAGGTACCTATACATAACGTTACGTGATTCGCCTACTGGTTTAGTTAAATTGCCGCTAATATTCATTGGTCATTTGGGCATGTTTGTAAAAAAGGGACAGAACATATGTCAGTTACCAGAGTTTTTATAAGTTTTATGAATAAGCGGGTTAATTGTCACCTATTATAGCGAGGAAAACACTAGGACAATTTGAACCTCTTTTAGGTTCGCGTTTTCGGCCACAGGTGGTACTATATTACTATACTTACGTAGAATCTATTCCGGCTGCTATCTAGCCTTATTGATAATTATGCATGTGGGTTACCGGCCACCACATTTTATTGAAATCCTTGTTTATAATATAATAAAACTTAACAAAATAATTACAACAACCTAATCATTTAAGCAATCAATCGGCTAATTTCAGTGTTTAAATAAAATTAAGTGACATAGGTAACTTACCTTTTGGCGCCAACCGTCACGTAATTCAACACGCTGCGGATTCAAGGTGTGAAACTAATGTTGTTATTTTTGGATTAAGCTGGCAGTTTAAAAAGATAAACATAATTTTTAAGAAACTATTTAAAAATAATATGTAAGTAAGTTACTGTTTTTCATTTGGGTTACCTAGTAGAAATGTTTATATTGTTAAATGAAGAAGCTTAGTCGGTCAAGAGGCCTCAAACTGACGAAGGCCGCGTAACTGGCCTAGCGACCCTATAATCAAACGAATCAGAAGAAAGATCCTTACCTGCCAATACTAAAGCATCTTCAAACGCTACATCTTCATTTTTCTCTATATTTATTAGACTTTTCATTTCTGTAATATTAACATTACTTTCACTAGGTAATTCAGAGTTGTCACTTATTACATTTGTCATTTTAATACAGTATTACAATTAACAGCGGAATCGCAAGACAACTTATCAATTCACCGTTCACGCTGTGATTAAAGATTACTAGCGATGCAAATATTTGAATAATTAAAACATCTACAAGTAACCTACCGACAAATGTTATCAGCGTGACCACTTTATAATCGGCGTTCCTACTAAAAAAGTGGTCAGAAAACTACTAAAAGGTACCAAATGAATTTCATAATCTACTAGAAACTACTAGACTAACTAAATCAAGCTTGGTTGTGCTTAAATCGCAATTATTTGTGTATAACGTGTATAAATCTTGTATATCGTAGTTCAGAACAAGTATTCGTCCTTTGCTAGTGAGTTAGTGAGCGCGAGAGAGAGAGAATGTCATTAAGACACTCAATCGTGCATAGTGACAGTTTTGTGAAGGCGCGTCCACAAGCCTCGAGATAGAGCGAGAGAACCAAGGTATTCAAATCCCTATCTTGCAAATCTTATAACTTGCAGTATTGCTATGATCTCCCATAGGGGTCAGTTACACGGTTATTATTAACACAATACTGGGTTGTCAATATTATCGTGATATTTATGCATGCACTTTGCTTTAATATTCATGAATACACGATCAATACGTATTGTGATATGAGTGTATCGCGTGATAATAATCACTGTGTAACCGATCCCATAGAAATGCGCCTGTAAAATTGGTGCCTTATAGAATATTAAAAATAGTGTATGGGTCCAGCCTAGTAGACTATAGCTTATAAATTTAGTACATTTTGGCCATAAAACGTGTCGTTATAGGTATCGTGCTAGCTGCCTAGCTAGGGTGATCGCATATATGTGGGGTATGATCGAGTGTAATCGGTCGGTTGTCAGTACATCAAAGGTGGGTACTTGACAGATGTAACTAATGATTGTAAAACGTATTGTTAAATGTAGCTCATAATTCCTAGTACCGAAATAATTAGTTGCATTTCAATGAAAATCATTTAATTAATGAATATGATTTTAATAAGTTTAAGTATTTCTTATCTGTGACTAAAATGATCAAAACGACGCCATGTTGCTAGTGACATCATGCCACTAGAAACAGCTGCTGTCAAATCCGTTTTAGTTGATATAGGCGGTTGCCACACTGATGCGGTTTCCGCACGACGGTACGGTGTTCGAGCGAGACAGCGCTATGCAAGTCTATAGCGGTGTCCCGCTCGCACTGCGAAAACCGTTCGGAAAACGCATCAGTGACCACCGCTATATTATTCTTTGAAGTGTCACGCGAAGAGTTCATTTATAACAGTGAGACGTCATACAGCACTGGATCGTGTTTTAGCGCGAAAATTGAAATGAAATTTTAAAAGTATGGATTTAATAATAAGCAAAACAAAAATATGTTTTGTTCATAGCTGAAACGTTTAATTTACAACATTTTTAACATATTGAAACAGATTTTCAAATATTGTCAAGTAGCCAATTGTGGATTGCTATAAGTAAACTACTAACTTATTTTCTCCTTCTAAAGGCTTGAAAAAATTCCTTCAAAACTACCAAAAAAGTAGGAAACTACTAAAAGTGGTCACTCTGAATGTTATCAATCGACCCGGTTTTTTATGCAGTGTTGCCAACTTAGCATATTTTCTGCTAAATTTAGCATATTTTCGACTTATTTGTCAGAAATTTTTTACATTTGGCATTTAGCATATTTTTAGCATATTTTTTTCAGGTCATGAATCTGTTAAAAAATATATCGTATTTGAATCTTTCGCTTGTTCGTGACTCAAAATAAGCATTCGCAGCAAAAAACAACTTTGCTCTCTTGTTGCATAAATAACTAGTTCAACACTGATGTAATTAATAAATGGCTCTACTTTAAGCTAAAATATTTCAGTGTAACCTTAAAATAAATGCGACTTATCTTTCTTTAATTAAGCCCGTTACGCGGTGATTGTTATCATAATACTAGGGTGTCAATATTATCGTGGTATTGAATATTGTATGCATTATGCTTCAATATTCATGAATACACGGTCAGTCAATACGTATTGTATTAGAAGTGTATCACGTGATGATAATCAGCGTGTAACTGATGCCAATATCATATTATATGTATGTCAGTACTTTCTTAAACTACTTTTTATCGAAACAAAAACGAGGGAAATTCGTTGTTATCCCCCTCTCTGTCGGTGCGACGCGAACTTGGTTCGTTTTCGTTTCGCGGTAGCAGCTCACGGACGCTACCGCGACAGCAAACGAAATGTTCTCCCTCTGTCGCACTTGCATGTTAGGACGTAAGTGCGACAGGGAGGGAAAACTTCGTTTGCTGGTCGCGGTAGCAATCCTGTTACTAGTACGAAGATTAGACAGCTAATTTGATAATTAAAGACGCAATATTGATAACTAGTACGATTTTTATTTAGCATATTTTCAAAAAATTTAGCAGATTTTCGTATATAGTTTTAGCATTATTTGAAATTACGAGTTGGCAACACTGTTTTTATGGCATTTGGGCGACTAGCCAGCGTCATGTCGATTTATGTATCGGAAATAAATTTAGTAAGTTGCTATTACTCTAATAAATAAAAAATACTATAGTTATATTACACGACAATTTGAGTTTAGCACAGTGGGAGCCTATTGTCTCACATATTTCTTTGTTTCTAAATTGAAGCAGTTCAACGAAATGAGTAGGCAGGGGAACATTTTCTTTTAATAAAACTCTGTACAACGCTGAATTATCGTACAAAGAGCAATTCAGAAGTATATGGTTTAAATCGTCAACGTCTAATCCACATTCACAAAGGGAGGAGTCCCTGATGCGCATTTTTGCCAAATGCAGTGGGGATCAGCAGTGCCCAAGCCTCATTCTGTTATGATACCTGGCAGATATTGGTGGTTATCTGTGATCTATGATTTGTGTTGTCTGTGGTTGTTTTTCCAAACACAAAATAGCCATAAAAGAACGTGTTGTAATATTATGGGCTATATAAACTAATTACAGGATTAAAGGAACTTATCTCAAAGAGACCCTTTCTCCCAACGGGGAAAGACGACATAATATAACATATTATGTAGTAATAGTGGCATTTCATGTAAATAAAGAAGAGTTTTTGTCGTAACTTACGAGCTGACGCCCTTTTCAAATTTTACGATTTTCACGTATAAATATCGTGATTCCTAACATCCTTTCACTCTTTTGCTTCTATTTATCCATTTGGGTGTCCGAGATGTTCCTGAAACATGAAATTTCACTGAAAAAACACTATTTCCCTAAGCGACGTAATGTTTCGTTTCGGCGCGGAAACTTCCAATGACTTTGACATCTGTAGTGTTGACAGGTGCTGTTTTTTTTTTTTATCTAGGGGCTATGAAAATCGCGACGTTTAGGCAATGGTAACTCCCTCTCTCTCTCAAGTCAATATACCACGGACTTAATACGAATATAATTAAAATAGAGAGGTTTTTTCTCAAAATATGTAGAAAACAACACATTCGACCCCGTTATCTTGTCGCACAGAAATTGACAAATTGTTTTTCAGTAGAGCGTGAATGTTTTTTTTATCGACCTTCTTGATATTGATGTTTATATAATGCAATTGAATTTTCGCCTTTATGGTCTATGCTCAATTTTAATGAAAACTTTTTGTATTACCAACACCAGCAGCTTTTAAAAAGCAATGTTAATTGAAATTGTATGGGGCTGGTCAGTGCGTCCTTCGCATTTATATGCAGCAGAATTTACTGTTGCCGCCCAATGGGGAACTTGTCATCACGAAAATCCCTATATAACCCATAGTTACACTGACGATGTACTATTGTGTAAGGTTTATTGTTATTATTGTGGAAAAACTATTTTAAACTAACGAACGATGTTGTGAATCCGAACACGCCCGTAGCAAGTGACTCTATGGTCAGTGGTCATACCATAAAAAACAATACTAACGTTTGTCTATGTTTCCGCTGTCGTCGTTTGACAGTTGTTTCAGGTTGTCTCATACTACCGATGTTTAGTTTAGTTATATGAGTGACCGCCAAGGGCGCTGTACTATTGTCCATAAAAAATATACAAATCGTTTACGCAGTCGCCAGCGAGTACGGTCACTGTCAACTCATGGTAGTGCTACTAGTGAAGTAGGTAGTTTACTACACTCGATAGCGTATTTTTCGATAGCATATATCAAATTTGTGACTCATGGTACCGATCTTCTACGGAAACAGCTACAAAACGTCAGTCGCTAGGGATTAGTTTTCGATAGGTAACTTACCGTTGACTCATACTACCGATCCTTAGTTCTATGAGTGACCGCGAGGGGCGCTGTACTATTCTCCATACAAATCGTTTACGCAGTCGCTAGCGAGTACGGTCACTGTAAACTTATGGTAGTGCTAGACTTACTGACCCCAATACCGATAGCATGTAACACGAGTAACGAGGTTCAGTATTTTCGTCAGATCTCTGAATGGACCTTGCCTTATTGAATTTAGTAATGAAGAAAATGTCAAAATATGCGTCAATTCACAGAGAAAATAGCCTAAACAGATGAGCATTTCGAGCATTTTTAACTGATATAGACCCTTAAAATAGATGTAAGATGAGTGCCACCAGCACCACGCGATTAAAATAATGATATGTTTTTGGTATAGGGGCATGAGACAGTAAAACAGCGACCTTATTTAATATATATATATTTATTTTGTAAAGTAACTTGTTCGAACTAACGTAGCAATAAAGACGCTCAGGTTCCCATCCACAATCCTTTCATCCAGTCCTTCTCATAAACCTTACACTCGCCAGCCGCCCTGAGCAATTTCAAATACAATGAAAATCAATATTATCAAATTAACAATAACTGTGCATCTAAAACGCTAATAATATTATAAAGCCGGTATAATTCAATAATATGACTACAAATTTCACTGACAAATAATGGCGGGAGCGGTAATACTTGACACTAGTCAAACATTCCTTCCAGTGAAATTATACGTTAATTCTACGCATAGATTAGGTTAGATAACGAAAACTCGATTTAAATACGATACAGCGCAGGTTTTTTACAAGGCTGGGATTGGTGTTAGTTCTTACGAGCCGACTGGTAACTACGAGCTATGTTATGTACAGCGGGGTAGGCAATCAACGAGTAGCCACAATGGAGAAAGTTACTAAAATAATCTATTTAGTCCGCCAGTTAGATTATTAAAAAATATTGGACACGTAATTTTTTTGGCAATCAAACAAAAAATGATGAAGATACGGCGCGTTAAAGTTCCGCGTGACGTCACTTTAATCTAAAAAATGTGCAATAGTCTATTCTTCATAAAGACCCTAGGGTTATTATGTGATATAATGCAACTGCTAACAGAGCTGCCCTGTGAACACAACAAATAAAAAAAAAACAGCACTAAATTTACAACGAAATTCAAAACTGCCAGCTTAACAAACAACTGAAGTCATATGGTTTGAAACAATAACAAAACTAAAATAATTACTGCCAGTTTAAGTGATAAGGAAAAACGTAAGTCAGTAAATGACAGTTGAAAAAAGAAATTCTGTAGACTGTCATCTGTCACTATCCAACTTACCGCTCTTTCTTATGCTGTATTGCTGTTTAATTTTGTGTTTCATTATTTAATCCCTAGTCTTAGAAAAAGTTATGTATGCAACGTTGTATAAGTAGGTAAAAGGCTCATGGCGCCTTTATTAACAAACGCCACTCACCTTTTTTTTAATTTAATTTGCATAAATATTGCTTAAATTTTATAATACAGACGAACTGCCAAAAAAATAGTCACCTTTTTTGAACTCTCTTATACAACTATTGCATAAAATACTATTATCTTTGTATACAGTAGTACATTTAGGTTACTTAGTTGCAGGGGTAATTAAGAAAACAAATGTTGAATTTATGACATGAAATGCACAAGTAGGCAAGGATTCCTCCGTACTAGTTGGAACTATATGACGGCAGGTAGCTCCACCACTCGGAATACACACAAGTCAATAGTACATTACTTACCAAGGGCGGTAAAACAAAGAATGTCTCAGATCGCAGGTATTTGACGCCCGAGCCGAAGGCAAGGGTGATAATTATGCGATCTGAGGCTTTCTTAATTACCGCCCGAGGTTAGTACAATTTTTTATGTCATCCTCTGGCCAGGAAGTGGGATTTCCCGCGCGCGGAGCGTGCGGTAATTGCCACTTTATGGCCAGGTGTGACATAAAATTTATCCTTGTATACAGTAGCACATTTAGGTTACTTAGTTGCAGGGGTAATTAAGAAAACAAATGTTGAATTTATGACATGAAATGCACAAGTAGGCAAGGATTCCTCCGTACTAGTTGGAACCGTATGACGGCAGGAAGCTCCACCACTCGGAATACACACAAGTCAATAGTACATTACTTACCAAGGGCAGTAAAACAAAGAATGTCTCAGATCGCAGGTGTTTGACGCCCGAGCCGAAGGCAAGGGCGATAATTATACGATCTGACGCTTTCTTAATTACCGCCCGAGGTAAGTACAAAATTTTATGTCACCCCCTGGCCAGGAAGTGGGATTTTCCTCGCGCGGAGCGTGCGGTAATTGCCACTTTATGGCCAGGTGTGACATAAAGGCAGTTACGTGTCCAATATCTTTTGATAATCTAACTGACGGACTAAACGGAAGTTTTATTAGTTATCTATTCGCCCGTAATTTCCGATTAACGAGAGGACACGGAGTGACAACTCGCCGATTGGTATATAAATCGAAACGACCATGTCGGTAAGAATAAATTACATCCTACAGTGCAATTTTCTTCGGTACTAGTGCGGGGTACTATTCAATTAGTAATAAATACTAGCTAATATAATATCTCATATATAATATCGTTAACGAGTACGCACTAACATTACGTAAACCGACCACGAATAGTTTCGGACTAGCATAAGGAACGTATAATCATGAACCCGTTAGCATATGAACTGAAGATTTGTAAATTAATACAAAATATAAATCAAATTTTATGTACAAACTGCGGTCTAACGAAACTACATTCGATAATGTATCAAATTTAAGCTTAACACAGTGGAGACTAAGTGATACGAAGCATTATTGCTTTTTATTTATAAAATTAAATAATGTAGAACCTACGTCTCGTATTATGCTACATTAAATAAATAAATTAGAATTTATCTAATTATCCTACGTAATCGTGAAGTCTACACCAAAATACTGAAGAGTAACAAGAAAACAAAAAAACGATGTCGAAAAAAAAAAACATATCGAGTTAAAATAAAGCATGAATTAATACAATTTAGATTCGGTGAATTAAATGTTTGCGTCGTTTGGCTGATGCGTCGGTGTGTAGATGTTTATAGCTCGCAGAACTCGTTGAGGAGGCTCTTGAGCTCCTTGTTGTGCGCCGCCTTGGAGCCGGTGGCGGGCGACGCGGCCGTCGGGCGCCCGTTGTAGCTGCAACAAGCCATATCAATATTATGCCTTATAATCATTATACTCATACTCATACTTTATTGGTAATATAGATTACAAGTCAACGTATTACACAGGTATTTGAACACTTAACATCAAAATCAATTGGACACATTCATGTCATGAGCGAGAAATTATATATTATTTCAAATTTAATAATTCTTCTATAGTATAGAACGACTGCTCAACAAGCCAAGCTTTAAGTTTGTATTTGAAGTTGATGAGACTAGGGGCGTTTGTTATGCTTATTGGCAATTTATTGTACACTAAGGGCCCCATTACGCGTATAGTTTTAGCCATTTTTACCAGTCTTCGAGGCACTGGGGCTTATACAGGGCGTCCCACGGCTATGCCACATGGAGGGAAAGTACCTTAAATATTGTAGATGGAGCATTTTACTGAATGAAGACATTATTTGAATTTAAAAAACATTGTAAACTGCATACACAGATATTTAAATATTTTTATGGTTGAACCGGGAATCGAACCCGTTACACGTGATAAATTGATTAATTTTGTATTAAAAATGTTAATATACATGGTCTTCCTTTTATTTCTGATACTATGTTATTTAGCAAAAAATAATCCATATGATGAAGCCTTTCGATTGGTATGATAAAGCTACAGGGTAATTATTTTTCTTGTGTAACGGGTTCGATTCCCGGTTCAACCATAAAAATATTTAAATATCTGTGAATGCAGTTTACGATGTTTTTTAAATTCAAATAATGTCTTCATTCAGTAAAATGCTCCATCTACAATATTCAAGGTACTTTCCCTCCATGTGGCATAGCCGTGGGACAGCCTGTATAGTAAGACAACATTTTATTTGGCATTCGCCATATTGCGGATTTTCAATTATACTATAGTTATTTACGATACAAGTTCGGAAAGTAAGCAATTCCCATCAAGTGGCGGTGAGCGAAAACACGAACGTTGAGAATAGAAATAGAATAGAAATGTATTTATTTAGCACACATTATTAAAAAGTATACAAATTAATTGTAAAACAACTTGTACATCTTATGTGCTAAATAGGACGCCCACTCAGCATGTTGTCACGGAAACCGTGACGCTGGTTTTCAGTGAGCGCCCCAAAACTAGGAAATAAATAAACTAAACAATAAATAAACAAAACTTTTTATAATTTTTTGAGCTAGTGTTTTTGATCGACACGAATTGGGAATTACGTTTCCGACCATATATTACATTTATACTGAATTGTGCGAGGAAATAAAAAATTGAATCGAAAAGTTAATTTTTTATAGGTATAATCTACATTGCTCGATACGTCAACGTGTACTAACTGCGCATGTGCAAAATGCTAAAGCGGGGAGGCACAGGCTGAATATGCATTCAGCCAAGCATTTTAGTGAATATTCATATGTAAAAAAATAATTAATTAAAATTTAGTTAAACGTCAAGTATAAAATATCGATAAATTAGTATCAGACGATTACAAGGTACGATGGCATATTTTTGTTCTTAGCATTATGTTTTTTTTTTTTTGAACCTGACTGTGGCTTTATAGGCCGGGCCCAATAAAGCGATAGGAGTGCGCGGTTGGAGAGTAGCCTGGGGAAAATCCAGGGGAAAACCTCCGGCACGACCACGCGTGTGGTTTGGAACACTGGAATACTCTAAGAGTTTGCGCTCCAGTGAGATTGGTTGAGCGGTTTCAACCGAATCTGAGGTGTGAGTTTAGCATTATGTAACTTTACAGTTACCGAGTAATAAAACTAACAATACTGTTACGCCACTATACAAGTAGTACAAAGCTATTTGTGATAATCCATATTGAAAGGAACCTTATGGCGGCCGGCACTTACGCCTTTATTGCCGCTGTTCCAATACAATAGTGAATAGGTGTAACGTAAGCGCCTGCCGCCATAAGGTCCCTTCGATGTGGATTATCACATTTTGTAACCTATCGCTTCGTCAAAGAAACCGTCTGACAGACCAGTGAGACACTCATTCATTTGGGTATACCTAAACCATTTCATCGTATTCAGCGTAAGCTGTAAGATATTTGGTCAAACCTCTACGATATTTATTTCAAAGTAAACCAAAGACTGCGGTAATTTTAAAATCTCTAGATGAAGATGTAAGTATAGTTTAAACGTCAAACCTTCCAAGTAAGTAATCATAAAAGGGATATTCTACTTTTTCATGACCAGTTCTCTATTATAAAAAAAATCTACGATATGTATTGAAGTAGTGTACACAAATTGGATTTCGAAATAGGCGCGGCATATGATTAAACGTTTGTGTGTTTTTTGAAAGATAGACTCATCATGAAGATTCATTTAACATCGAAATATCTACACACTTAGTGACAAAATAAGCGAATATGATTTAAATGCTTCAAAGCGTAGATACAGATGTTTGTGTCACTTTGGGAACATGGGTCATTCTACTTTTTCATGACCACTTTTCTATTGCAACAAAAAACTATGATATGTATTGAATTAGTGTACAAAAATAGGATTTCAAAATAGCACCGGAACGTAATGAATTTATAGGTAAAAATACTTAAATATTAACGTATTGATGTAAACAAAAAAAACATTTTTTCATACAAATGGTGAGACATCCAAAGAGCACTGAGTTACTCGATTTATGGATATTAGCTGTGGCTCGTTAATTACCGAAACTATCGGAAGTGATACTGCAATTAAACCCCTTTCTAAATAACAGTACAAAAATATGAAGTGAGGGCCAAGTATTCCAAAATCTGCATTTCGGTTTAAAGAAACTTTATTGTCTAAAGAAATTACAGAAATTTCACTTACAAGACAACTTTTTTAAAAAAAGTGTCTGAAAATTATGTACATGAAAAGGTGAATGGCCTAAAAGTAAGATCGTGCTAAGAATATCATAAATAGTTTGTTGTTTGGTTAAAGCAATGTGTTGAAATTCGTAAGATATTTCATGAATAACGGCAAGACACCAAAACGAATAATTTATAATATATTCTACTTAAACAATAACCCCCCTTATTCATAAACGTCTATCAAACCTATATTAGTTAACTAGCCGCTAAAGTTCGTTTGTTCTTATTTGTCACTTTGACATTGACGTTTGTGAGAATGGGACAAACAACATTTTAGTTAGCAGAGGTTTGTTAAGTTTTATGAATAAGCGGGTAAAACTACATAACTAACGGAACGAATCAGTTGAATTCAACATAAAAGAAAACTTTTACTTGAAATGCTCCTAAGAGTCCCGGGTGTGGGGGACTCTTGAACTTGATCGATTGGTGTGGGAAGTTTGAGCTAACAGTGTGAAGAAATAATGTAGAATTGGGTGGATCAACTTTTTAGTGCCACTCGTTGCCATGGTTATGTCTAGTTGTCCATCGGGCAAAATTCGAATACAATCGTGATTTTATACCATTTAAGTTTATCTAACATACGTATTTGTGGTACTTATAAGCTATTTCCATAATGGTCCAACTACTAAGCATGTTAGTAGAACTTAATACAACCTTTTTAATTGAACAAACTGGTCCACTAGTGTCTCTTGGACAACGGGTCAAGATAACAACACAAAAAAAGTTGATCCACCCAATTACACTACACAAAAATTACAGTAGACTGAAAAAGAAACAAAAAAAAGAAATAACCGAACAAAATATTAAAAAATGCCTTGGTGACCCTGTCAAAAAATCCTAAATATCATAATGAAAATAGACTTTAATGCTGCAGATCTCGTAATTATCAACGACAGTGATACGTTTTTTTTTTACAAAAAAGATAGATGTTTTATTATTCTAAGGAAATATCTGGATAAATTTTTCACTTAACATAAAGATAGGTTGGTGCGACATTTAGATTGGGTTGCACCAAACCGTCTGTAATCTTAGGAGGCCTTATAAGTTTTAAAATATTTTGATTTCAAATTATGACAAAAATATTGATATTACCAATAAAGTTATTAAACGATAGGATGATTTTATTAATGTTTTAGATAGTAACATAGCTATTTTTTGATTTTATTGTGTGTAGTAGAATTTAAGCAGAAAAAACAAGTTTTTAGCTTAAAAATGGTCAATTAGGAGTGATGTTTGAAACGAAATTTCTTAATGAAAAATCAAAAAAATACATTTAAAGCTGTGACACAATAGTCCTAGTTAATAGTAAATAGATAAGCGTTTTTTAACTGATAAGGACCCTCAAGCGGTATTCGTTAAAATCTGATTGTATGGAAAGTTTGACATGTGTCTATGGGATGACGCTGACCGGCCTGTGATCGTATGTTAGTGCAACCGACCCTTACTAAGACCGCGCACCCATGCAGTTATGTGTGTAGGTGTTAAGATTGTGACATTCGACAGCACATGATTTATCAATATAACGATTATAAATTACCAAAAGAAATGAAAGCAAGCCATGCGATTATTAAGTTTTAAAATCCCATTTTTCCTATCAGCAAAAAACCACTGACCTCTATACGGCAAATATTTTCAGGTATAATAGCGATGTTGACACCAAATAAGAAAATCAATAACATCAATCCTTGGAAAAGGATCAAATTCTCAATCAAATGGCGAAAAAAGGTAAATACTTATTTAAAGCTAATTTAGTTCTAAATTAACATTAAGTATGAAAAATAAATGAAATATAAAAACCCTAGACACCGTCCCCAAGGTCGCTCATTGGCGGAAATTAATCCAAGATGCTGGCGAAAAAAGTAACTCAAAAGAATAAATGATTATCACTAAATAGTATAAAACAAAGTCGCTTTCTCTGTCCCTATGTCCCTATATACCTATGTATGCTTAAATCTTTAAAACTACGCAACGGATTTTGATGCGGTGTTTTTTAATAGATAGTGTGACTCAAGGGGAAGATTTATATGTATCATACATGCATCAGCATTGCACCCGTGCGAAGCCGGGGCGGGTCGCTAGTATAATTATAAGTCTTCAAAGTTTTAAGTGGGGCATGTTCTGGCCCTTTCTCGCAAAACGCACCTCTGTATTGAACGATCGTCATTTACTATGGCGCTTTAGGCCAGTGACGTCACTGATTTGTAGCGCTCTCTGTCTAATTAAAAACATTCTAACGGTTATAGCTGCGTTATTTTTTGTGATATTCTAATGGTATTTTCACCATTTGCCATAGTATGTCTTCTTTCTTTTGTATAATAATTTGGATACCAATAAATTTTAATTCAACATCCCCATTGTAAGACGCAGCCCACAAGGAAAAAACACCGAAGCCTATGGACGCTTGTGACTCCAGACGAAATACAAGATTTTACTGACCCCTTATTTATTAATTACTAGCGACCCGCCCCGGCTTCGCACGGGTGCACTATTTAATGGATGTTATTATATATATAAACCTTCCTCTTCAATCACTCTATCTATTAAAAAAAACCGCATCAAAATCCGTTGCGTAGTTTTAAAGACTTAAGCATACATAGGGATATAGGGACATAGGGACAGAGAAAGCGACTTTGTTTTATACTTTGTAGTGTACGAACAAAAGAACGGTTGATGAATTTAGAACTGGGTAGTGATTGCACCTATAGCTCAGTTGGCTAGAGCGACTGGCCGCGAGTGCCGGGAGGTCGCAGGTTCGAATCCTGCTCGGTGCCTAAATTTTTCAATTTTTCCTTCATTCTAAATTTCACTATGTAGTGATTATAGCATTCGCTGTGTTAATTCTCTTCTTGTCACATAACCCATCCATCCGTATAACATAACCATACCACAGCAATAGAATTGCTCTCAATTTGTATTCTGTGCCATTATAAAGGTCAGTGGTTAACCTTTTTCCAGGCCGCTCCTTTATAGAAGGCTTTATAAAGAACAGAACATACATCGTGGGCGTATAACCCGAAAGATTTAAACCACGTATTTTTGACGACAGTACGAGTAAATAATGCTATATCAACACGGGTCCAATTATGTGTCTTAATTAAATTACTATTTCAGTACAAATTAAATCATATTAATTGACTGCTTCTTTGTGATCAAGCCCTTACTTCAGAGTGAGCAAATTTAATGAGATAATTTGAGAAACAGAGAGCGAGCATTGTCATTTTAGTGAGATCAATTACAAACTATCAGCCAGTTATCAGTGAAGGTATATAGTTTGCACTCTCGCGATTGAGAACAACAAAACTAAAGTCTAGTCTTAGCGATAAGAGAAAGAGGAAAGCTACTTGAGATTAAAGTGTGTAAGATAAAGATATCATAATTATATAAAGCAATACGCTGTAATTTAGTTGCGAGTCACATCCTTTTATCACGACGAAAAAATTTCGATAGTGAAACCTTTTGTAGGATAGATACCAAACTTAATTAAGTGAAACTGGCTAACAACCATGCAATTAGTGCGTCTGCGTGTAAAAGTAGTAGGTGGCTACGTCACGCCTTTAGGGTGTGTTAGAATTGAGAGGTTTTAAACTTGTGATTTGTTTAAAAAAAAATTTTTTTAAACTACGATTTTTTGGACTACATGGTTAATAACTTTATATACTCTAATTAGGCTCTAAAATCGTTAGTTCAAATCTTTCGGGTTATTAACTTCCACGGTGTATATTAATAGTACATTACTTACCAAGGGCGGTAAAACAAAGAATGTCTCAGATCGCAGGTATTTGGCGCCCGAGCCGAAGGCAAGGGCGATAATTATGCGATCTGAGGCTTTCTTAATTACCGCCCGAGGTAAGTACAAAATTTTATGTCGTATGTGTGTGAAGTGGGATTTTCCGCGCACGGAGCGTGCGGTAATTGCCACTTTATGGCCAGGTGTGACATAAAAATAGTTACGTCTTGATGATTAATTTCAAGACGAGTCACTTTTTGAGAAAATGCAATCCAGCTTTAATTTTAACCTTAAACCCGAGAACTAAGATTGATATTCTATTGACACGTATGTGGTCGATAAATCGCACTAGGCCTGGAAGTGGTTGAAGCAAGCCTGTCGATGTCTCACCTAATGGTGCGCGGAACAGTGTCCTGCGCATCGACAGTTTGCGGCGGCTCCGCGCCGCCGAATAGTTTGCCGATTTTTTGGACTACATGTTAAATAACTTTATATACTCTAATTAGGCTCTAAAATCGTTAGTTCAAATTCGGGTTATTATCGTCCACGGTGTATATGAAAAATAGTTACGTCTTGATGATTAATTTCAAGACGAGTCACTTTTTGAGAAAATGCAATGTGGCTTTAATTTTAACCTTAAACCCGAGAACTAAGATTGAAATGAAATCATTTATTCTTCAATTTAGGCATGTTACATGCACTTATGAATGTCAAAAAACTATCACCGGTTCATAAAATAAACCTCTGCCTCGAGAAGAACCGGCGTAAGAAACTCGGCGAGGTGTCATTTTTCAAAACAATATACAATGTATATAAAATAACAGTATCATAATTCAAATGCTACAATATAAACATACATACATATTTTTTAATATTAAGGACAAAATATTCCTGTGTTAGATTACTGGTGCGGGACGCTATCACTGCCTTGATTGAAATTCTATTGACATGTATGTGGTCGATAAATCGCACTAGGCCTGGAGAAGTGTTTGAAGCAAGCCTGTCGATGTCTCACCTAATGGTGCGCGGAACAGTGTCCTGCGCATCGACATTTTGCGGCGGCTCCGCGCCGCCGAATAGTTTGCTAAGCCAGCTAACCCCCCGCTGGGTTGCCCTGCAACCAACCAGGGTTAAGGCGTGAGGTTAGTAGCGACACACCGGAATGAAATGAAATGAAATAGTTTATTCTCCAAGTGGGCCCCTCGGACGCTTTTGAATGTCATACAATAGTACATGGGTCATTGCCAGTTGTAAAAACAAAAGTAGTCCATCCGCTGGTCAATAGTTAACGGCTTATGTACATGTAAGTTACGTTTTTATTACATGGATTTGTAGTTACGAAAACACGGTTTATGCGGGTTACTAGATCACTCCAAAATTAAGCTTTGTGGCCCTTAACTTTTGATATGTCCACCGAAAAGACGCGCACCTAAATCTGACAATGACCCACATACACAATACACAAATATTTAAAAACTGCTTCCATTTTACTAGAGATGTAAATAAAATAAATAAATATTAGAGGACAATCTTACACAAATCGAGCTAGCCCCACAGTAAGCTCAAGAAGGCTTGTGTTATGGGTACTAGACGACGATATATTTAATAGATATAAATACTTAAGTACATAGAAAACACCCAAGACTCAGGAACAAATGTTCGTGTTCATCACACAAATAAATGCCCTGACCGGGATTCGAACCCAGGACCGTCAGTTTCACAGGCAGGTGCACTACCCACTAGGATAACCGGTCGTCAAAAATATGGTGCGTGATCATATATTTCTGGTCGGGCTTTATTTATATATTTTATGTCAATGTCACAAAGACAACAGGGAAAACCTTTCTCACTTTATCTAGAACTTCAAGTCTGGTACGTGAGTTCCGAAACATTGTCGTAAGTCGTAAGTAATGTTCGCTGTTCACAGGCACTCCAAATATAATAATGAAAATAGCATTTCAACAGTAGCGAGCGTGACCAAGCTAATGGAATGTACGAATCATGCAACATGCAGGCGGATACAATATTTTCCCGCTACCCTGTAATTCAACCATTACTAAACAAGCCACTGTTACACAGATTATTTAATAATAAAACAAACAAAGAAGCCTTTTTGTTGGACACTCTCACGTCGCAATCGGATTTCAATTTTTTTTGAACCTGACTGTGGCTTTATAGGCCGGGCCCAATAAAGCGATAGGAGTGCGCGGTTGGAGAGTAGCCTGGGGAAAATCCAGGGGAAAACCTCCGGCACGACCACGCGTGTGGTTTGGAACACTGGAATACTCTAAGAGTTTGCGCTCCAGTGAGATTGGTTGAGCGGTTTCAACCGAATCTGAGGTGTGAGTGGAATCGAGCTACTGGGAGTTTTGTCGCTGGTTCACTAAACCTAGCCTAGCTGAGAAAAGTCCAGCAAGAAACTCAGCTAGGCCCGACCTGGGTCGGACTGACTCTACCCGGTGTGCGGCGGTACCGGGACGAATAGGGACTATATGTGTCACTGTTGTCGCGATCGAGCGGTGGACGTCCCCGCCGGCGGGAATGCCTAAGTGTACACGTCGTGTCAGATTATCTAATAATAAAACAAACAAAGAAGCCTTTTTTGTTGAAGACTCACGTCGCAATCGGATTTCAATGTGTATCGCTCTCTCGCTGACGCGCGCGTCTAGCTAATGTGTCAAAACGTATAAATTGGACGTGCAAGATATGAACCGACTTCAGGGCCTATTTCGACCACAAATTCACACTAGATTATTTGATAGCGGAACCAGTGAAACCGTAGAGTGAAAGTACACAGCGCAAGCCCACATAAAGTATTGTGGTCACATGGAAGCCAGAAAGTAATTAAATTATTGAATGAGGGCTATCGCGTATGAATTCGCCGCTAGAGATACTAGTGTAGCGTGTGATCTACGAAATGTCAAATGCCACTCTTTGTGGTTGCGCTACGCGGGTTAATATCTAATTGGAACAATATGGTGAGTTGACGACCGGTTTAGCCTAGTGGGTAGTGCACCTACCTGTGAAGCTGATGGTCCTGGGTCTGAATCCCGGTCAGGGCAAATATTTGTGTGATGAGCATGAATATTTGTTTCTGAGTGATGTTTTCTATGTATTTAAGTATTTATATCTATTAAATATATCGTCGTCTAGTACCCATAACACAAGCCTTCTTGAGCTTACTGTGGGGCTAGTTCGATTTGTGTAAGATTGTCCTCTAATATTTATTTATTTATATGGTGAGTATTTTGCAATACCTGAGCTTGATTATGGCAAATATGAGTTACGGGTCAATGATTGTCAGTGCTTTGAGACAGTTTTGTCTTTCGGAAACTTATTTCCTTCTTTTTTTCCGAACAAAACGGGTCTGCGCTACAATGCGGGATGTTCGATATTATTACGGCACGGTTTTAAGGTATTAAATATGATTTAAATGTAAACTTCGTTCTCATGCCCATAATAACCAATAACAGTTTTTGACAGCTGGACCGTACTCGACAGTGGCGCCAACTGGTGAGCACAAAAACGATAGCCCCCATTGAAGAGTGACTCCTATATCTGATTAAACGATTGCGTAATTATTTCACTCTATTCACGTTAAACATAGAATATCGCTTTAATCGATTTCTCATTGGGCAGTCCGATTATTTAACTGTTTTGCACATTAATGATAAAAGATTACATGATACACATATAATACTGGTGAGAAAGGAGTTTACTTGTAAAAATTTCATTTATTTAGTTTAGATTTTTGCTCATGTAACTCATCAAATCTACACGTGCGAAACCAAACAAGAATTGCTTGAAAATTGTTTTGAAAGATTCTAATGCAAGTAAATTCAATAAATATAAGGCTAGTAATAAAATAGTAGAATTAGATTATTATCTCGTGAAATTATTATATATAAAACATGCTTGTGTACAAATAACAGCTAAATGTACAGAGGACAAAACAGTGGCTAAGATTTATATGAGGACGGGCAATAACTAGGATGCTTCCTAGATTTTAGTGTAAAAAAAAACGTAAAATAGGCTATGATTGTGTGACGTCACAGTCTAAATTGGGCATGTCGTGACTTTTCTCTTAGGACCATAAGTAGGTAAACTATATAATATCCACGTCTTTCAAGATGCTAACCAGGAGAGACAACATTATCGCGTAGCACAGAGATGAAAAGACACAAGTGGGCGATTAACATTTGGGTCATACTTAGTTGAAAAAACAAAAGTCGTCCCTCCTGTGGTCAATAGTTAACGGCTTATGTGCATGTTAGCTATGTTTTTATTACAGGCATTTATAGAAACGGCGACACTGTTTATTCGGGTTACTGGTCCAATCCAAAATTAAACTTTGTAGGCCTTTTGGTATGTCCACAGAAAAGACGCGAACCTAAATCCGTGTATGACTGAGGTGCAATCGCCACCCAAATTCATCAACCGTTTCTTCATTTATACAAACGCCTTAAGGGAGGCGTACAGCGACATCTACCAGAAAACTCATGCTTCATTAACGGCATTAACGTCTCAAATCACGTTGAGAATCGTCAGTTGCGATGCGCCATCCCATACCAAATTAATTATTGTATTAAGCGATACCGTTGCTATCGTAAACTACAAATTTAGAATAAAGGAAAAATTGAAAAACCTGCTCCTGCTCGGTGCCAAAATTTTTCATTTTTTCCTTTATTCAATTTTTTTATTGTATTGTATTGTGTCATATATGAGGCTGTATCCGAATGCGTTTTAATGTTGTATACTTATCCGAACGCACCTTACCTGTCATCGATCTCCCGGCAGATCGTCTTTCATGTCCTCTCGTAATGTTGTAATAGTCTAACTAATAATAAATACTGATAATAGCATACCACAGACTTGTTATTAAATATTGTATTGTACTACCGCCCCGGCTTCGCACGGGTGCAATGCTGATGCATGTATTATACATATAAACCTCCCCCTTGAGTCACTCTATCTATTAAAAAAAACCGCATCAAAATCCGTTGCGTAATTTTGAAGATTTAAGCATACATAGGGACATAGGGATATAGGGACATAGGGACAGAGAAACAGACTTTGTTTTAATTTCCATGAAGCATGAGTCTTCTGATAGATGTCGCTGTACGCCTAAGGCGTTTGTATAAATGAAGGAACGGTTGATGAATTTGGGGCTGGGTGGCGATTGCACCTACAGCTCAGTTGGCTAGAGCGACTGGCCGCGAGTGCCGGGAGGTCGCAGGTTCGAATCCGCTCGGTGCCAAAATTTTTCAATTTTTCCTTTATTCTAAATTTGTCATCATCATCATCATCAGCCTGTGTCAGTCCACTGCTGGACGTAGGCCTCTCCCATGGCACGCCACTGAGCTCGGTCTTCAGCTCTTCTCCGCCAATCCCTGCCCACTGCCTTACGAATATCATCGCCCCACCTAGTTACAGGGCGTCCTAAACTACGTTTGCCGACACGCGATCTCCACTCAATACCTAAAACTACTCTAAATCTCATTAGTAATATTTCATATAGATGCCCTACATTTCGAACCAGATCAAACGCTCTATTTTCTATTCCATTTTGTCGTACTAAATATGTCAAAAATTCATACCTTGTGAGAGCATGCTCAACATACAACACAAAATACTTTGAGCAAGATTTATTTTGTACGAAAATTGGTAAATTCGTTGCCTCACTGAAGATTAACACCCAGTAACAAATATAGTAGTGTTTTAATACAAATGTAGTGTTGAATGGTATATTCTGTTACAACTAGTATTCAATCTCTGCATGTTATTGTATTTGAAAAGGATCTGTTATTGTTTTCCTTTTGTTGATTAACCTCATTAATATTACTTTTTTTTAATACATTTTGCACCTTTAAACTTACACTTCAATTGTATTTTAGGTACCCTTTGAGCAAATTTTGTTGTTATTTCATTAGTGGAAACTGTTTTGGCTCATGTAACAGTTCATAAATTTTTATATTATGTATAATTTTTAAGCTGTTTGTTTCCCAATAAAAAAAAAAAAAGAAAAAAAAAAAAAATGTATTGTATTGTATAGTACCTGAGCTGGCGCTGGTTCTGCAGCAGCGTGCGGAAGCGCGGCTCGATGTAGCTCCACGAGCCCATGTTCTTGTGCTCCTCCTGCGACCACACGAGCGCCGCGCTGCTGTACTTGGCCGCCTCCGCTTTGATCAGGTCGTACGGGAACGGGGAGATCTGCTCCAGCCTGGGGGCGACACCAATTCCTCAGTAATTTCATTTCATGTCACACCTGGCCATAAAGTGGCAATTACCGCACGCTCCGCGCGCGGAAAATCCCACTTCCTGGCCAGGGGGTGACATAAAATTTTGTACTTACCTCGGGCGGTAATTAAGAAAGCCTCAGATCGCATAATTATCGCCCTTGCCTTCGGCTCGGGCGTCAAATACCTGCGATCTGAGACATTCTTTGTTTTACCGCCCTTGGTAAGTAATGTACTATTAATCTACTGTAATATACTGTATTTGACGACCGGTTTAGCCTAGTGGGTAGTGCACCTGCCTGTGAAGCTGACGGTCCTGGGTTCGAATCCCGGTCAGGGCAAATATTTGTGTGATGAGCATGAATATTTGTTGCTGAGTCTTGGATGTTTTCTATGTATACATAGATTTAAGTATTTATATCTATTAAATATATCGTCGTCTAGTACCCATAACACAAGCCTTCTTGAGCTTACTGTAGGGCTAGTTCGATTTGTATAAGATTGTCCTCTAATATTATTATTATTATTAATAATATAAAATAGGACTCCCGTGCTTTGGAAGGCACGTTAAGTTGTCTATGATAGCAGTCGTTAAGCCAAGTTGTGACGTAGACGCTACGGCTACACCGGATCGGTACGCGCTGCGTCACAAGCGCGCGCGGGGAGGGAGCAGTGTGACGCAGCGCGTACCGATCCGGTGTAGCATCATAAGTCATTGTTGCCCTCAAATGTGGGAAGAAAAGTACGACTTTAATCCCTCATTCGGGGGCAAACAATTACTGTGCAGGTGTGAATAATATAATAATGGATTAGTTACCTGGCGATAGCGATATCGTTCTCAAGTCCCTTCTCGCGTCTCTCCTTGATAAGGTCGTAGTAAACTCGGCCGGTACAGAACGCGAGCTTCTTCACCCCGCCCGGGTTCTTCGATGCGGGACCCTCTTCCGGGATCAATCTGGCAAACGGATTCAAGTTTAATGAGCTTCGAAGTTGGAATAGCATCATCATCATCATCATCATATCAGCCGAAAGAAGTCCACTGCTGGACATAGGCCTCCCCCAAAGGAATTAAAAATCCGTATAGCTAACGTTTAAATTGTGCTTACTACAAACATATTAGATAAATTGCGTTGGCCTAGACTAGGATTGTGTTTCTACATCTTAGGCAAAGATATAGATACAGAAGTTGGAATAGAGATCTAGCACAAAATAATATGGTAATTAAGGAAGGACCTTCGTGTGGTAGTGGCTTCCGTTATATAGTCACGTTGGAGCACTGTCAATAATGACTTAAGCGCCAACAACATTGGAGAACCCTTTCTCTGTGAACGACACTTATCCTCAGTATCATTACGTATATAACATGTAGCATGGCATGTCTTACACAATTAACGAAAAACGAACGAACGAAGGTAGTTGGTAAGGTTAAGGAGCTAACGCAATATTTTTTAACTATCCTATTTGAGTGTCCCACTGCTGGGCAAAGGCCTCCCCTCTTTTCCTCCATTCGGCACTATTGGTAGCTTGTTCCCGCCAAGTTAAGGAAAACGCATCCAGGTCGTCCCGCCATCTCCTTTTTGGTCTGCCTCTGATATTTTGATTATTTATCTTTATTTCTGAAGAACTAAATCATCACCAAAATCGAATAAAAAAATCATATTCAAATATTATATATATTTATTTAAATGTATTTCAACAAATTACGAATCAACAACCGCTTCGTATTGTTAGTTAGAGAGAGGAGCTGTAAAGAGGGTTAGAGGCATACACATAGAACATGATATTATTCCATATGTATATGTTTTACAGAAAAAGGATAGAATAAAACCATACTCTTATTTATCCCCTTGTGTCAGTTTTTTATGTATCTATTTAATAGTTTTCTAGCATTTATAGCAAGTGTAAAGGTAATAATTATATCATCAATACATAACTGAGCTGTTACTAGCAAAACAGAATAGAAGAATCTTATCCGCCATGATTTTTAATAAACAGATTAGCACAATATAGTGTGGAACGACTCACTAATAATGGAAACAATTCCGTAGTATGTGGAACAATTCCGCAATACATGGAATACTTTACTACATCTCTTACGCAGTACGAGGAACAATTAGTCAATACATGGAACAGCAAGTACCTCCCTCTGGCTTGAGGAAAGGCAGTGCGATCTGCCGCCGCAGGATGTGGAACATACAGGGAACAATCTGTCAATATGTGGAACAAACCTCCTGAAGCTGGTGCCCTCCTTCATGTCGTCGAAGGAGCTCTTGCACTCGGGATGGTGCAGCAGGGACTTGGGCGTCATGATGATGAGCGGCTTGCGGAACGGCAGCGCGATCTGCCGCCGCAGGATGTGGAACATACAGGGAACAACCTGTCAATATGTGGAACAAACCTCCTGAAGCTGGTGCCCTCCTTCATGTCGTCGAAGGAGCTCTTGCACTCGGGGTGGCGCAGCAGGGACTTGGGCGTCATGATGATGAGCGGCTTGCGGAACGGCAGCGCGATCTGCCGCCGCAGGATGTGGAACATACAGGGAACAACCTGTCAATATGTGGAACAAACCTCCTGAAGCTGGTGCCCTCCTTCATGTCGTCGAAGGAGCTCTTGCACTCGGGGTGGCGCAGCAGGGACTTGGGCGTCATGATGATGAGCGGCTTGCGGAACGGCAGCGCGATCTGCCGCCGCAGGATGTGGAACATACAGGGAACAACCTGTCAATATGTGGAACAAACCTCCTGAAGCTGGTGCCCTCCTTCATGTCGTCGAAGGAGCTCTTGCACTCGGGGTGGCGCAGCAGGGACTTGGGCGTCATGATGATGAGCGGCTTGCGGAACGGCAGCGCGATCTGCCGCCGCAGGATGTGGAACATACAGGGAACAACCTGTCAATATGTGGAACAAACCTCCTGAAGCTGGTGCCCTCCTTCATGTCGTCGAAGGAGCTCTTGCACTCGGGGTGGCGCAGCAGGGACTTGGGCGTCATGATGATGAGCGGCTTGCGGAACGGCAGCGCGATCTGCCGCCGCAGGATGTGGAACATACAGGGAACAACCTGTCAATATGTGGAACAAACCTCCTGAAGCTGGTGCCCTCCTTCATGTCGTCGAAGGAGCTCTTGCACTCGGGGTGGCGCAGCAGGGACTTGGGCGTCATGATGATGAGCGGCTTGCGGAACGGCAGCGCGATCTGCCGCCGCAGGATGTGGAACAGCGACGCGGGCGTGGAGCAGTTCGCCACGATCCAGTTGCAGTCGTGCAGTTGACGTACTGCACAAACAGACGGCTGTGTTAACTTGGTATTCAAAAAATGCAAAAAAAGGGCTATACGAGCCATTTATGACTTGGGGTCCCGTGAGTCATTGAGAGAAATCTTTAAGGAAATAGATATCCTAACCCTGCCGTCGCTGTACATATTTGAAATAATCATGTATGTTAGGAAGAATTTATACAATTTCCCAACGAATACTGATAAGTTAATAACTACAAGAAACACTGGGAAACTCAAAATAACTTTTTATAGACTAGTGAAGGCGAAAAAGTCGTTCTTGGGAAATTGTATAAAATTCTACAATAAAATTCCAAGACACATTACTGAACTTACGGATTCTAAATTTAAATCTGTTGTGAAACACACACTTTAAAAGCATATTATAAGATAAACGATTACATCATGGATAGGGATGTTTGGCAGTGATAGCGTCCCGCACAAGTAATCTAACACAGAATTCTTTTGTCCTTAATATTAAAAAATATGTATGTATGTTTATACTGTAGGTAGCATTTGAATTTTGTACTATTTTTACTGTTATTTTATATACATAGTATATTGTTTTGAAAAAATGACACCTCGCCGAGTTTCTTAAGCCGGTTCTTCTCGAGGCAGAGGTTTATTTTATGAACCGGTGGTGGTTTTTTGACATTCATAAGTGCATGTAACATGCCTAAATTGAAGAATAAATGATTTCATTTCATTCGTAAAATAAACATTTCAATGCCGCAGTCCGTGGAACAGAGACGCGGAACCAGCTTCGTGGGCAGGGTCACTACAGACCACAGACATCAGAGTATAGCAGACCGGCAGTATTAAGTCAAACGATTTTTCATATAGCTGTTTCTTGTAATCTCTATGGCACACCAAGATGAGTTAGTGGGACAGATAATACGATCTTTTTCGGCCGTCACCGAACTGTCCCCCTTTTTGAAAACACACCAAACTTGACAAATAAGTACAAACACACCTCTCATGTCAAAATAAAACGGCACCAAAGGCGGTTTTCTGCATATAATATTAATATTTCAAGAGAATATAAGTTTTATGCAAGTGTTATTGATATTTATATGTAGGCAGAAGTGCTCGTGCGTAGTGCCATACTGCTGGAGCACTTTTAGATCGGCGAGGAAGTCCGAAGAAAGCACCATCTTAATCTTCTAACCTATCCGCGTTAGAGTCGATTTTGCCCTAACAGGTCTTTCTGGGCTTCTTTTTCTTATTTATATTATTACTGTGTATAAAAATAGCATGTTTGTAGTAACTTACTTATTCTACTGATGTTAAGACGGAATATCAATTTTCAGTAATCGTAAAGTCAAAGTTTCAGTAATCATACTGTGTATATGTGCCTACTAAAATATATATTTAGGTATTTTTAAGCACATGTCTTATATGTGTAGGTGTATTTTGATATCTCATTAAATCATAGTAAAAACTGATTGCATTTTTATCTAAAGTTGATATGAAATTGCAAATACGATTACTAAATCTCCGAAAATGTATTTTACACAATTTTATTTCATAATGATCGCTATTCATAATTATTTTTGGTTCATAAATATCGAAACATTATTAATAAAAAAAATTGCAATAAAACTAGTATGTATAATGTATAAAATTATATAAAAATAAACTATATTACTAATAATCGTTATGATAAAAAAGTATCTAAATATAGATAATAGCAATAGAAATACTTATATTTAATGACATTATAAATATTGACAATTCTGAGACACGATAGTTATTAACCAAAAATAATTATGAATAGTGATCATTGTGACATAAAATTGTATAAGATACATTTACGGATGTACAATAATCGGAATTGCAATTTTATATGAACTTTGGCGCATCCGTTTATTATCCAACTAGTTGCGGGTGGCGATATGCTTCTGAGTGTGATCAACTATTTGTTTAATGTCCGGTAAGCGATGTGCGTCTCTTGTTCCGTTGTTGTTTTCATTGTAGCTTTTAATTTTAAGATACAGTAACATAGTGTATAAAATTTCATTTATCTTGTTGTTATTTGTGATAATTCACATCGAAAGGGACCTTACGGCGGAACAGCGGCAATAAAGGCGTAAGTGCCGGCCGCCATAAGGTGCCTTTCAATATGGATTATCACATTTGTGAGTTTTTGTAATCGACGCCATATTTCTATTTAAGATGCTAATATGTTAAGCAAAGCTGTTGAAACTCCTAGAATAAAAAAATAAAAAAAAATAAAAGATTATTTGACACCAGAACGTGCCTGATAAAAAAACCTCGGAAGTCGTTCTCTGTCATGATTTCTAATTTTTTTTAAATACAACGCCGGTGGCAAACAAGCGTACGGTCCACCTGATGGTAAGCGGCCACCGCAGCCTATAGACGCCCGCAACTCCAAAGGAGTCAGGTGCGCGTTGCCGACCCCTTATAAGATTTGAGGATGCACTGTGTCGAAAGGAACACATTTAGGTCCCTCGCTCTCAACACAGTGCATCCTCGGGAGCTCTGGCAACCTTGCTCACCTCCAGGAACACTTGTATAGTAAATAATGTTATTACCGAACATTTATATCCAAATTCGGTTTTGCGAGCCATATCCGTGCTCATCAGAGAAAGTTGTAAGGGTCGCCGTCGTCGGATACGACAAGGAGGACTATATATATATATATTTGTGGACAATCTTACACAAATCAACCTGGTCCCAAACTAAGCAAAGCTTGTACTATGGGTACTAGGCGACGATATACATACTTACATAGATAAATATATACTTAAATACATAGAAAACATGCAAGACTCAGGAACAAATATTCGTGTTCATCACACAAATAAATACCCTGACCGGGATTCGAACCCGGGACCTCCAGCTTCGAAGGCAGGGTCACTACCAACTAGGCTAAAGCGGTCGTATATGGCTGTGGTCTTCTGCAAGGCGGAGGCACTTCCCCAGTTAGGCTGCTCCAAATTCGAGCAAGATGATAAAAAAACAAGGTGGCGTTGGGACTGACCTTCGTAGTCGTTGCTCTCGGGCGGCATGTAGTCGGGGTCGTCGGAGCTCATCTGCAGGAAGCGCTCGAGGCGCGCCGACGAGTGCTCGGGGCCCTGCGCAGGAATGGATGGATTCGAAAAGTACTTAAATACAAACTACAGTACGTAGCGGCCCCCCTTTTTAGTTATATATCATTACATTTAAATAATTACAATTATTTACGAGTGGCGCTAGTGGACCTGTTACATTTTATTAAAGCGCTCTTAATGATGTAATTGATTAATTCTTAATAAAATTAAAAGTGTAGAACTTGTTTCTATTTAGTTTTAGTAAAACCTACCTTCCTAGTTCGATAGATTTAAGTTGTAGTATACACTCACCATGCCTTCCATGCCGTGGGGCTGCAGCAGGACGATGCCGGACTGGCGCACCCACTTGGCCTGCCCCGAGGAGATGAACTGGTCGATGATGCACTGGGCCACGTTGTTGAAGTCGCCGAACTGCGCCTCCCACAGCACCAGCGCGTTGGGGTTGGTCACGGAGTAGCCCACCTCGAACCCGAGCACGCCTGCCGATACACATTATTATTATTAATCGTTTATTTCATAAAGATTCAGCGCGTGCAAAATGCCTGTGCTCGCTTTTGTTTTACAATTCCACCAAGAACTCACGTGACTCCATATCTTAACAGAAGCGACCTAATGAACATGGAGTCTCGGCGCTCCCTCCACTTTGCTTGCTTACTGTTTGGGATCGTGAAGACCCAAGCGCCTCGTTACTTGCATGATAAGCTCAAATTTTTGTAACGCCAAAGAGTATCTACTCTTCTTTTGTGCCCCAAACACAGAACTGCAGCATTTCGTGGCAGTTTTAAGTACACTGCCACGAAATGCTGGAACAACATACCGCCACCTTATAAGCAAGCTACCTCGTTGCAGTCTTTCAAAGTTAAATTTAAGAGCTATCTCCTTAATAAGCAAAAATTAACTACGGGGTAGTGTTTGTATTCAAATTATCATATTATATATACATGTATAGTGTTATTTTACTTTCTATTGCCATGCTATTTTATTCTGTTATTATTAGTTTCACTTGCTTCATTCCCGTTTCGTAACGTATCGTCACAATTTGTTAGCGCCAGTATTAAATACTACTTAGCAGCTGCGCGCACCTGCGCTCCCTACAGGTGTCCACGGAAGACCAGCGTCGGCTACTCCAGTAGTACCTGGCATTATGCTGAGTGTTCACCTTTTTCAGTGTAATGTTCAGTGTACAATTTAGATAATAAGTTTTTCCATTGTTTTATTTCTTATATATTGTATTACTGTGTTTTTATACTGAAATAAATTATCTTCTATTCTATTCTAAAGACACATCAATTTACACAAAATTAACTACACTGCCAAACTGCGTAACAGTTTGTTGGCAGTTAGAATGCTCTTGATACACTTGTGTCATTATATCTAAGTATGTAGTTATAGTATTCATGCGGTCGCTGTAATAAGGTAAATGTCACAGTGCTCAACACTGACCCAATACCTCAACCACTTTGAATCTTATGTCATAGTAATAGAGGTGAGAAACAGGTGTCAACTATTGGGTATTGAGACGTCAATCACTGGGACGTTTACCCCATTTATTACTTACTAATTATGATGCATACAATTTTAATCTTAGTTAATATACTAATAGTTATCTATAAGGCATATACACACAATCAACGCTCGGTTTAAAATATATTTAAAAAATTATTTATATTCAAATATTTTTTGGACAATCTTACACAAATCAACCTAGTCCCAAACTAAGCAAAGCAACAACAACTAAACAACAACCCGTTGACCCTAACACAACAAGTATAACAAATAATGTGAACCCCTAAATAGAAAATTGAACATAGCTAGGCACACTAATGGCCTTATATTATTGTAATTATAATGTAAAAATGACATGTAAATGATCTGTACATTTATGAATAAATGATCTGAATCTGAATCTTGTACTATGGGTACCAAGTGACGATACTTATATAGATAAATAGATACTTAAATACACAGAAAACATTCAAGACTCAGGAACAAATATTCGTGTTCATCACACAAATAAATGCCCTGATTCGAACCAGGGACCTCCCGCTTCGAAGGCAGGGTCACTACCAACTAGGCTAAAGCGGTCGTCAAATAATAAAACACTCATATGTTATAACCAAGGCTCGGAAACCGGTTTCTTTTTTATATAATTAACCGGTTAAAAATTTCGGTTAATTGCGTCTTACGGTATTTTTTCGTATTTTAAATCAATTATGTCATAGATGAAGGCTAACAAAAACAAATTTTGAAATAAGAATGGAGATATGAAAAGTACTAGCCTATTACTCAATTGACGAATTTATGACAGAAGTTGCATGAAACTAAGACTGATTTATTATTTTTCATTTCTATAGTAATAATTAGTTATCTTGTCTTTTCTTATCTTTTCTCTCATCTTTTAACATGTTTTAGTTCAATAAGTTTAATGCATTTATTTTTGATTTGAATTTAATTGTATCTTATTATTTATGAGACAACCCTTGACATTTTCTTTTTAATTTTATTTTTGTAATTAATTTAATTTGAATATTAATTCTAATTGACATGTAAATTTAGCCTGTAAGATATTTTTGCAATGCCCTACCAGGGTATCAACCTACTTTGCAAATAACATCTGTGTAAATGTAATGGATTATGTAAATAAATGATTATGATATTATGATATGGTTGCGAGCCCTGGTTATAACGTGGCAAACCATCACACGTGAGGGCGATGATTGATTCTTTTGTTATGATCCCAAGGAACCCAGGGACCGGTAGACGACGACGACGGGGGGGGGGGGGGGGGGGGGGGGTGATTTTTAAAGGGGGAAAGTTCATTAAAGAAATTATAAGTGGTTTCTCATTGCTTTGTTTTTCAATATTTTTATGTTAGAATTACGATTTGAAACGGTATATTTGATTTTACGATGTATATTTGTATTTTTATTTGTAAGGCGGACGGTGGTAGTGACGGTGACACTGTGCGAAAAAAGCAAACCAGGAAGACCATATCTACCGCGATCTACCCGATCGCTATGGTGTGTGGGTAGACCACAACTAAAACTCGCAGCACGTCAGTTAATCCCTGATAATGGCGCTTGCAACAGTGCCGAAATATCGGGAACTCACAAATACAATAATACATGGTAAATATCCCGTTTCAAATCGTAATTCTAATGTAAATGACCATGTAACCTTGAAATCTTATAATATTTTTATGAACAATAAATATAGTATTTATGAGTTAAACGAGCACTAAACAACAATACCGCATTCGATGGGGGTTGGTAAATTTTCTTTTCATGCCCCCCTTTAGCTGTATGGGAGCCCCCCTAAACTGTAGTTGTTTGTCGTCATCTACTGGTCCCATTTCACAACCGATCCTCGTGAACTTTCGTGAGCAGGTTCGATAATTACACAGATTTACTTTGTCGATTCGGTTTATGGAAATATAGAAAAAAAATTTTTTTTTTGTTGGAAAAACTCGTGAGATGTACAGATCACAGAGGCACTATAGTGCCCGCAAACCAAACTGACGACCGGTGCCATAAAAAATACGAGACACACTTCGTAACGCCGTGCAACTATGTAAGAGATAGCGCTATCAACTCGGTGGTCAGTCTGTTCTGCGGACACTATAGTAATAAGTACTACTCACTAAAAATTTTTGCATGGGTCATTGTCAGATTTAGGTTCGCGTCTTTTCGGTGGATATATCAAAAGTTAAGGGCCACAAAGCTTAATTTTGGATTGGTCTAGTAACCCGCATAAACGGTGTTTCCGTAACTATAAATCCATGTAATAAAAACATAACTTATGTGTACATAAGCCGTTAACTATTGACCACCGGGTGGACAACATTTGTTTTTAAAACTGACAATCACCCGCATGCTACCCTAAGCAGAGTATGGCTGATCTCAATCCTAAGATTTAATAAATTCATTTCATTTCATTTCAAGTAGGTGTTGGTGGGTACTGACCGTACTCGGAGAGCGAGGAGTTGCAGACGGTGTAGGGCGCCTGGTCGGGGTACAGGTGCGCCAGCGCGCAGTACGTGGCCTTGTCCACCTTCTGGTGGTGCAGCACGTGGTGCCTGCGAACAGAATACCACGTCATAAAATAAATTGTTAGGATGTTTAAGAACGAGTTCAAGTTTTCTTCATCAAAACCAGCCACGAAATCCTTTATAAATAAATAAATATTTTTTGGACAATCTTACACAATTCAACCTAGTCCCAAACAAAGCAAAACTTGTACTATGGGTACCAAGTGACGATATACTTACTTAAATAGCTAATTGATTACTAACAGCTATTGTACCTATGAGTCATTGTGATACTCGAAATAAAAGATTATTATTATTCTCTTTATTTACTTTAAGACTTAGGCTAGATTTTATAATAATTATATAAAAAGTAAAATATAAATCAATATTTACAAAACATAAAATCATTATAAAAACCTAACCTAGTGTGCCGCCGGCAGCGAGGCGGGGCCTAAGCTACCGGTGGTTAGGTTATTATTATTTTCTTTATTTTCTTTAAGACTTATTATTATTATTTATATAGATAAATAGATACTTAAATACATAGAAAACATCCAAGACCCAGGAACAAATATTCGTGTTCATCACACAAATACATGCCATGACCGGGATTTGAACCCGGGACCTCCAGCTTCGAAGGCAGGGTCACTACCAACTAGGCTAAAGCGGTCATCCATCCTTACTTGGCAGGTTAAGGGGCGGTTGCATCGACATACGATCACAGGCCGGTCATCGTCAAACATGGCGTCGGCAGCTGTCATCCCATAGAAACTTGTCAAATTTACCATACAATCAGATTTTAGCGAACACCGCTTACGATTAAACATGGTTTGGTGCAACCTACCGTAGCACGATGACGAAAAGATGCGGCAGGGATCATTCCGAACAATTCCTCCGAGCACTCCCCGTGATACAAGCGATGGAAAATGCAGAGTGAGGCTACATCTCTAAGCAATGCCAAGGTTCTTGACTAAAAAAGCATAATACATTACATAACTATTACATAAACTACTGTAATAGTGCAGAAAATTATAATTAATATGAGAACGTACGTGCAGGTGACATAAAAATTCATCTTTTCGTAAATTTCATAAATTAACTGTTTTTTTGCACTCGAAAGCAGCACATAAAGGCGTTTTTACGGAGCTCTTCACACGCCGGAAATGATTTCAAAACTGACGTATAAAAGATTAATGAAGTAGCTTTTAATAACGTGGCAGATTTATATCCTATACCTGTGGCACAGGGGTAAGCATAGCGTCTCCAGTCTTAAATGCTCTAAGTGGGTGGATCAACTATTCTTTGTTGTTCGTTGCCATGGTTACGTCTCCTGAGTCACTCTTTAAAACTGTGATTTTATAGGGTTTAAATCTATCAAACATGAGTTTTAGCGATGAGCTTAAATCCATTTGGACATGGATCATCTCTTGAGCATGCTTGAAGTCCATATTATAAACATTTTTCTAAGAAACTCGGGTACTGATGTCTCCTCGCTGACGGGACAAAATAACAACAAGAAAAAGTTGATTGACTCAAGTATGTTACTCGTATATTGAACTCACCTATGCGAGAAGGTGCCACGCTCGACGTCCTCCCCTGACAACCGGACGTGGATGCCCTCCTTCAGGAGCGAACCGAACGCCATCGCCTCGGCCAGCGCCCAGTCCACGGTCCGGTTCTCGACCATCTCCATGCGAGCCTTGAGGATGCGCAGGAGGCCCTTGTGGATCTCGAACTCGGCCGCGTTGGGCGGGGGCGCCGAGAAACGCTTGCCGATGTGCACGAGCGTCTCTTCCACCACACCGGTCGGAGATACCTGGTGGCAATATAATACTCACAATCATTATATATACTGTATAACTTAACTACACGACTATAATGTCCCTCAACTAATGTATAAATTTCAATCTTGCTGTGTACACATAGTTTAGGTTTAAAGATTTTTTATTTACTCATAAGAATTTTACAATTCACTTACATGAGTAACTAAACTACGCAATGTAAACTTGGCGAGTACATGCTTTTCGCTTCTTAAGTTAGTACAAAGTATCCTTTAATAATACTTAATTTTGAGTGCATAAGAATACATTTACTTAAAAACTATGTGGGTAAACATATAAATAAAGCGCGCGCGCGCCCAGCAACATACACAAAGAAGCGCTCCTGCGCTCTGCTAGTGCGGCGATAACAACAAAGTTGCACTGACACAGCTTACAGTTACAGTAAGGGCACTGTGACATACATGTGAGTTTAGAGCATCAGTCTAGTTTTTATAAAAAGTATTGCTGTATGGTTGTATTAATGATTGATACTTGTTTTGTGTGCCTATTTAATAAATAATTAAATAAATAAATCAAATTAGCTATTTTTTAGGGTCCCGTAGTAAACAAGGTGCCCTTATAGCTTCGCCATGTCCGTCCGTACGTTCGTCCGCGGCTTAGCTCAGTATCCGTTAGTACTAGAAAGCCGTAATTTTGCAGGTAATTTCTTTTTATGTCACACCTGGCCATAAAGTGGCAATTACCGCACGCTCCGCGCGCGGAAAATCCCACTTCCTGGCCAGGGGGGTGACATAAAATTTTGTACTTACCTCGGGCGGTAATTAAGAAAGCAGCAGATCGCATAATTATCGCGCTTGCCTTCGGCTCGGGCGTCAAATACCTGCGATCTGGGACATTCTTTGTTTTACCGCCCTTTCAAAATCAAAATCAAAACATTTATTCTGTAAATAGGCCTCAAGGGCACTTTTACAAGTCAAAATCTATCTAGGTACATCAAATAAAAATAATACAATAATCAAAGTACCATTAATTAAATGTAGTTTTACATGTCAAAAATAAGACTAAATAAAATAAATAAATAATAAATAAATATTAGAGGACAATCTTACACAAATCGAACTAGCCCCACAGTAAGCTCAAGAAGGCTTGTGTTATGGGTACTAGACGACGATATATTTAATAGATATAAATACTTAAATACATAGAAAACACCCAAGACTCAGAAACAAATATTCATGCTCATCACACAAATATTTGCCCTGACCGGGATTCGAAACCAGGACCGTCAGCTTCACAGGCAGGTGCACTACCCACTAGGCTAAACCGGTCGTCAAAAACAATCATTATATATACTGTATAACTTAACTACACGACTATAATGTCCCTCAACTAATGTATAAATTTCAATCTTGCTGTGTACACATAGTTTAGAGCATCAGTCTAGTTTTTATAAAAAGTATTGCTGTATGGTTGTATTAATGATTGATACTTGTTTTGTGTGCCTATTTAATAAATAAATAAATCAAATTAGCAATTTTTTAGGGTCCCGTAGTAACAAGGTGCGCTTATAGTTTCGCCATGTCCGTCTGTACGTTCGTCCGCGGCTTAGCTCAGTAACCGTTAGTACAGTCGCCATCAGATCATTGCATAATGATAATTGATAAGGCGTGTACCTAATCCGTCGAATACCTAACCTCAGCGTAACAATATAAATATATATAGGCATAGTTGCAACGAGAGCGTGTCTCCGCCAACAAACTGTTATACAGTTTGGCGAGTTCTAGGTTAAGCTGCCATGTAACTTTTATTTGGAAATAAACGATTTATTTACTTATTTATTTATTTTTTTAGATATATCGGAGCGAACGAAGTGCTTACAAATATCTAAACACGACTCTATTGTCAAGGCGTTAAAGTACATGTTCAAGATATTTTTGAGCACCCTAAAGAGTACAGATATATTTGATATTTGATGGCGACTGTACTAGAAAGCCGTAATTTTGCAAGTAATCTCTTTGTTCCAAATCCCATCAAGTGGGGTATCGTTGGATGGCTCGTTCAAATATATTACGGGGTTTCTGAAACCATTTCTTGATTGAGAAATCCGATTGCGTGATATTAAGGTTTTAAGGTTTGACGACCGGTTTAGCCTAGTGGGTAGTGCACCTGCCTGTGAAGCTGACGGTCCTGGGTTCGAATCCCGGTCAGGGCAAATATTTGTGTGATGAGCATGAATATTTGTTTCTGAGTCTTGGATGTTTTCTATGTATTTAAGTATTTATATCTATTAAATATATCGTCGTCTAGTACCCATAACACAAGCCTTCTTGAGCTTACTGTGGGGCTAGTTCGATTTGTGTAAGATTGTCCTCTAATATTTATTTATTTATTTATTTAAAGTAATTATTTTCGTTGCTGGTCAAGTGTCAAAAAAACGATCACGAGGTCTACAGCTCACAGAGCGTTGAAAGAGGATTACATTGCTCGATACGATACAGGCTGATTCTGCATTCAGCCAAGCATGTTCGTGAATATTTACAATTTATTTACAGTTATAATTTAAATCTAACATGTTTAATAATACGATTAATGAAGTATTCATATTTATATACCTTTTAGAACTTTGCAAGTTTATCTTCACTGTATGACATTAATTTTGTTATAATTGTAAACTCGAAATTATTATTCCTTCTTGAACTGTGAATTAATATTTTGACATGAAAAATGTATTACTTATTATAGTCAGACTTTCTTAAATTGTAAATTAATATTTTGACATGTAAAAGCGCCCTTGTGGCCTATTTGCAGAATAAATGTTTGATTTTGATTTTGATTAAGAATTTAAACCTATAATTGACTAATTTCCAAAACTTTTCTCAAATAACAAATTCTGTTTGCGTCGGGCTGACGACAAAGTTATATATTTTTTTAAACGAATAGAAAAAAAACACTACTTTCCGCACAGTTTGGCTGCTACGAAAACGCACTTTTCGAGCGCATGCATTACGAGTATAATAGTTATTTGTTATGCAAGGCTGCAAAGTTGTTGTTTGGCGCGAGTGCTCGAATTGAAAGCCAAGCCAGCGAGGGATTCTAGAATTGAACCACGAGCGTAGCGAGTGGTTCAAGAATAGAATCCTGAGCGTAGCAAGGTTTTCAAGACACGAGAAGCCAAATAACTTTGCTGCCGAGCGAAACACACAACTTTTCACCTCACCGTAGCGAGGAAACGTAGGTACAAGAAAACAATTCAAGTATTATGAAAAAAAATTGCAATACGAATATTTTTTGAATGTATTCCTTATTTTTGTATTTCCATAAATTAAAAAAGTAGATAAAATAATAATATAAAACTAAAATTGAATGATTTTCAATTTAATGTAAGTACCTAAAATAAAATGTTTCATCGGATGACACATTCCTTGTGCGAGCGGGCTGTCGCTATATACATGTATAGCGCTGACTCAGTCGCACACCGCACCGTCGTGTGGAAACCGCATCAGTGTAGAAACGGCCTTAAGACCGCATGGCCGAACCATGATTCTGAACGCATCCATAAAAAAATTGGGTAGCGCGGTACTACGTCATGTTCAAATTTCAAAATCACTTTACCCGCTAGCGGATAAAATGGACTTTTGCACGCAGATTTGAAACGATAAAGTAAGCCTTTCAGAGCGGGTGAGGTGAAAAGTTAATTTTCACACCTGCTATTCAGAAAAGAGTTATTGTTGCCTTCGAATGAGGGATCAAAGTTGTACTTTTCTTCCCTCATTTGAGGACAACAATGACTCTTTCCTCATAGAAGGTATGAAAAGCACTATGTGACACTGTAGTAAAATCATTTGTAAGATATTTCATGTTTGTAGCAGCGGGCCTCATAGACGGTGTGAAAAGCAGTATGTGTCACACGGTAGCAAAATTATTTCCGTCTTGGGCGTTAACACTTGAATCCCTCGCTACGCTCAAGATTCTACAATAGAATCCCTCGCTACGCTCAGGATTCTATTGTAGAATCTTTCGCTTCACTCAGTATTCAATATACCGCCCTCGCCGTAAATATATCATTTTGTTCCCTTGAGACACAATCTACTATTTCGCATAGTTCGGCTGCTTAGAAAACGCACTTTTCGAGCGCATGCATTACGAGTATAAAGTTAACATATAAGTGTATTATTGTTAGTGTGTGTGTTATTGTTGTAATTATTAGTAGGCTTCATATGTATTAACTCTGCACCACCTGCTATGAATCGTTCTGTTTAGATTTCCGCTACCCTAAGGTTGTCTGGAAGAAATCGCTCTTTAGCGATAAGACCGCCTGTTGTTTACCTCTTCTCATTGTGTTTTTTGTACTGTACTGTATCCTTTGATTGAGGTGTGCAATAAAGAGTATTTGTATTGTATTGTATTGTATTGTACCTTGAGCGGGTCCTTGCCCTCGAAGAAGCCGGACCAGGGCGAGTCGAGCCAGTCCTTGTACTTGATGTGCGTCTCCTGCTTGGCCTGGTTGTGCGCGTCCTCGCAGATCTTCTCGTACTTGTCGCGCACGTCCTTCACCTCCGCGGCGGTCACCACGCCCTCGGCGATCAGCTGAGCGGCGTACTTGTCCAGCACTGGAAAGGTAACGTCACAATTACGGTTTCTGGTTTCTCGCCTCATTTTTTTTCTCGAGTTGTCTCGATTCTCGAGTCTTTGTAGTAGTAAAACTCTTTATTGTACACAATAACAAAAATTACAAATACAAAAAGAAATGGTATGTACAAAGGCGAACTTATCCCTTTAAGGGATCTCTTCCAGTTAACCTTTGAGCAAATGAGAGAAGGAATGAACGGAGGTAGACAAATTCAGCATCCTGTACAACAAGGTATAAAAAAGACAAGAGATATAAAACATACATACACATATAATTTATTAAGGACAAATATAAATACACAAATAAACGATATTGAGAAGGAAATTATAACCTGAGCAAAATAAAAGGTAAATATTTTATGAAATTAGCCAGAATCACTAAGCCACAGTTTCTTCAACTTCCCCTTGAGCGACGCAACAGACTGCGACTGCCTAAAGGAGGGAGGCAATTCATTCCACAATTTCACAGAGCGCACCGCGAACGATTTATCATATGCACGCGACTTGTGAGGAGGAATAGACAGTGTCAGGTCTTTGGTAAGAATTTGTAAATTATTGCTGAAAATAATATGAAAAACGAATAAAAATCAGTATTCTTTTATTGCACTTTGCGTTACAAGTTCGAAATACAAAACAAAATTAAAACTCTTCTTACAAACATACAAAAACTTATCTTACTCTTAGTCTTTTGATCACACATAAACTGGTATTTTTGATAGAGATCTTTTCTTCTAACAAAGACAAAATTTAAATAAGATTAGGATAGGAATCAGATGCAAATAATACGTTAATCATCACAAACAAACGATTTTTTAAACTAAAATGACGTGACATAAAATTGAGGAGTTTCAACAGTCATAGTAAAACTAAGAATGTCTCAGATCGCAGGTATTAGACGTCCGAGCCGAAGGCAAGGGCGGTAAATATGCGATCCGGGACTTTCTTTATTACCGCCCGTGGCAAGTACATAATATTATGTCAGCCAGGAAAATGCGGTAATTGCCACTTTATGGCCAGGTGTGACATAAAATACTTTTCACCTCACTAGCTCGGTGCGCCCTTTTTTATTCTTAAAAAACAGATTGCAAAACTGCATTTTATCCACAAGAGTGCACAGAATATTTAAAAACCGAACGTTTTATTGGTTACTTTTTTAAACATGTAAAGGCCAGTCCAGACAGGACAATTTTCGCCCATCTAATCATCAGTTTTGCATCAGTTTGCAATAGTTTTGCTGACTGTAGATAAGACATACTGCAAATTTGTATTTTTTTTCTACCCTTGTTAATTGTGTACTACTCAAAATAAAGGCTATTTTTCATATTTCAGTTGTTTTTCTCAATTTTTTTATGTAGTATTTTCCTCGCTTTAGTGAAGTGAAGAGATTTGTGTTACGCACGTCTGCAAAGTTATTTTACGTCTCCTGTGTTGCAACACTCGCTACACTCAGGATTCTATTTTTTAACCACTCGCTTCGCATTAGCATAGCATTTTATTTTCGATCATAGAATCCATTTGTCAGCTCGCAGTTCAACCCTAGAATCCATTCGCTAACTCGTGTTTCCATTCCACACTTTGCACCCTTGTTTGTTTCTGTCAAAATGTTTTTACTACCGACTGTACCTTTTTTCCCACAGTCATCATCAACTACTCGTCGAGGCGGTTCCAATGAGCCCAGAATGATGAACCCAGGTGACGACTTGACGACGTCCTTGTGGAAAGTGTCTCAGTTACCTGGCTTGGTGTAGGTGTCTCAGTTACCTGGCTTGATGTAGGTGTCTCAGTTACCTGGCTTGGTGAAGGTGTCTCAGTTACCTGGTTTGGTGAAGGTGTCTCAGTTACCTGGCTTGGTGTAGGTGTCTCAGTTACCTGGCTTGGTGTAGGTGTCTCAGTTACCTGGCTTGGTGTAGGTGTCTCAGTTACCTGGCTTTGTGTTCCTGATCTTCTGGTACATGAGTGGCTGCGTGAACATGGGCTCGTCCACCTCGTTATGTCCGTTGCGGCGGTAA